>BSUD01000008.1:21864752-22105938 GCA_033239045.1 Fagopyrum esculentum | reverse complement strand
GAACTGTATCCGGCTGATCCGGAAAGGTACCAAAATCGTGCTCCTCACCTCCTCCCTCAAACTCACCATCTCCTCTCATCTCCTCCTCATCTGCAACAGGTGCCTCTGGTGGAATGTAGGGAGGCGCTACTAATCTATTCGCATGCATAGCAGCGAATGTCTCCTTCCAATTATGGCGTCAAACCATAATGGAATACTCGGGAAGCCATATCAGCCCTCTACCTCCTCTACCCTCCCAAGGCATGGCAGCGGTAGGTGGACCTCTATGTCTAGGAAAGATAATACCTCTAGTCATGAGGCTCTCAAGTCCTAGAGGTCTAGCCGTTATCCTAGTGCACGCGGAGAAGTCAATACCTAGCTGTCTAGCAAGGTGGGTGACCATCCCACCGTATCCAATATTGCCGGCCCTCTTGTTCTTTAGCTTACTCATAGTAGAAGCTAAGAGGGTGGCATAGTCAGCCGGCCAACCATGCAGCATACAGTAAAGTAGAAACAACTCATTAATCTTGATTTTTTGAGGAGTCTCCGTCCTAGGGAAGAGACACTCAGAAAGCACTCGGTGGGCGATCTTCGAGGCTAAGTGATAGGTCAACTTAGCCTTGGTATCAGCAGGTTGCCAGCGGTCCTCGCTGGCGTACACCATAACAATATCCTCCTAAAAATCTTTGGCGTATACGCCACTAGGAAATCGACCATTGAAGGTCTCATGGAACCCAAAGAAGGCTCCAAACTATCGAATCGAGAACTCATAGTTCCTCTCCATCAGCCGGAAAGAAACCATCCTATCTACATGACTATGCTCAAATAAGATCACAAACTCTCTAGTGATCTCCTCATACCCATCTTCCCGAATAGCGGAGAAGATGATCAAACCGGCTCTATCAAGTAACCAAGTAAGGTCACCTACCACATTCAGTGGCTCTATATCCTCAAGCAACAAATATCGTGGTCCTATGACCGGTCTCTTCTCCATCCTCTCTAAGGCATCGAGGTAATCCTCATGGATCGTAGGAATTCTAGGGGGTGAGGGTGATGGTGGTGATGGTGGTTCAGTAGGGGGTGCCTGAGAGGAGGAGGAAGCATTGCCTTTCCTCTTCTTGGTCCTATTAGACATTCTCCTAACGAGGTCCATGTTCTGTTCAAAACCACGGTATGTTCTTCAATTTCCACGGCCGTGGAATGCCCAGAGACCGTGATTCGGTTCGTAAATCCTCAAAAATCACTCAATCAACAGCACCATCACCAGATAGCAGCCCTAGACTAATTTTAATCCAGTTCCAATAAGTTCTCCTAATATATCTTGCAAAAACTGAATAGAATCGACAAAGTGAGAGAAGAGAAGAAAAACCTAGGTTTTTGGATTTTAAAATCCAAATTCACTCTTCTCCGGCGATTGTTCACTCGAATCGTTGCTTGGATCTTGTAGATTATCGAATTTGCTCCAGTTTGGGTTAAAGAATCGATCGAAACGATTAACGAACGGAGATTTGAGAGAGGGGGACAAATTCGGCGTTTTTGGGCGTGGAAAATGGAGTTTTGGTGTGTTTTGTGATAAAACGTGGTTTTTATAGTTGCCGTAAATTTTTTGGAAAATTACGGTCACTCGGGGGTTTCCACGGCCGTGGAAACGTACGAAACTGTGGTTTTGGTGATTTTTCTCAGGCTTTTGCAAATTACGGTCACTGTAGCAGTCACGGCCGTGGTTTTGGCCGTGGAACTCTCTGTAATGTGCCAATGTCCAAGTTTAGTCAGTTTTCTTCAAACCTAAGTGCAATACCTTGGGTTGCCTCCCAAGAAGCGCTTGTTTAAGGTCCGTAGCTAGACCATATTCGCACTTATTCGAGTGCGGTGGGCGCGAACTCTTCAGCTTGGAGTTCCGGTGAATGCTTCTTGAGTCGTTGACCGTTCACCCCATACTTCAACTGCACCATGGGGAAAAACACGTTTGATTAGATAAGGTCCAGTCCAACGAGATTTAAGCTTACCTGGAAAGAGACGAAGCCTTGAATTGAAGAGGAGAACTTGATCTCCTTTGGGATGATATGCTTATCATGCCAACGCTTCGCTCTTTCTTTATAGATCTTGGCGTTTTCGTAGGCGTTCAAGCGAAGCTCTTCAAGCTCGTTAAGGTCCAAGAGACACTTCTCTCCTGCTTCCTTCATGCTGAAGTTCAACCACTTTGTTGCCCAATACGCCTTATGCTCCAATTCTACCGGCAAGTGACAAGACTTCCCATACACAAGGTTGTATGGTTCCGATGGGAGTCTTATATGCAGTCCGGTATGTCCATAATGCGTCATCTAGCTTCAAAGACCAATCCTTCCTTGTCCTTGAAACCGTCTTCTCAAGGATTCCTTTAATCTCCCGGTTTGAGATTTCCACTTGTCCACTAGTTTGTGGATGATAAGGCGTGGCGATCTTGTGAGTCACCCCATACTTAGCTAATAGAGGTTCGAATTGTGGGGAAATGAAGTGAGAGCCTCCATCACTAATGATAGTCTGTGGTGTCCCAAATCGTGGGAAAATGGTCTTGTTAAAGAACTTAACCACAACCATGGCATCGTTAGTGGGAGAGGCAATTGCTTCAACCCATCTGGAAACATAATCTGCGGCTAAAAGTATGTATTGGTTTCCACAAGATGATGGGAAAGGTCCCATGAAGTCTACTCCCCAAACGTCAAAGATCTCCACCTCTTGAATGTTGTTAAGAGGCATCTCGTTTCTCCTAGATATGTTCCTTGTTCTTTGGCAAGCATCGCAGCAGGAAACAAAGGTTTGCACATCTTTAAATAAAGTAGGCCAAAAGAATCCAGATTGCAATACCTTAGCGCTAGTCTTGTTCCAACTAGCGTGTCCTCCACAAGGTAGTGAATGACAATGACGGATGATACTTTGCATCTCATCTTCCGGTACACATCATCGAATAATGCCGTCGGGACCTCTCTTAAAGAGAAGAGGTTCATTCCAAAAGTATTCCCGAACATCCTTAAAGAACTTCTTCTTTTGTGCGTAGGATAATCCGGGTGGTAATTCCTGGCAAACCAAATAGTTAACAAAATCAGCAAACCATAGTTCGTTACCTTTGGTGATCACGTCGATGCACTCCTCTATGATATGTAAATGCTCGTCCGGAAAGGAGTCACGTATAGGTAGATTGTCGTCCTCTAGATGTGGTAGACGACTCAAATGATCCGCGACAATAGTTTCCGAACCCTTCTTGTCACGGATCTCTAGATCGAAGTCTTGTAGGAGAAGAATCCATCTAAGCCTTGGTTTCGCATCTTTCTTTGCAAGCAAATCCCGGATCGCAGCATGATCCATGTACACAATCACCTTAGCACCTACAAGATAAGAGCGAAACTTTTCAAATGCATATACAATTGCTAAAAACTCCTTCTCGGTAGTGGCGTAGTTGAGCTGCACTTCATCTAGCGTCTTGCTAGCGTAGTAAATAGCATGGGTTCGTCCTTCCTTCTTTTGCCCAAGCAGAACCCCTATAGCTACGTCACTTGCGTCACACATAACCTCAGATGGAAAATTCCAATCCGGAGGTTGAATAATCGGGGCTGAGATTAGAGCTTCCCGAATCATATTAAACGCATCTAAGCATTCCTACGAGAAATCAAAAACTGCATCCTTCATCAATAAATTAGTAAGTAGTTTTGATATCTTGGAGAAATCCTTTATAAAACGTCTATAGAATCCAGCATGTCCTAGAAAAATTCTTATCCCTTTCACCGAAGTTGGGGGAAAAAGCTTTTCTATAGTCTCTATCTTAGCCTTATCCACTTCAATCCCTCTACTAGAGATTAAGTGTCCTAATACAATGCCCTCATTCACCATAAATTGACACTTCTCCCAATTAAGAACTAGGTTAGTGTCTTCACACCTTTGTAACACAAGAGTAAGGTTAGAAAGACAATTATCAAAAGAGGAACCATAAACGGAGAAATCATCCATAAAAACCTCCATGATCTCCTCTATGTACTCCGAGAAGATAGCCATCATGCACCTTTGGAAGGTGGTTGGGGCGTTGCAAAGCCCAAATGGCATTCTCCTATAAGCAAACGTTCCCCATGGACACGTGAATGTGGTCTTCTCTTGATCGTCCGGATGTATCGGGATCTGAAAGAAACCACTATAACCGTCAAGACAGCAAAAGTATGAGTGTTGTGCTAACCTCTCAAGCATTTGATCGATGAAGGGTAGTGGGAAGTGATCCTTCCTCGTTGCGTTGTTTAGCTTTCGGTAATCTATGCACATCCTCCATCCATTACGGTTTGTGTGGGAATGAGTTCATTGTTTTTATTGGTGATGACCGTCATTCCTCCCTTCTTCGGAACCACCTGTACGGGACTCACCCATTTGCTACCGGAGATAGGGTAGATGATACCTGCATCAAGTAGTTTAAGAATTTCCTTCTTGACAACCTCCTTCATGGTCGGATTTAACCGCCTTTGAGGTTGTCGCGAAGTTCTAAAGTCCTCTTCCATTAGGATCTTATGCATGCATAGTGAAGGTTTGATACCTACTAGATCCTCTATAGTATATCCTAAGGCTTTCCTATGTTTCTTAAGAACAACCATAAGCTTGCTATGTTCATCTATACTCAAATCGGAACTAACAATTACCGGAAAGGTAGAATTAGGTCCTAGAAATGCGTACCTTAGATGTGTAGGAAGTGGCTTCAATTCCATCACTATAGGAGTCTCTAATGGCTCTTGAGGAGTATCCAATGCTTCCTTAGAAGCGTCTAAGGAAGTAGAAGATGTTGGAGAAGAATCAAGAGAATTGGCGGAGAAAACACAATTTCCTTCATATTCACCCAAAATTACGGCTCCCCTGTTTCCTCCACGCCGTGGTTTTGGGCGTGGAAATCAATTACGGTGCCTCTATTTGTTCCACGGCCGTGGTTTTGGCCGTGTAACTTACTGGAGTCCTCTGAATAGCTAATTACGGTTGTGTTGGTGGATTCCACGGCCGTGGAATAGCACGACTGACCGTGATTTCTTACGTTTTCTGACCCATCGTAGTGTTTCTCAAATTCTTCTTCATACACTTCTTTTTGCTTCTCTAAAGCTTCAATTTCGTCAATGCATTCCTCTTCTTCCCCTATATCCATAATGCTCAGAGAAATAACTTTTTGCAAGGGATCTTGGAAGAGAATCGAACTTACCTCCTCTCTAGATAGTTCTTCGTCATGGATGTTGAATATATCCTCATCAAAAGCTGGTTCCTTCACCAAAGTGGAGAGAACGAACTCTACCTTTTCATCTCCTATATCGAAGGCGAGTCTAGCATTCTTGCAATCAACTATGCAACCGGATGTTGCAAGAAACGGTCTTCCGAGTATGATCGGGACCGGGCTATCTGCAGGAATGTCAAGCACAACAAAGTATATAGGAACATAGAACTTACGAAGCTTGACCGGGACGTCTTCAACTATGCCGACGGGACGAGTTATGGATCGATCCGCCATGTACAACGTCATCTTCACCAGTTTAGGTTCACCTAAACCGATCTTCCTTCATAAGGAAAGCGGAATGATACTCACGCTTGCTCCTAAATCACATAATGCATCATATGTGATATCTCCCACTCTATGGGAATACAAAATGACCCCGGATCCTTCAGCTTTGGGGGCATCTTCTCCTTTCTTGATGAGATCCGATGAATCCGAACTCATCTTTACCTCTACAAAATCCTCTAATTTTCTTTTGTTAGAGAGGATCTCCTTTAGGAACTATCCATAAGCTGACATACCTACAATTGCATCAGTGAAAGGTATATTAATATGCTGTTTGCTCATGAGTTCAATAAACTTACCGAATTGCTTGTCTAGACGCGCTCTTGCTCTAGATTGCGGGAATGGTAGGGGAGGTTTGAAAGCTGGAGGAAGAACGAAGACATCTTCCTTCTCCTTCCCGTTCTCTTTGTCCTTCTCGACGGGAACTTCTTCAAACTTAGGTTGCGGGTCGGTGGTTGTTGCTCCGCTCCTAGTTGTGATTGCAATCACCCTTCCCTTTGGGTTGTCCTCCGTCTTTCCTGGAAGTTTTCCTTGATTCCTAGGAACTTCCTCAGCTTGACTAAACATTTGGTTTTCTAAAACCTTTTGGGCATTATCCACCTTAGTAATGTGATCATCGACCTTAATGATGGGAGTCTCTAATCCTTGAAGCTTTCCTAAAATTATTTCCAACATGGGATTGGATTTCTCTTTCCCCGAAGTGCTTCCGCTATTGGATGCTTGTTCCTGGCTTTTCATGGGAATGGAAGAAGAAGAAGGTGGGAGTTAATGAATTTCCTGAATTGGGATAAGAATTACCGGAATTGTGTTGTTAGTTGGACCGTCAATTGTTGTTATTTGAACCCCTATTGTTGTTCCAGCTATTATTCCAGTTGTTGTTGTTGTTTCAATTGTTCCGGTTGTTGTTCCGGTTGTTGCGGTTTGTATTCTCATTCCCATTGTGGTTATTGTTGTTTCCCAAATAACCCACATCTTGCCCTTTTTGCTTTGGAAAGTTGGTTTAAATTGCTTCCTTCAACTCTTTAATCTCGGTATTGAGAGAAAAGATTTGAGTTTGAGCAGCTTGTGATAACTTTGCTTCTTGCTCCACTTGATTTGCTTCTACTTTCCGGTGAGAATACTTTTCTATGACTCGGGCTTGCTTCTCAATGAAGTCCCAAGCATCATCTTCCCTCATGTCCATGAATGTGCCACATGAAAGGGATTGGAGCTTGAATTGTGTTTCCACATCAAGCGCCTTATAGTATATCTCCAATAAACCTAGTTTTGAAATGCCATGGTGTGGGCAATCCAATAGTAAGTCCTGAAATATTTCTCAAGATTGAAACAAACTTTCGTTAGATCTCATAGAAAACGCATTAATCTTACCTCTCAACTCCGCCGTCTTGGATGGGGGGAAGAATTTGGTGAGGAATTCCGCATAAAGATCCTCCCATGTGTTAAGTCTTCCATTTGGAAGAGCTTGATACCAAGATAAAGCTTTCCCTTTCAAAGAGAAGAAGAACGGCTTGATCTTGCAGTTGTTAGTTGTTGCATTCTTTGGTTTCATTGTCTCCATCATAATCTCGAAATTTTGTAAATGTTGATGTGGAGATTCAGCAATCGTTCCTCCAAACTGATTTTGGCAAACGATGGTAATAACTTGTGGGTTGAAGCTAAACCCTTGCATATCATCAGCATCAAAGTTCACACATAAACGGCGTGGTTGCTGAATTGTATCCATCCTTTGGCCAAGAGTTCTTGGCTCTCCATCTACACGAGCAGCTCTCGCATCCCCAGCTGGAACACGACGATTGGCGGCTGTCCGTGGAACAAATGGGTTCACATTGATCGTCGGATCAATGTCCTCTAGTGGTGGCATGGAAGAGTCGTTATCCTCGTCGGATGAATGGGTTCTAACAAATCTTGTTGGTTTCCTACTCTTCTTCTTCTTAAGATTGCTCAATTCCAGCCTTATTTTAAATATCATATATGTTAGATCATCAACTTTCAATTGATGACGCTCTGATTCCTTCTTGTGAGTCCTCGCGCTCCATCTAAGTTGAGCTTCGGATTCCGCTAACTCCGTTTGGTAATCTTGTTCTCTTTCTTCAGCCATCTTTCTTTCCTTGAGCTTCTTCCTCAAAGTCTTCTCAAGTTCCTGATCAAGAGGTAAGAGGTCCTCGTTGTTCCTAGACCTGCGCAAAAATCTAAAGTAACGTGCAAATATCTCTCACAAGAGATATCAAATAACAAGAGCAAAGCTCCCAAGCTTGACAACCGATAACCGAATTCGGCCTAAACCAAATCCCCAGCAACGGAGCCAAAAACTTGTTCTTTGGCGAAGCTCTGTTCCGTTTCCGGAATGAGAACTTCGTATGTACCTAAGAACACAAACCTGCAAGAACACTCAAGCAAAAAGATCAATAGAAAAAGCAAGAACAGTCCCCGGCAACGGCGCCAAAAACTTGTTCGCCACTTAGCGTGCGTGCAAATAAGCTTTAAATTTATAAAACTAGAATCAAGCAAGCGAACCCGCAGTGTACGGATCGACGCAGTTAAGCAAGAATTCCAGAGTATCGAACACAGGGATTTGGGGGGTTAAATCCAGCTATAAATCGTCAGGCAAGTAAATGTATGAGCTTTGCAAATATATTGGGAAAATAGCAACCCTAAAGATCCAGGTATCTAATTGTGGCAATCGATTCAAGATATACTAAAGAACTAAGGACAAAGTTAAGAGTTGCAAAGGTATACTAAAGTAAAGCAATGTACGGTGAAGTTCCAAGGCTTTATATGACTTATCTAAAGGCACTCTCTATAAAGGTTGTTGAGGCTTCAGTATAGAAAGGATCTAAAGACAAGAATTAATCTCAAATACCCAAACTTCTAACCCAAGGATCAAGACTAACTAAACCGATTAAAGTTGTGACACTCGAAATCGAAGTAGAGGTTGTTGAGGCTTCACTACTACCTACAAAAGGGCAAACCTAGACTAGATTAAAGCTAGTCTTTAACCTTGGATCAAAGTAAAAGCAAAATTTGTAAATTGGTACAAATTACGGGTGGATCTTGAGTTCCACGCCGTGGAACCTCTAGAACAGACCGTGATTTTGGTTCGTCGGCAAATCTCTCTAACTCTCAGGGTCCAAACTGTTTACGATCGATCTATCATCATCTAAGCCACAACTATCAACCCTTCACCTTAGAATTGCTAAAGGGTTTTAGCCAACAACAGTCATTATGATATCAAATTCAAGATTAAGAAGAATAAAAGATGAAAACCTTTGAAAACCTTCAATAAACTTCAAATCAATCTCAAATCCACAAACAATGGTATAATGTATATCAGATTTGGAATAACACAAACCAATCACAATCCTTGATAAGAACGAAGATCGGGATGTCAATCCGTCTTCTAATCAAACGTAGGAACAAAAACGCAACTTCTAAATCTTCAGGCCTTCGTAAATATCCATTGCAAAAATTGCAATTCTCCGCACGTCCAATGAATGAAACCCTAGGCACGTGCAAGCGAGCGTAAGTGGGGATACCGAATTCTCCCTCCTTCAGTCTTTTTATAAGGACAGATAGAATAACCGTCCGGCCCATGTGCGTAGACAATGTGTCTATATTTTATTCGTCAAAAGATTACCTAAATCACGGTTTCATGGAGTTCCACGGCCGTGGTTTAGAGCGTGGAAGTGGATTATGGTTCTTCACAACTTCCACGACCGTACTTTATACCGTGTAACTCTCTGGAATGCTCCACGTTCATGTTGCCAAGTTCCACGGCCGTGATTTAGAGCGTGGACTTCATTACGGCCGTATTTCAAAGCGTGGAAGCATAGATTGCTCGTAGCTTCCTTTGTTTCGTGCCATTCCTCATCCTAGCATCTTCCTTGGCTTCTTTGTGGTGTCCTAAATCCTTGGATGTGCTCAATTCATCTCCAACCTCTCTAAATTCGTTCGGTTTTAGCTCTTATTCGCCTACAATCAACACAAAACTTATGTGGACCTCTATATCGACAATATAGACAAACTAGCTAACAATTGTTTCCATGCTTTATCCATGAACACTATAATGGATGAAAAACATCTAGAAAACGTGCCTAAAATATCACAATATTTCATGCTAACAATTCCCAACAGACCGGCCGGTTTCCCCTCCAGTGGTGACAATCAGCAACTTCCCTACACCCTTGATAGGAGTAGCAACCCTCTATAGCCCTCCTCTGATAAGAGATCAAACCATTCTTCCCTTCTCTTTATATTGTACATGAAGGAAGATTTAGATCATGGTTTTGTCATGTACAGAGAATCAAACTTGGAGCTTGTGACTTTCCCTACCTTGGTACAAAACGACATAGGTGAGTTCCGAACCTTGGACCATTTGCACGTTCAGTTTAAAATCCAGAAACTGTGAATAACCATCAACTTCGGCTCCAGTTTTGGGTAGGTTAGACTCCACCTTTACTTCTGATTTTCGGATATGTATTAGTCGATATTGTATAGTATAACATACTAAAATTTGAGAGGAATCCGAGCTACGGCTTGAGAGTTATGGTGTTCCAAAGTTGACGCCTCATGCAGTTTTTATAAATGTGTCGAGTGTTGGGGAAAACAGCAGGTGATGCTGTTTTGTGAGATGGTTTTGAATAAGCTCTTGATCTCCGTGGGGCTTGAATTTCGGATATGATATAGTTGACATATTGTTGTAGAACATATTATAATTTGGGAGGAATCCAGCGAGTGGTTTGGGATTTATGAATTTTCAAAGATTGGTTCGTAAGCAGTTTTTCTATTGTGCTGAAATCTCCAAGTGTTGAGGAAAGGTGTTTGTGATGCAGTTTTGTGAGATAGTTTTAAATAGGCTTTTGATCTCCTTTGCTGCTGAATTATGGATATATTATAGATAAGATTTTATAGTAGAACATATCCAAATTTGGGATAAATCCAGCGAGTAGTTTAGGAGTTATGATTTTTCAAAGTTAAGACAGTGTGTTGTTTGTTAAGTGTTTGCTGAATTTCCTAAGTGTGGAAAACTGCATGTCGTTACAGTTTTGTGATCCAAATTTGGGTAAGTTAGACTCCTCCTTTAGTGCTGATTTTTGGATATGTTGTTGATGGATATATATAGAATCATGTGGTAAAAGTTGAGAACGATCTGTTGGGTTAATCCAGATCTAGGATGTTCCGAAGTTGGGTATATGTATATTTTAGTTTAGAAGAGTTATGTTAGATTTTATGTCTCAATCAATCTTATGCGTTTATGTTCTTATGAGGATGTTGAGCCTAGAAGTCTGGGGACTTCTAGTTGACTAGAACGTTGTTTGATTTGTGTGCCTTGTCTCGAACAGGCGTTATGCGTTTTCCAGATGGGAACTTGAGATTGTACTGATCGGTTTCTCTTGGAGGCTGGTAAGTCCACGGACTTACTTAGTTGGCTTCTTGTATGAGTGTAATGTGTATGAGTGGTGCTTGTTAGTTATGATAAACAACTAAACCGGATTACGCTGACTTTATTATTTACGTAATTGACCCAAGTGTATGATAACGGGTCGTGACATCATCTGCCTAGCTCTTGCGAGAGTCTAGGAGGTTCCCTGCGACTAGCCCAGTCTGGTAGACGGTCAGATGCATTAGTACCATTCCGTGCTGGAAAATGGGGACATGGACGAGGTTTGGGAATCTCTCGTGTCACAAAATAAGTATCATTAATAATAACCTATCATCTAATTAAAGATAATAAACGGATTGAATGTTGCATGTTGATTGTGTATGTTGTGTGTTTCTGCTTTTACCTTTATACTTATGCATAGAATGTTAGCTAACGGTTTTATACCGCTTGTAGATGCCTTGTAGGTTAAGACAGTTGTAGAGAGAGCCGGATGGAATGGTCAGCCGGGTCCACGTACTCATTTAGTTGGGGACAAGGATGTTTTTTTGTTCTTCATATGTGTCATTTTGGTACCTTTACATTGTAAGGCTGATACACATTCTTCATGTATATATTGTTTAACGTTTTCAAATGTTTTTAAATACTTTTGTGCCTTGTTGTAAGATCCTAGTGAAATTGTTGTCAAACTAAGGTCGGGAGCCATTGTGAGGTCCTAACCAATAGCTCCCCGAGTTCTCAGAATTTGGGGTGTTACAATCTCCAAGTCGCAATCCAAAAGCTCTTCAATCTCCTTCCAATGATGAAGCAAGAGAATCTCAAACGTGGCGTAATCCGTCAAACCTAAGTGTGAAAGTGAATCCAAGCATGTGTAGCGTCCCCCAAAATGCAGCCGTCAACCTTCTTTTATACAATTAAATTTGGTCTAAAGGCTCCCTTATTTGCGTTGCTGACATGGAAATAACGGAACGACTTTTCCCGAAGAAAACCACGGGTGACGTCATCAATACCACGGCCATCGTTTGTCCCGTGATGACTCTCAACCTTCTTTTCCACGTGTGAAAATCAAAGAATTAACAAAATCTCGGCCGTGGAAGTATGTTCTTGGCCGTGGTTCGTCCTTTTCGATGACTTTCTCCTTTGCTTCACTTCATACTCCTTCCTAGGCTTCTCCAATGCTTCCTAATGAACTCTACACATAGACCAATACTCCATGAATGCTCCTTTTCCACTCCAATCCAATGCCAATTCACCTAAAATTACAACAAAGATTGCGTAGATCTCTATTCATACACAATAGGTGAATGTGCTCAATAAATGTTATGAAAACATGTCCATGTACTCAAAAGGAAGGGAAAAACTACCTAAATACACATCTGAACTAACGTCATATTTCATGCTATCAAAACACCCCATACTTGCCTCTTGCTTGTCCCCAAGCAAGGTTCAAATCTAGAATACAAAGATGTATGAAATATGAATACACAGACAAGGAAAAACACAATATTTTTGGTTCCGTGGTTCTATTCAAGGATCGCTCTCCACACTTGTTTCATAGCTTCCGAAAACCGTTATGTGAGAAAAAAGACTCATGTCCTAAAAAGAATCATCATATCTTGCAAAAGATTTCAAAACAAGCATCATAGCTTGAAGCAAAATCAAAATCAATCATGGAAATATGCAATGTAAACCACAAAGCCAAACAACAAACTCAAAGATCTTAAGGTCTTTCAAATGTAGGTCAAGAAACGTGTTAGGGTGGGATATGTATAGGATATGTGGTACAAAATCGGGAAAGAGGACAATAACATCACAACTTCTGTAAGCAAACTTCAACAATCATCAATAAGATCTTTTTCTCTTCTTTTTCAACAATTTTTTTTCTTTTACTTTCAATTTTAAGATCAAGGATAGAGGTGCACAATAACCGAAGCCTAGGAAATCACCATACCTCAATTTTTTGAGTTGCCTCAAACCGTAATGAACATACCATGACTCGTTAGAAATATCGCTCAATCCGACTTTGGCAAGACACAAACACCCGGCTATGTTAATGATGCCGAGATACTCATCGTCATGATTGACTTTCCCAAACCTATTTTCTAACACACTTCACCACTTTCAACTTCAAACTTCACAAATTTTACACAATTACATCCTAATTCCCGGATAGGTATAAAGGAGCCAAAACATATACATGAGGAGCTCGAAGGTGAATAAAGAAGAAGAAAGGAGTGAAAAGCAAAGTACCTTAATCATATCTATAACAAGTGCAAGAATATATAAAGCGGTTTCAACCTTCAATTTCTCAACATGATTTAGACCAACTCCAAATTATCAAACTCGCAAGGAAATTCAACAAGACATCTAAATTCTTCACAATCCACAATTCAGTTTAAACACATAAAAATCATCAAAAGTCCATTTCATAAGAAGTTTTCATCATTGATGTCTTTTCCAGTCCTAGAAGCCCAAAATTTATTTTTATTTTAATTTTTTAATGATTTTGCAAAGCTATAAAATGCTAGACAATATCGAAACATGTGACAAGAATAACGAAGATGCAAAGTACGATGGGCATAGATCAAAGCAAGTATCAAAGTAGTCATTACATACCATGTTTCTCAATCACCCCATACTAGAACTACACATTGTCCTGAATGTGACATAAAAGAATGAAAAGTACAAGAAGCTCACAAAGTCTGTTAAAACCGATAGAAGTGGAACGTCATCATCCGAGTGGTGGTGCGAATGGGAACTGTTCGCTCCAAATGGTGTGTGCAAGCTTCAAATTTATATCCCAAGAAATATGCTTTAAACAAGGATGCGAACCCGTAGTGTACGGATCAATTATAGTAAAAGCAAGAATTCCGGGGTGTCGATCTCAAGGACTTAGGTAAAACAAAGCAAGTATAGGTTGTCAATGCACTAATAACCATTAAAGCAATTAATGCAATCAAAAAGATGATAATAAGGTCAATTAAAGGAAATATGCAAATTCTAGGGATTAAAGCATCTAGTTGTGGTTCCAACTCAAGATCTCAAGATAAGCGGACAAAGCTGAGATTTTGCAAAGGGAAAGTGTTTCTAAAGTGGAATAGATCACCTGGTAAATCTCACTACTCACTAATCCCAAACCAAAAGCTCCTATTACCGGGTTAGTCTCAAGGTACTAAGGAAAGGAATTATAATCTCAAACCAACCCACCAACTAAGGGAATAGAATCAACCTTTACCAAGTAAGTCTCAGGCTAACTCACAAAGATGGAATGAAGGCACACTCAAACCCTAATAAAGGATAAACCTTTATTACCTACACTTATGATCTTGGGTAAACAAACTAAGGAATTACTGGGTAAGTCTCATCCTAGGCTTGCATTGAACCAAGAAAGGTGTAATAATAATAGGATTTGGCAAACTCTAACACTTAACTCTCAGTTTCGGATCAGAAATGGTTCATCTCGGTCAGTAAAGTTCCACCCCGGCCGAGATGTTCATCGACTAAACGAGATGTTCTAGGGTTAAGGATAAAGACTTGAGCTTTCAGGGTCCTACTGGGATTAATATTATTCTATCATTGTTTTTCCCACAACTTTCAGCCAATCACCCTAGAATCACACAAAGAAATTAGCCACTCATCATCATGAAAGCAATAATCAAATATATGGGAAGAGAATGAATATTTGAACACAGAAACCTTAAGAACAAGGCTTCAATAACAGAATCAAATATCAAACAAATCAGCGTTCCTTGGATCACAAATCCAACAAGAGAATCAAACCAAAAGGAATCTAAGATAGTCTTACAAATCCCCTTAAAAAGCTATCACAAAGCTATGAACTTCCTTCCTTCAATCTTCCTTCAAACTTCCAAAAATCCTTTCTAACTGCAGCTTCTTCAATCTCCAAGTACTGCGATGGTAGCGGGTTGCTCAATTTGTGGAAAATCCAACCCGTTTTATCGGAGAATTATCTTCCAAAGATAATAATATTTTAAAAAGATAATTTCCTATTAAAATATATCCATATCTCTAAAATAGATCTTCTAAATATATGATCTTTCTTCCAGAAATCCAGCCCAAAAAAATAAGATCTCTCCTTCCAAAAATAAAAGATCTCACCCAAATAAAAATATATCTCGCCGCGTCAGGATATTCGCCTCGGTCGGAGCGCTCCTCTAGATCACCTCGGTCGAGGTGGTATTGTAGCTGACCGAGGTGAATCTCAGCTGAAGGTGAAATCTCTCAAATCTGGTCCAAAGTAAATCTTCTTTGTTAATTTCTTGCTCCCTGAGTTCTCTTTTAAGCTCTTGAATGCAGCTCCTATGACTCCTTTGCTCCTTAGCTCCATTTCGGTGCAAAACGTGCCATTTTATCTACGATTACAACGAAACTTGGTGTAGACCTCGATTCCCGTAAAGGTAGATAAAATGACAATATAATCACATAATATACATTCAAACATGCAGATTATTGAAGATAAAACATCTAAACAAGTCCCAAAATATAGACTATAATGCATGCTATCAAAATACCCCATAATTGTTCTTTGCTTGCCCCCAAGCAAGTTCCGATTCTTAAGCACAAGATAGAATGAATTATAAGTCATAAAGATCAATGAAAAGTATTTCAAAACATTTTCGATGGTGTGCTCCACTCATAGATCACTCTAAGAGAATGCTTCATGGTTTTTAAAATCAAAATATGATCAAAATATTTTATAAATATAGGAAAGTTGCTCATCTTTGCATAAAATCATAGAATGCATAATAAATCATAATTATCAAAATTAATCATGTATAATCTAGTTTAACCACTAAGTCAATCAACAAGCTCGAGGTCTCAAGGGCTTTTCAAGAGAAGGTCAAGAAACGTGTGAGGGTGGGATGTATATAGGGAATGTGGTGCTAGAATCCGGGAAAAGGATCTTCACTTCACTTGCTTTGAATTTCAACATCTTCCACCAATAAGCTTTGCTTATTTTACTTTTTTACTTTTTGGGATGCATGGACATAGGTGCACAATAACCGAAGCCTAGGAGATCAATAATCATCAATTTCTCGAGATGCCTCAAACCCTTGATGCACATACCATGACCCGTTAGGAACATCGCTCAGTCCGACTTTGGCAGGACACAAACACCCGGCTATGTGAATGGTGCCGAGTTATTCATCATCATTATTGACTTCCCCAAACCTATTTGTTTTTTTCTAACTTCCAGCCAACATCTCAACTTTTCTTTCACTTGCTTTTCATTTGCTTGCTTCCAAATTCCCGGATAGATAAAGGGAGGTAATTATGTATATGAGGGGCTAAGCATGATCAAGAAAAAGAAGAGAAGAGAGTGAATTGCCTTAATCATCCCACGAAGAAAGTGATAGAACTCATCATGTGGTGTCAACCTTCAAATTCATCATAATTTGGATAAAAACAAAGTATTAAACATGTCAAAATTTCAAACAAAGCATTTAGCAACTTAATCATATCATTAAACCTTTCAAACATATAAAGATTTCAAAAATCAATCTGCAAACAGAATCTTCACTGAGGTCATATCCAGTTTAGAAGCACAAAAATCGTTTCGAAAGCTGTTTCAGTTAAACCACCTCGGTCGAGATGTTCTAAGTCAACCGAGGTACTTGACCTCGTCTCACAAGAATCACTTCGGTTGAGGTCATAAAATTTTTTTTCTTAACCAGTTTTTGACGTTTTTCTTAATCAAATAACCTGTATGCATGCATGTAGTCTCACATAAATACATAGAGCAACATAAAACAATAATATCCGGTAGAGTCATCCAAGCATACACATAATGTCACATAAATACATCCAAATACCCCATACTTGGGACACATTGTCCCAATGGGTCAAAAGAAATCCCTGCAAGCTCTAGTCCTGATCTGCTGGTGGTGGTTGTGAATATGGCACGTACAAATGCTGGAATGGGTCAAAAGGATATCCCATCATGTGGTAGAACTGAATCACCATCATCCGGCGATGGTAGTGCTGGCTCTCCAGTATCTGATGTGTCCGACCCTCCATCTCTCGGTGCTGGTCATCAAAACGCTCATCGATATCAACTGTCAGGGCTGCGTAGGAGTCGATCATCTATTCGGTGAGGTCATCAATCCTCTAATGCGCTGTTGGATCTCTAAATCTGCGGCGGGATCTGCATTGGGACGGTGGTTGTGGTGATGCTGGCTCCTCCTTTGTCTCCTCGTTGTCTATATCGACGACTGGCACACTGGGACCGGCTGTATCCATCCCTATCTCCATGACAGCACCGTCATTGTCATCCTCATCCTCCTCCTGTGCCTGAGCCGCCGCATCTGTAGCATCCTCAATGTAAGGTGTCCATGTAGTGGACCAGTATTGAGGGTTGTAAACTGAGAACTAAGACGACCACCTAATACCCTGAGGGGCAGTCTGCTCCCAAGGTATCCCTACATATGGGGTAGTGAGTCCACGAGAAACTAGAATCCTCTTGGTGATCATCTCCTGCAGACCTAGCGGCTTGGCAACCGCCACCAACGTACAAGCACTCAAATCCAACTCCTTCACAATCGCTATATGGGTCACTAAGCCGCCACAACAAATATCTCCCTTCCCCTTAGCCTTTAGCCAGTGTAGATCCTTAGCTAGCATCGCCCCAAAATCAGGCACTCCCCCCAGTCACCATACAGAATAGGCTCAGAACCTCCCCCTGTTAATATTCTAGGGGGTCTCAGTACGCGCCAGAAGTGTCTCGCTGAAAATCCGGTGGGCTAATCTGAAAGCAAGGTGGAAAATAATCCTCTCCCTGGAGTCTCCACGTCTCCACCTGTCAGCATGCTCAACCACATGAGCAATCGGACCCAAAACTGTCGAGCCACGGCTCGAGAAGGGACATCGGGAACTGTGGGGGTCGGGAAGCCGAAGATGTCTCTCTACTAATCCATGGGAACTAAGTATTCCGATTCAGCAACCGGTATTTGATGGCTCTCTCCTCAGGCAGGTGAGTCACCGAACTCACAAACTCCAATGTTGGCTCAAGGTAGGTTGGAGCTCTAATCTCCATCAACTGCTCCAACCCCACCATCGGGACCATCCACCTTAGATCGTCAGCTACGTAAAGGCAATCAAAAGCAACAATATCTAAAAACCGCAGCGCAATCACATGGCGCGTACAGATGCGGTCATAATCAGCTTGGTGACGCTCATGGATCACCGGTATAGAAGGTCGTGAAAAAGAAGAAGAACGTGAGGATCTGTCCCTTAGAACTAGCTAGCGATCAGATTTGGAACTCTTTTTCTCTTTTCTGACAGATCACCTCGGTGGCTCTGACAGATTTCAAGAACACCTCGGCCGAGGCATCGACTGGACCGAGGTAGATCGCTGTTGGAGTTCAACTCTCAGAATTTCAGTTCTTTTCCCCCAATTTCACTACATATTGTTCCTAAGGGGTACTTAAGCCTTTTTCAACTGAAATCAATGGCAACTAAAGCCAAATTGGACTGAAATCAGTGAGAAGAGGAAAGTTAGGGTTTTTGAATGTTTACCCCAAATGTAGTCGATTTGAGGCGTTTTTGTTGCAGATTCTTGCTTGCAATCGGTTCCTCTAGCCTTTCCTCGCAGAATCGAAGCAGAAATCGTCGAAAATGATCGAGAAACGAGGAAAATGAGGTTGGGATGCGCCGCGGTCGAGGGAGAGTTGGGAGGGAAAGAGAGAGAAACTGTTCCCCTTTTATACCCCTCGCCGATTCTGAAGTCACCTCGGTCGAGGTGGTCCCGACTGGACCAAGGTGTCTGGACCGAGGTGGATCGTTGTCAGCACTAGTCGCCTCGGTTGCTCAAGAATCATCTCGGTGGAGGTGCTGTGACTACAACCGAGATGTGTCTCAGTCAAACTCTGTCTTCTCAATTTCTTGAACTTCTGTCCTTCCAGTGTTGCTCCTAGGTTGTAATCCTTCCTTAGAAAGTACCTAATTTGTGTCTAGGATGCCAAAAACAAAGCAAAACAAAGCAAAGCAAAAGCAAACTATCTAAATCTAGACTAGTAAAAGGGAAAAGAAAGCAATACCTTGAGTTGCCTCCCAATAAGCGCTTGATTTAAGGTCGCTAGTTGGACCGTACGGCATCCCTAAACATGCTGGAAGGTATCCTCACCCCATATTTTGCCTTCATCATGGGGTGAGATAAAGAAGTCTATCAAATGTTCCAACAAATGCAAGTGCTCAACCGGGAATGAATCGTCTATGGGTGGTTTGTCCTTCTCGCGAGAAGAGGGAGGTAGCCGGCTAAGGTGATCCGCAACAGAATTTTCGGATCCCTTCTTATCGCGAATCTCTAGGTCAAACTCTTGAAGCAAGAGAATCCATCGAATAAGACGTGGCTTAGCATCCTTCTTAGCAAGTAAGTAACGAAAAGTTGCATGGTCAGTGTAAACAATAACTTTCGCTCCCACTAAGTAAGAGCGAAATTTCTCAAAAGCATATACAACCGCCAAAAGCTCTCTTTCGGTGGTGGCGTAGTTTAGTTGGGCTTCATCTAGAGTCTTGCTAGCATGGTTAATGGCGTTGGTTCGGCCATCCTTCTTTTGTCCAAGCACCGCTCCTACTGCCACGTCACTTGCATCACACATGATCTCAAAGGTCAAGGTCCAATCCGGAGGTTGGATAATGGTAGCGGAGATCAACGCTTCCTTAATCCTGTAAAATGCATCAAGACATTCCTGCGAAAACTCAAAAACAACATCCTTATTCAAGAGTTTAGTCTCGATCTTAGCTCGATCGACTTCAATACATCGGTTGGAAACGAGGTGGCCTAGCAGAATGCCTTCATTAATTATAAAATGACACTTCTCCCAATTCAAAACGAGATTAGTGTCTTCACATCTTTGTAGAACTAGAGAAAGGTTCGATAGGTAATCATCAAAAGAGGAACCATATACTGAAAAATCATCCATAAATACCTCCATGATCTCCTCTACGAACTCGGAAAAGATAGCCATCATGCATCGCTTGAAGGTAGCGGGTGCATTACATAATCCAAATGGCATCCTCCTATAACTGAATGTCCCCCATGGACAAGTGAAAGTGGTCTTCTCTTGATCATTCGGATGGATAAGAATCTGAAAGAAGCCACTATAACCATCTAAATAGCAAAAATGTGAATGTTGGGCTAACCGTTCGAGCATTTGATCGATGAAGGGAAGTGGAAAATGGTTCTTCCGAGTTGCCACGTTCAGCTTCCTATAGTCAATGCACACCCTCCAACCCGTAACGGTCCTAGTTGGGATCAACTCGTTGTTCTTATTCGTCATAACGATCATCCCTCCTTTCTTCGGAACTACATGCACTGGGGTCACCCACTTGCTATCCGAGATAGGAAATATGATACCTGCATCCAACAACTTAAGAATTTCTCTCTTCACAACCTCTTTCATGATCGGATTTAACCGTCTTTGAGGTTCCCGTGAAGTCTTATGATCGTCCTCCATTAGTATTCTATGCATGTAGAAAGAAGGCTCAATACTAATAAGATCATCAATAGTATAACCCAACGCCTTTTGATACTTTCTCAGGACATGCATCAATTTAGATAATTCGGTTTCGGAAAGGGAAGCACTAACAATAACAAAGTAAGTAGAGTCCGGTCCAAGGAAAACATACCTCAAGTGACTTGGAAGCAGTTTAAGCTCCACAACTAGGGGTGTTTTCTGAGGGGGATCCTTGCTTCCTCCTTCCAGTGGAGTAAACTTAAATCGAAGAGTTGGACTTTCAGAAGTCTCAGTTGACATCATATCGCTTTCGACCTCGGTCGAGGTCCAGAGTGGGTGACCGAGATGTTCTGTAGAATATCAAGAACACCTCGCTTGGTCCAAAAAGTGCCTCGCTCGAGGTACTGCAACTGGGACCGAAATTGGAGATTCTCTTCTCCTGGATTAGTTTTACAATCTTAGCTCTTGGATCTTCTTCCAGTGCCATTAAGCTTTGTATATCTGCATCACAAGAAGCATCTATAGCATCCTTCATTAAGCTAAAACTAATAACTCTTTCAAGTTTATCATTAATAAGGATAGAGCTCACTAATTCTCTTGATTCTTCTTCATCATAGATATTGAAGATATCATCCTCCAGCGGCTCTCATTTCATTGCAGCAAGCAATGCAAACTCCACTTGATCTCCGCCAATGTTAAATTGCAACTTGGCGTTCTTACAATCCACGTTGCAACCCGAATTTGCTAAAATGGTCTCCCAAGAATGATAGGAACGGGATAATCTGCGGAATATCAAGCACAACAAAGTCTATAGGTAAGTAGAAGTTACCTAACTTAACCGGAACCTCTTCCAAAATGCCCACGGGATGGGTAATGGAGCGATCCGCCGTATACAATCTTATCTTCACCGGCTTGGGCTCTCCAAGTCCGATCTTTACACATAGCTCCAGCGGGATAATGCTCACGTTGGCTCCTAGATCACACAATGCCTCACAAGTAACATCCCCAACTTGAATGGGAATGAAAAATGAGCCGGGATCCCTCAACTTGGATGGCATCTTCTCCTTCATGATTTGAATGAGCTCCGAGGATTTAGATGTCATCCTTACTTCACCAAAATCTTCCAGCTTTGTCTTCTGTTAGCATGAAATATTGTGATATTTTAGGCACGTTTTCTAGATGTTTTTCATCCATTATAGTGTTCATTGATAAGGCATTGAAGCAATTGTTAGCTAATTTTTCTATATTGTCGATATAGAGGTCAACATAAGCTTTTTGTTGATTGTAGGCGAATAAGAGCTAAAACCGAACCAATTGAGAGAGGATGGAGATGAATTGAGCACATCCAAGGATTGAGGACACATCAAAGAGACCAAGGGAGATGCTAAGAAGAGGAATGGCACAACACAAAGGAAACTACGAGCAATTTATGCTTCCACGTTCTAAAATACGGCCGTAAAGAAGTCCACACCCAAAACCACGGCAGTGGATCTTGGCAACATGAATGTGGAGCATTCCAGAGAGTTACACGGTATAAAGTACGGTCGTGGAAGTTGTGAAGAACCGTGATCCACTTCCACGCTCTAAACCACGGCCGTGGAACTCCATGAAACCGTTATTTAGGCAATCTTTTGACGAATAAAATATGGACACGTTGTTTACGCATAGGGGCCGGACGATTATTCTATCCTTCCTTATAAAAGGACTGAAGGAGGGAGAATTCGGTACCTTTGCTTACGCTCACTTACACGTTCCTAGGGTTTCATTGGACGTGCGGAGAATTTGCACTTTTGCAACGGAGATTTACGAAGGCTTGAAGATTCAGAAGTTGTGTGTGGCGGAAGTTACGCCTTTTATTCCTAGGTTTGATTGGAAGACGGATTGACATCTCGCTCTTCGCTCTTATCAAGGATTGTGATTGGTTTGTGTTATTCCAAATGTGATACACATTATTACCCTTGTTTGTGGATTTGAGATTGATTTGAATTTTATTGAAGGTTTTCGAAGGTTTTCATCTTTCATTCTTCTTAATCTTGAATTTGATATCATAATGACTGTTATTGGCTAAAACCCTTTAGCAATTCTAAGGTGAAGGGTAGATAGTTGTGGCTTAGATAATGATAGATCGATCGTAAATATGTTGGACCCTTAGAGTTAGAGAGATTCGCCGACGAACCAAAATCACGGCCTGTTCTTGAGGTTCCACGGCCGTGGAACTCAAGATCCACCAGTAATTTACATCAGTTTACGAACTTTGCTTTTACTTTAATCCAAAGTGATAGATTTGCTTTAATCTAGTCTTGGCTTGCCCTTTTCTAGGTAGTAGTGAAGCCTCAACAACCTCTACTTCGATTTCGAGTGTCACAACCTTAATCGGTTTAGTTAATTTTGATCCTTGGGTTACAAGTTTGGGTATTTGATATTAATTCTTGTCTTTAAATCCTTTCTATACTGAAGCCTCAACAACCTTTATAGAGAGTGTCTTTAGATAAGTCATATAAAGCCTTGGAACTTCACCGTACATTGCTTTACCTTTGCATACGTTTGCAACTCGTAACTCTGTCCTTAGTTCTTTAGTATATCTTGAATCGATTGCCACAATTAGATATTTGGATCTTTAGGGTTGCTGTTTTTCCAATATTTGCAAAGCTCATACATTTATTTGCTTGACGATTTACAAACTGAATTTGTTCCCCCCAAATCCCTGTGTTCGATACTCTGGAATTCTTGCTTAACTACGTCGATCCGTACACTGCGGGTTCGCTTGCTTGATTTCTAGTTTTATAAATTTAAGACTTATTTGCACGCACGCTAAGTGGCGAACAAGTTTTTGGCGCCGTTGCCGGGGATTTGGTCTAGGCCGAATTCGGTTACCGGTTGTCAAGCTTGGGAGCTTAGCTCTTGTCATTTGATATCTTTTGTGAGTGATATTTGCAGGTTACTTTAGGTTTATGCGCAGGTCTAGGAACAACAAGGACCTCTTACCTCTTGATCAAGAACTTGAGAAGACTTTGAGGAAGAAGCTCAAGGAAAGAAAGATGGCTGAAGAAAGAGAACTAGATTACCAAACGGAATTAGCGGAATCCGAAGCTCAACTTTGATGGAGCGAGAAGACTCGCAAGGAGGAATCGGAGCGTCATCAATCGAAAGTTGATGATCTAACGGATATGATATTTCAAATAAGGATGGAATTGAGCGACCTTAAGAAGAAGAAGAGCATGAAACCGTCAAGATCGGTTAGAACCAATTCATCCGATGAGGATAGCGACTCTTCCATGCCACCACTAGAGGACATTGATCCGACGATCAATGTGAACCCATTTGTTCCAAGACCGGCTGCCAATTATCGTGTTCCAGCTGGGAATGCGAGAGTTGCACGTGTAGATGGAGAGCCAAGAACTCTTGGCCAAAGAATGGATCCAATTCAGCAACCACGCCATTTAGGTGTGAACTTTGATGCTGATGATATGCAAGGGTTTAGCTTCAACCCACAAGTTATTACCATCGTTCGCCAAAATCAGTTTGGAGGAACGAGTGCTGAATCTCCACATCAACATTTACAAAATTTCGAAATCATGATGGAGACAATGAAGCCAAAGAATGCAACTACCAACAACTACAAGATCAAGCCATTCTTCTTCTCTTTGGATGGGAAAGCTTTATCTTGGTATCAAGCTCTTCCAAATGAAAGACTTAACACATGGGAGGATCTTTCTTCGGAATTCCTCACTAAATTCTTTCCACCATCCTAGACGGCGGAGTTGAGAGGTAAGATTAATGTATTTTCTATGAGATCTAACGAAAGATTGTTTCAATCTTGGGAAAAATTTCAGGACTTACTATTGGATTGCCCACACCATGGCATTTTCAAACTGGGTTTATTGGAGATATACTATAAGGGGCTGGATGTGGAAACACAATTCAAGCTCCAATCCCTTTCACGTGGCACATTCATGGATATGAGGGAAGATGACGCTTGAGACTTCATTGAGAAGCAAGCCCGAGTCATTGAGAAGTATTCTCACCGGAAAGTAGAAGCAAATCATGTGGAGCAAGGAGCAAAGCTATCACAAGCTGCTCAAACTTAAATCTTTTCTCTCAATACCGAGATTAAAGAATTGAAAGAAGTCATTAAAACCAACTTTCCAAAGCAAAAGGGGCAAGATGTGGGTTATTTGGGAAACAACAATAACCACAATGGGAATGAGAAAACAAACCGCAACAACCGGAACAACAACCGGAACAATTGGAACAACAACAACAACCGGAATAACAGTTGGATCAACAATAGGGGTTCAAACAACAACAATTGGCGGTCCAACCAACAACACAATTCCGGTAATTCTTATCCCAATCCAGGAAATTCACTAACCCCACCTTCTTCTTCCTCCATTCCTTTGAAAAGTCAGGAACAAGCATCTAATAGCGGAAGCACTTCGGGGAAAGAGAAGCCCGATCCCATGTTGGAAACAATCTTGGGAAAGCTTCAAGGATTGGAAAGTCACATCATTAAGGTCAATGATCACATCACTAAGGTTGATAAAGCCCAAAAGGTTTTAGAAAACCAAATGTTTAGCCATGCTGAGGAAGTTCCTTGGAATCAAGGAAAACTTCCAGGAAAGACGGAGGATAACCCAAAAGGAAGGGTGATGGCTATCACAACTAGGAACGGAGCAACAACCACCGACCCGCAGCCTAAGTTTGTAGAAGTTCCCGTCGAGAAGGAGAAAGAGAAGGAGAAGGAGAAGGAAGACATCTACGTTCCTCCTCCAGCATTCAAACCTCCTCTACCATTCCCGCAATCTAGAGCAACAACGCGTCTAGACAAGCAATTCGGTAAGTTTATTGAACTCATGAGCAAACTGCATTTTAATATACCTTTCACTGATGCAATTGTAGGTATGCCAGCTTATGGAAAGTTCTTAAAGGATATCCTCTCTAACAAAAGGAAATTAGAGGATTTTGGAGAGGTTAAAATGAGTTCGGATTCATCGGATCTCATCAAGACAATGAAGGAAAAGATGCCCCCAAAGCTGAAGGATCCGGGGTCATTTTGTATTCCCATAGGAGTGGGAGATGTCACATATGATGCATTATGAGATTTGGGAGCAAGCGTGAGCATCATTCCGCTTGCCTTATGCAGGAAGATCGGTTTAGGCGAACCTAAACCGGTGAAGATGACATTATACATGGAGGATCGATCCATTACTCGTCCCGTCGGCATAGTTGAAGACGTCCCGGTCAAGCTTGGTAAGTTCTATGTTCCTATAGATTTTGTTGTGCTTGACATTCCTGCAGATAGTCCGGTCCCGATCATACTCGGAAGACCGTTTCTTGCAACATCCAGTTGTATAGTTGATTGCAAGAATGCTAGACTCGCCTTCGAAATAGGAGAAGAAAAGGTAGAGTTCGTTCTCTCCACTTTGGTGAAGGAACCAGCTTTCGATGAAGATATATTCAAAATCCATGATGAAGAGCTATCTAGAGAGGAGGTAAGTTCGATTCTCTTCAAAGATACCTTGCAAAAAGTTATTTCTATGAGCATTATGGATATAGGGGAAGAAGAGGAATGCAATGAGGAAATTGAAGCTTTTTAGAAGCAAAAAGAAGTCTATGAAGAAGAATTTGAGAAACTCTACGATATGTCAGAAAACGTAAGAAATCACGGTAAGACGTGCTATTCCACGGCCGTGGAATCCACCAACATAACCGTAATTAGCTATTCAGAGGACTCTAGTAAGTTACACGGCCAAAACCACGGCCGTGGAACAAACAGAGGCACCGTAATTGATTTCCACGCCCAAAACCACGGCCGTGGAGGAAACAGGGGAGCCGTAATTTTGGGTGAATCTGAAGGAAATTGTGTTTTCTCCGCCACTTCTTTTGATTCTTCTCCAACATCTTCTACATCCTTAGACGCTTCTAAGGAAGCATTGGATACTCCTCAAGATCCATTAGAGACTCCTATAGTGATGGACTTGAAGCCACTTCCAGCACATCTAAGGTACGCATTTCTAGGACCTAATTCTACCTTTCCGGTAATTGTTAGTTCTGATTGGAGTATAGATGAACATAGCAAGCTCATGGTTGTTCTTAAGAAACATAGGAAAGCCTTAGGGTATACTATATAGGATATAGTAGGAATCAAACCTTCACTATGCATGCATAAGATCCTGATGGAAGAAGGCTTTAGAACTTCACGACAACCTCAAAGGCGGTTAAATCCGACCATGAAGGAGGTTGTCAAGAAGGAAATTCTTAAACTACTTGATGCAGGTATCATCTACCCATTCTCCGATGGCAAGTGGGTGAGTCCCGTACAAGTGGTTCCAAAGAAGGGAGGAATGACGGTCATCACCAATAAAAACAATGAACTCATTCCCACACGAACCGTAACAGGATGGAGGATGTGCATAGATTACCGCAAGCTAAACAACGCGATGAGGAAGGATCACTTCCCACTACCCTTCATCGATCAAATGCTTGAGAGGTTAGCACAACACTCACACTTTTGCTATCTTGACGGTTATAGTGGTTTCTTTCAGATCCCGATACATCCGGACGATCAATAGAAGACCACATTCACGTGCCCGTGGGGAACGTTTGCTTATAGGAGAATGCCGTTTGGGCTTTGCAACGCCCCATCCACCTTCCAAAGGTGCATGATGGCTATCTTCTCGGAGTACATAGAGGAGATCATAGAGGTTTTTATGGATGTGTTTTCTGTTTATGGTTCCTCTTTTGATAACTGTCTTTCTAACCTTGCTCTTGTGTTACAAAGGTGTGAAGACACTAACCTAGTTCTTAATTGGGAGAAGTGTCAATTTATGGTGAAAGAGGGCATTGTATTAGGACACCTAATCTCTAGTAGAGGGATTGAAGTGGATAAGGCTAAGATAGAGACTATAGAAAAGCTTCCTCTCCAACTTTGGTAAAAGGTATAAGAAGTTTTCTAGGACATGTTGGATTTCATAGACGTTTTAGAAATGATTTCTCTAAGATATCAAAACCGCTTACTAATCTATTGATGAAGGATGCAGTTTTTAATTTCTCGCAAGAATGCTTAGATGCGTTTAATATGATTCGGGAAGCTCTAATCTGAGCCCTGATTATTCAACCTCCAGATTGGAATCTTCCATTTAAAGTTATGTGTGACGCAAGTGACGTAGCCATAGGAGCTGTACTCGGGCAAAGAAAGGAAGGACGAACCCACGCTATCTACTACGCTAGCAAGACGCTAGATGAAGCGCAGCTCAACTACGCCACTACCGAGAAGGAATTTTTAGCAATTGTATATGCATTTGAAAAGTTTCTCTCTTATCTTGTAGGTGCTAAGGTGATTGTGTACACGGATCATGCTGCGATCCGGTATTTGCTTGCAAAGAAAGATGCGAAACCAAGGCTTAGATGGATTCTTCTCCTACAAGAATTCGATCTAGAGATCCGTGACAAGAAGGGTTCGGAAACTTCTGTCGCGGATCATTTGAGTCGTCTACCACATCTAGAGGACGACAATCTACCTATAGATGACTCCTTTCCGGATGAGCATTTACATATCATAGAGGAGTTTATTGACGTGATCACCAAAGGTAACGAACCATTGTTTGCTGATTTTGTTAACTATTCTGTTTGCCAGGAATTACCACCCGGATTATCCTACGCACAAAAGATGAAGTTCTTTAAGGATGTTCGGGAATACTCTTGGAATGAACCTCTTCTCTTTAAGAGAGGTCCCGACAGCATCATTCGACGATGTGTGCCGGAAGATGAGATGCAAAGTGTCATCCGTCATTGTCATTCACTACCTTGTGGAGCACACGCTAGTTGGAACAAGACTAGCGCTAAGGTATTGCAATCTGGATTCTTTTGGCCCACTTTGCTTAAAGATGTGAAAACCTTTGTTTCCTACTGCGATGCTTGCCAAAGAACAGGGAACATATCTAAGAGAAACGAGATGCCTCTTAACAACATTCAAGAGGTGGAGATCTTTGACGTTTGGGGAGTAGACTTCATGGGACCTTTCCTATCATCTTGTGGAAACCAATACATACTTTTAGCCGTAGATTATGTTTCCAAATGGTTTGAAGCAATTGCCTCTCCCACTAACGATGCCATGGTTGTGGTTAAGTTCTTTAACAAGACCATTTTCCCACGATTTGGGACACCACAAACTATCATTAGTGATGGAGGCTCTCACTTCATTGCCCGACGATTCGAAGCTCTATTAGCTAAGTATGGAGTGACTCACAAGATCCCCACCCCTTATCATCCACAAACTAGTGGACAAGTGGAGATCTCGAACCGGAAGATCAAAGGGATCCTAGAAAAGACGGTTTCAAGGACAAGGAAGGATTGGTCTTTGAAGCTAGATGACGCATTATGGGCATACCGGACTGCATATAAGACTCCCATAGGTACGATGCCATACAACCTTGTGTATGGGAAGTCTTGTCACTTGGCGGTAGAATTGGAGCATAAGGCGTATTTGGCAATAAAGTGGTTGAACTTCAGCATGAAGGAAGCGGGAGAGAAGCGTCTCTTGGACCTCAATGAGCTTGAAGAACTTCGCTTGAACGCCTACGAAAACGCCAAGATCTATAAAGAAAGAGCGAAGCGTTGGCATGGTAAGCATATCATCCCAAAGAACCTCAAAGAAGGAGATCAAGTTCTCCTCTTCAATTTAAGGCTTCGTCTCTTTCCAGGTAAGCTTAAATCTCGTTGGACTGGACCTTATCTAATCAAACATGTTTTTCCCCATGCTGCAGTTGAAGTATGGGGTGAAAAGGGCGGAAGCTTTAAGGTGAACGGTCAACGACTCAAGAATTATTCGCTGGAACTCAAAGCTGAAGAGTTCGCGCCCACCGCACTCGAATAAGTGCGAATATGGTCTAGCTACGGACCTTAAACAAGCGCTTCTTGGGAGGCAACCCAAGGTATTGCACTTACGTTTTTGCTTTTGAATTCGTAGATTAGGATAGTTTAGACGTTTTTGTTTGTTTTGCCCTCGATACCATCCGGTATGTTCGTGTTTTTGGATGTAGGATCAGTGGAGGAGGAAAAGAGAAGGAAAAGTTAGAAGAAAGTTGACGAAACTTGGATTTTGGCACATTACAGAGAGTTCCACAGCCAAAACCACGGCCGTGACAGCTATAGTGACCGTAATTTGCGAAAGCCTGAGAAAAATCACCAAAACCACGGTTCCGTACGTTTCTACGGCCGTGGAACCCCTCGAGTATACGGCCACTATAAAAACCACGTTTCTTTACAAAACACACCAAAACACCATTTTCCATGCCCAAAATCGCCGGTTGAATCCCCCTCTCTCAAATCTCCGTTCGTTAATCGTTTCGAACGATTCTTTAACCCAAACTAGAGCAAATTCGATCATCTACAAGATCCAAGCAACGATTCGAGTGAACAATCGCCGGAAAAGACGGAATTTGGATTTTAAAAATCCAAAAACCTATGTTTTTCTTCTCTTCTTTCACTTTGTCGATTCGATTCAATTTTTGCAAGATATATTAGGAGAACTGATTGGAACTGGATTGAAATTAGTCTAGGGCTGCTATCTGCTGATTGTGGTGTTGATTGAGTGATTTTTGAGGATTATCGAGTCGAATCACGGTTCCTAGGCATTCTACGGCCGTGGAAATTCAAGAACAGACCGTGGTTTTGAACAAAATATGGACTTTGTTAGGAGAATGTCTAATAGGACCAAGAAGAGGAAACGTAATGCTTCCTCCTCCTCCTAGGCACCCCCTAGTGAACCACCATCACCACCATCACCCCCACCCCCTAGAATTCCACAAATCCATGATGATTATCTTGATGCTTTAGAGAGGGTTGCTAAGAGACCGGTCATAGGACCTCGATATTTGTTGCTAGAGGAGTTAGAGCCACTGAATGTGGTTAACGACATCATTTGGCTACTAGATAGGGATGGATTGATCATCTTCTTTGCCATTCGGGAAGATGCATACGAGGAGATCACTAGAGAGTTTGTGATCTCTTTTGAGCATAGTCACGTAGATAGGATAGTTTCTTTCAGGCTGATGGAGAGAAACTATGAGTTTTTGATTATAGAGTTCGGAGCTTTCTTTGGGTTCCATGAGACCTTCAATGGTCGATTCCCTAGTGGCGTGTACGCCAAAGATTTTTGGGAGGACACCGCCATGATATACGCCAACGAGGACCGTTGGCAACCTGCTGATACCTAGGCTAAGTTGATTTATCACTTAGCCTTGAAGATTGCTCACCGGGTACTTTTTGAGTGTCTCTTCCCTAGGACGGAGACTCCTCAGAAGATCAAGACTGATGAGCTGCTTTTGCTGTACTGTATGCTGCATGGTAGGCCAGTTGACTTTGCCACCCTCTTAGCTTCTACCATTAGTAAGCTAAAGAACAAGTGGGCTGGCAATATCGGATATGGTGGGATGGTAACCCATATTGCTAGACAGATGGGGATTGATTTCTCTGCATGTACCAGGATAGCAGCAAGACCATTAGGACTTCAAAGTCTCATGACTAGAGGCTTGATGTTCCCGAGGCATAGAGGTCCACCTACCGCTGCCATTCCTTGGGAGGATAGAGGAGGTAGAGGTGTGGCATGGCTTCCCGAGTACTTCATTATGACTGGATGCCATAACTGGAAGGAGACATTCGTTGCTATGCATGCGAATAGATTGGTAGCACCTCCATACGTTCCCCCTGAGGCACCTGCTGTAGATGAGGAGGAGATGAGAGGAGATGATTGTTTTGAGGGATGAAGTGAGGAACACGACTTTGGTACTTTTCCGGATCAGCCGGATACATTTCCCGACCTCCCTAGACATTCTCCCTGCCCTGCTAGAGCTTCCGGCTCTTCCTCTCGCCGTGTTAGCGTGAGTGAGAGGCCGACATGGATGGCGACCCCTCCTAATTGGTATAACACGCAGCCGGAGTGGATGAGAGCTCCACCGACTTGGCATGCACAACCACCACCTGCACCAGCACCATCAGATGCACCAGCCTGGTACAGTCAGGCGCCGGAGTGGTACGAGCAGCTGCCGGAGTGGGCCACCGACTTTTCCAGGAGAGTCGGAGCCTTGGAGATCCGTGCGGATGCTAGGGATGCACGGGCCGATGCACATGATAGGATGATGAGAGACATCTACTGCCAGTAGTTTGGGCGGAACTACGACCTTGGCTTCTTCCCGTTTCCACCACCACCGGCACCCAGTGAGGATGATGATGATCTACCGCATTAGCCGCTCCACCGCCGTCTTGTGAGTTTATTTTCTTTCTTTCTTTTCTTTATTTCTTTTTGAACATTAGGGACAATGTTTGTCTCAAGTATGGGGTGGGGTGTGACTATTCGTTTGTAATAACTCTACTCACTTTTGCTTGCTTTGATTGAGAACACTTTGCAAGTTTCATTCCATTGTTACACGTTTCATTATCGCATTGCATGAAAAAGCCTTTGAAAAACTCATAAAAATCGAAAATTTTGAAAATTTTGTGCTTCTAAGAATAGAGATGATTTCTATGATAATCACTACTTGTGAATTGAGTTTTTGATGACAATTGTATGCCTAAACAATTAGTGAATTGAAAAGAAATTGAATGTGTTAATTATTCTTCTTTTGCATGTTTCATAATGTGAAGAGTTTTATCTAAATCATATTGAGAAATCAAGGTTGAAATCACATGATAAGTTCTTATACTTCTTGTTGAAATGATTAAGGCAATTCGATTTTCTTTCTTCTTTCTTTGATCATATAGCCCCTCAATGAAATAATGGCCTCCCTTACCTATCCGGGAATTTGGAGGAGTTGATATTTGGCATGTTTGATGTGGGAGGGCCATGAAAGCAAAAATTTTGCATTCAAAGAATAGAAAGAATTTATAGATTTGGTGAAGTCAATCATGACGATGAGTAACTCGACACCATTCACATAGCCGGGTGTTTGTGTCTTGCCAAAGTCGGATTAAGCGATATTCCTAACGGATTATGGTATGTGCATCAAGGGTTTGAGGCATCTCGAAATTTGAGAAACACCAATCTCCTAGGCTTCGGTTTTTGTGCACCGTTGTCCATAACTCCAAAAGTAAAGTCCAAAAATAATGTGAAAAGAAGAGAGAAAAGCTCTAAGTTGAAAGTGTTGCAAAACCGCAAGAGAAAAAGAAAAGAGTTAGTTATCCACTTTCCCGCATTCATGCACCACATTCCTTATTGTTTCGTTTCCCTTCCCGCATTCTAGACCTTATTTGAAAGTCCTTAAGATCAAGAGAATGTTATATGACTTGGTGATCTAAATTGAAGTTTCTTATGATTGATTTTGATAATGTTTGAAGGTTATGATGCTTACATTGAAGTTTGATCAATTCACGATGTTTCCTTTCTCTTTATTCTTTGCTTATGTATATGAGAGTCTCGTGAATGAATGAAGCAAGGTTTGAGAATGATATATTGACTAGAAGCACATTCACCTAAAAGATGTTTTATTTTTGAGATTGCATACATATTTCTTCCTAACTTGAGTTCTAAAGCTTCTTAAAGACCTTGCTTGGGGACAAGCAAGTGACAAGTACGGGGTATTTTGTTAGCATGAAATATTGTGATATTTTAAGCACATTTTCTAGATGTTTTTCATCCATTACAGTGTTCATTGATAAGGCATTGAAGCAATTGTTAGCTAGTTTGTCTATATTGTCGATATAGAGGTCTACATAAGCTTTGTGTTGATTGTAGGCGAATAAGAGCTAAAATAGAACCAATTGAGAGAGGATGGAGATGAATTGAGCACATCCAAGGATTGAGGACACATCAAGGAGACCAAGGGAGATGCTAATAAGAGGAATGGCACAACACAAAGGAAACTACGAGCAATTTATGATTCCACGCTCTAAAATACGGCCGTAAAGAAGTCCACGCCCAAAACCACGGCCGTGGATCTTGGCAACATGAACGTGGAGCATTCCAAAGAGTTACACGGTATAAAGTACGGTCGTGGAAGTTGTGAAGAACCGTGATCCACTTCCACGCTCTAAACCACGGCCGTAGAACTCCATGAAACCGTGATTTAGACAATCTTTTGACGAATAAAATATGGACACGTTGTTTACGCATATGGGCTGGACGGTTATTCTATCCTTCCTTATAAAAGGACTGAAGGAGGGAGAATTCGGTACCTTCGCTTACGCTCAGTTACACGTTCCTAGGGTTTCATTGGACGTGCGGAGAATTGCACTTTTGCAACGGAGATTTACGAAGGCTTGAAGATTCGGAAGTTGTGTGTGGCGGAAGTTGTGCCTTTTATTCCTAGGTTTGATTAGAAGATGGATTGACATCCCGCTCTTTGCTCTTATCAAGGATTGTGATTGGTTTGTGTTATTCCAAATCTGATATACATTATTACCCTTGTTTGTCAATTTGAGATTGATTTGAAGTTTGTTGAAGGTTTTCGAAGGTTTTCATCTTTCATTCTTCTTAATCTTGAATTTGATATCATAATGATTGTTATTGGCTAAAACCCTTTAGCCATTCTGAGGTGAAGGGTTGATAGTTGTGGCTTAGATGATGATAGATCGATCGTAAATAGATTGGACCTTGAGAGTTAGAGAGATTCGCCGACGAACCAAAATCACGGCCTGTTCTTGAGGTTCCACGGCCGTGGAACTCAAGATCCACCCGTAATTTACATCAGTTTACGAACTTTGCTTTTACTTTAATCCAAAGTTATAGTTTTGCTTTAATCTAGTCTTCGCTTGCCCTTTTCTAGGTATTAGTGAAGCCTCAACAACCTCTACTTCGATTTCGAGTGTCACAACCTTAATCGGTTTAGTTAATTTTGATCCTTGGGTGACAAGTTTGGGTATTTGATATTAATTCTTGTCTTTAAATCCTTTCTATACTGAAGCCTCAACAACCTTTATAGAGAGTGTCTTTAGATAAGTCATATAAAGCCTTGGAACTTCACCGTACATTGTTTTACCTTAGCATACCTTTGCAACTCTTAACTCTGTCCTTAGTTCTTTAGTATATCTTGAATCGATTGCCACAATTAGATACTTGGATCTTTAGGGTTGTTGTTTTCCCAATATTTGCAAAGCTCATACATTTATTTGCTTGACAATTTACAAACTTAATTTGTTCCCCCCAAATCCCTGTGTTCGATACTCTGGAATTCTTGCTTAACTACGTCGATCCGTACACTGCGGGTTCGCTTGCTTGATTTCTAGTTTTATAAATTTAAGACTTATTTGCATGCACGCTAAGTGGCGAACATCTTCCTTGATAAAATCTCTTTTAAGAACTTCCCATAAGCGGGCATCCCTAGAATAGCATAAAGGAAAGGGATGTTAATATGTAATTTATTCATCAAGTCAAGGAACTTACCAAAGTGCTTGTCTAGAGGTGCTCTAGCCCTTGACTGGGGGAATGGAAGTGGTGGTTTATATGCAAGAGTTGGGACATAAACTTCAGTTTTATCCGACGCTTTCTGAGACTCCACCTCGGATGGTACCTCAACCGAAGTGTTCTTCGTCTGTACCTGTTGTAGTTGTTGTTCCGGGAACCATCGTTGTTGTTCCTTGAGCCTTGATATCCTCCCTCCTCCTTTTTGGTGTGAGCAACCAAAAGGTCCTTCAATTGCTTCACATCATTCTTGAGGGAGATGAGTTGATTGTCATTTGATGGAGCTTCCTGGAAGTTAAATCTCTTAACTCCATTTTCACCTCCTTGGTGGGAGTATTTCTTCATGTGCAAAGCTTGTTTCTCAATGAACTCCCAAGCTTCATCAATCGACATGTACATAAATGTGCCGGCGGATAGTAGTTGAAGGTTGAATTGGGTAGCTCCATCCATTCCCTTGAAGTAAATCTCCATCAACTCTATCTTTGGAATCCCATGATGTGGGCAATCCAAAAGAACATCTTTAAATCTCTCTCATGACTTGGACAAACTCTCCTTGTCCTTCATGATGAATGTATTGATCTTCCCTCTCATTTCAGCGGTTTTGGAGGGAGGAAAGAATTTTGTTAAGAACTCCGTCGTCATCTCCTCCCAAGTGTTGATCTTTCCGGGAGGAAGAGACTGATACCATGTAAGCGCCCTGTCTTTCAATGAAAAGTAAAAAGGTCTTAGCTTGTAATTATTATTTTCCATCCTTGAAGGTCTCAAGGTCTCCATCAAAATCTCATAGTTTTTCAAATGTTTATGCGGAGACTCCCTCTCTAAACCTCCAAACTGGCATTGGCGGATCATGCAAAGAACTTGCGGTCGAAGTTCGTAATCATTCTCCGCTGGATAACCTAGGTTGACTCCTGAACGCCAAGATCTAATTCCAGTTTTTTCTTGTGTATCACTTGCTGGTTTGGGTCCATCCTCTACCCTAGGGTCTGTGGAATACCTGCAAAAAGAACATCTCGGACAGGCATCTGCGGCGGAAGTATCTCGGCCGCGGCAAGTGGAGCGGGGTCCTGCCTCGGTCGAGGGTCTGGTCGATGCAGAATCTGAGCTCATAACTCAGCCATATCTGCTTCAATCTCTGCTGCTCTTGTGCGATTTTCCTCTCTTTCGCGCTGCAGTTCTCCCTTATTTAGGCGCAGTTGTTCCATTGCCTCCTTCAACTCGGCCTCAAGATCACGATCATCTCGGTTGCCCATTTTCGCTTCTTTCAAGTGTCTTTTATATATCTTTTCTGGTTCGGGATTGTAAGGAACGATTTCCTTCCCAACACGGGTTCTTTGCATAAACCTAAGAAGAAGAACCTGCAAAAGTCACTCAAGTAGAGTGGTTAGTAGCAACAGGGGCAAAAGCCCCGAAAGACTACCACAACCGGCTTGGTTTAGACCAAGATCCCGACAACGGCGCCAAAAACTTGTTCGCTCCAAATGGTGTGTGCAAGCTTTAAATTTATATCCCAAGAAATATGCTTTAAACAAGGATGCGAACCCGCAGTGTACGGATCAATTATAGTAAAAGCAAGAATTCCGGTGTGTCGATCTCAAGGACTTAGGTGAAACAAAGCAAGTATAGGTTGTCAATGCACTAATAACCACAAAAGCAATTAAAGCAATCAAAAAGATGATAATAAGGTCAATTAAAGGAAATATACAAATTCTGGGGATTAAAGCATCTAGTTGTGGTTCCAACTCAAGATCTCAAGATAAGCGGACAAAGTTGAGATTTTGCAAAGGGAAAGTGTTTCTAAAGTGGAATAGATAACCAGGTAAGTCTCACTACTCACTAATCCAAAACCAAAAGCTCCTATTACCGGGTAAGTATCAAGGTACTAAGGAAAGGAATTATAATCTCAAACCAACACACCAACTAAGGAAATAGAATCAGCATTTACCGGGTAAGTCTCAGGCTAACTGACAAAGATGGAATCAAGGCACAATCAAACCCTAATAAAGGATAAACCTTTATTACCTACACTTATGATCTTGGGTAAACAAACTAAGGAATTACCGGGTGAGTCTCATCCTAGGCTTGCACTGAACCAGGAAAGGTGTAATAAGAATAGCATTTGGCAAACTCTAACACTTAACTCTCAGTTTCGGATCAGAAAAGGTTCACCTCGGTAAGTCAAGTTCCACCCGGGCCGAGATGTTCATTGACTGAACGAGATGTTCTGGGGTTAAGGATAAAGACTCGAGCTTTCAAGGTCCTACTGGGATTAAGATTTTTCTATCATTGTTTTTCCCACAACTTTCAGCCAATCAACCTTGAATCGCACAAAAAAATTAGCCACTCATCATCATGAAAGCAAAAACCAAATATATGGGAAGAGAATTAATATTTGAACACAAAAAACTTAAGAACAAGGCTTCAATAACTGAATCAAATATCAAACAAATCAGCGTTCCTTGGATCACAAATCCAACAAGACAATCAAACCAAAGGGAATCTAAGAAAGTCTTATAAATCCCCTTAAAAAGCTATCACAAAGCTATGAACTTCCTTCCTTCAATCTTCCAAAAATCATTTCTAACTACAGCTTCTTCAATCTCCAAGTACTGCTATGGTAGCGGGTTGCTCAATTTGTGGAAAATCCAACCCTTTTTATAGGATGATCTTCCAAAGATAATAATATCTTAAAAAGATAATTTCCTAATAAAATATATCCATATCTCTAAAATAGATCTTCTAAATATATGATCTTCCTTCCAGAAATCCACCCCAAAAATATACGATCTCTCCTTCCAAAAATAAAAGATCTCAGCCAAATAAAATATATCTCGCCGCGTCAGAATATTCGCCTCGGTCGGGGCGCTCTTCCAGATCACCTCGGTCGAGGTGGTACTGTAGCTGACCGAGGTGAATCTCAACTGAAGGTGAAATCTCTCAAATCTGGTCCAAATTAAATCTTCTTTGTTAATTCCTTCCTCCGTGAGTTCACTTTTAAGCTCCTGAATGCAGCTCCTATGGCTCCTTTGCTCCTTAGCTCCATTTCGGTGTAAAACGTGTCATTTTACCTACGATTATAACGAAACTTGGTGTAGACCTCGATTCCCGTAATGTTAGATGAAATGACAATATAATCACATAATACACATTCAAACATGCAGATTATTGAAGATAAAACGTCTAAACAAGTCCCAAAATATAGACCTCACAAAGCTATTAACTTCCTTCCTTGAATCTTCCTTCAAACTTCCAAAAATCCTTTCAAACTACAACTTCTTCAATCTCCAAGTACTGCGATGGTAGCGGGTTGCTCAATTTGTGGAAAATTCAACCCTTTTTATAGGAGAATTATCTTCCAAAGATAATTTCCTAATAAAGTATATCCATATCTCTAAAATAGATCTCCTAAATATATGATCTTCCTTCCAGAAATCCAGCCCAAAAATTAAGATCTCTCCTTCCAAAAATAAAAGATCTCAGCCAAATAAAATATAGCTCGCCGCGTCAGGATATTCGCCTCGGTCTGGGCGCTCCTCTAGATCACCTCGGTCGAGGTGGTACTGTAGCTGACCGAGGTGAATCTCAGCTGAAGGTGAAATCTCTCAAATCTGGTCCAAAGTAAATCTTCTTTGTTAATTCCTTGCTCCCTGAGTTCTCTTTTAAGCTCCTGAATGCAGCTCCTATGACACCTTTGCTCCTTAGCTCCATTTCGATGCAAAACGTGCCATTTTTCTTACGATTACAACGAAACTTGGTGTAGACCTCGATTCCCTTAAAGGTAGATGAAATGACAATATAATCACATAATATACATTCAAACATGCATATTATTGAAGATAAAACGTCTAAAAAAGTCCCCAAATATAGACTATAATACATGCAATCAAGAACCAAGAGGAGTCATAGGGACGAACAAACTGAGCCTCGTAGAGATCTCGTACCATCCGTGCATCCTGCTCTATAGTGTCGAGGCGACTATACATGCGTCCTACAATAACTTTAAGATTTGTCATCTGATCCTGGATGTTGGTGGTCCAAGTAGGCAGCTCATCATACCAAGAGGGGCGCTCGAAGGTGTTGGCACGGCGCTTTGATGGGCTATCGCGGGGTTGGTGAGCGGTAGTCCTCCTAGGAGGGTCAGGAAACTCTCCCATGCTAGTAAAATCAGTCGGCGGCTCCGAAAAGCTACCATAGTCACCCTCAGCTCTAAACTCACTAGGATCGGCATCCATCCCATTGTCCATTTACTCAACGCCTTGTCCTTCATCCACCACAATTGCGGTATCATCATCAACCTCGGTACCTACTCTGTCACCATGCATCGCCTCAAATGTGAGCTTCCAGTTACATGAGTTCCTAATGGAGTAATCCGACCTCCATTGAATCCCCCTCCCACTCTTACCCTCCCAAGGCACAACAGCATGTGGAGGACCTCTATTGCAGGGGATCAGAATACCCCTAGCAATGAATCTCTCTAGTCCAAGAGGTCTACCCTTAACGGCTAGCTCACAAGAAGAACAGTCCACCTCCAACTATCTACCAATGTGGGTCACAATCCCATCAACACAAATATCACCCCTTTCCTTGTTCTTGATCATCCTAAGGCTATCAGTTGGCATAGTGGCGCAATTTGGAGTGGTACTAGTGGCCATGCAATACAAGTTAAAAAGCTCATCGGCTTTCAACTTCTATGGATTCTCGGTCCTAGGGAAGAAATTCTCGGACATGATCCTATATCAAATCTTGCGAGTCACCCGATACTTGGCTAGTAGCGCTTCAAACTTACGGGCCGTGAAGTGCGTTCCTCAATCACTAATGATGGTTCGGGGCGTCCCAAACCTTGGGAAGATCGTTTTGTTAATGAATTTCACTACCACCATAGCATCATTAGTGGGAGAAGAAATTGCTTCAACCCATCTTGAAACATAATGTACGGCCAAAAGAACGTATTGGTTGCCACAAGAAGATGGGAATGGTCCCATAAATTCCACACAGTATACGTAAAAAATGTCCACTTCTTGGATGTTGTTGAGTGGCATCTCGTTCCTCCTCGATATGTTTCTTGTTGTTTGACAAGCATCAAAACAAGAAACAAAGAGTTGCACATTCTTAAATCAAGTAGGCCAAAAGAAACCGGACAGCAATACCTTAGCACAAGTCTTGTGAGAACTAGCATGTCCTCCACAAGGTAGAGAAAGGCAATGGCAGATTTACGCTTTCAACTTCGTCTTCCGGTATATTCCTCAAAATAATGCCATATGGACCTCTCTTGAAGAGTAGAGGTTCATTCCAAAAGTATTTCCTGACATCCTCGAAGAACTTCTTCCTTTGAGTAGGATAGTCCAGGAGGTATTTCTTGACAAACCAAATAATTTACAAGATCAGCAAACCATGATTCGTTATGTCTAGAGATATGACGAAGATACTATGTCATCATGTGCAGCTGCTCGTCAGGGAACGAGACATCAATTAGGTAAATCGTCCTTTGTGATGTGGGGAAGGCGACTTATGTGGTTTGCCACGGAGTTCTCGGATCCCATCTTGTCTCGAATCTCCAAATCAAACTATTGGAGGAGAAGAATCCACCTAATCAGCCGCAGTTTTGCATCCTTCTTGGTGAGCAAATATTGTATGGTTGTGTGGTCACTATAGACAATAAGCTTCGCTCCTACAAGGTAAGAACAAAATTTCTCAATTGAATACACAACAACAAGTAATTCCTTCTCTGTAATGGCGTAGTTTAAATGAGCTTCATCTAGCGTCTTGCTAGCATAATAGATGGCATGAGTGCGTCCATCCTTCTTCTATCTGAGCACCACTCCTACAGCCACATCACTTGCATCGCACATCACCTCGAATGGAATACTCTAATCCGAAGGTTGAATGATGGGGGTTGAGATTAAAGCTTCCTTGATCCTGTAAAAGGCATCTAGACATTCCTTCGAAAGTTCAAAGACTATATCCTTCATCAGTAGGTTAGTCAATGGCTTAGAAATCTTAGAAAAGTCTTTAACGAACCCTCTATAAAATCCAGCATGACCAAGAAAACTCCTGGCCCCCTTTACCAATGATGGTGGAGGTAGTTTCTCAATCATCTCTATCTTGGCTCTATCAACCTCAATGCCATGATTTGAGACCAAATGACCTAAGACAATCCCTTCAGTCACCATAATGTAAGAGCCTTACTCTTTTAGAGATCCCGCACCTACGCCTCAACTGAGACACAAGTGCTGAGCAGTGTTGAGCAGCGTTGAGCCAAGACCTAGCCGCCCCTGCAGGTCTAGTGGGCCGCCCCTACAGGTCTTGTGGTCCACCCCTGCGGCTCTACAAGTCCACCCATGCGGTTTTGTGTGGTTGTAGCCGTCTTTTTTGACCTTAACCCGTGCTTTAACCTACTCTTCCCCTATAAGTTTCTCCTTTGCTTCAGATGAAGGGTTTCCTTCACTCTTCAACTTCCTTACGTTCTACTTTCTCCCTCTCCTTCCATTGATCTTCTTCTTGATTTCTTCCTTGTTTTGGTAAGAATATTTTGTTGATTTGATGATGATGATGTTGTTGGTTATTGTTGTTGTGCTATAGAAGAAGCCAACTGAGTGTGTTGATGATCCTACTCCTCTGTTGGTGGTAGCTATGGTAAGTTCTTCCTTCTTTTTCTTCTTCTTCTTCTTCTTCTTCTTCTTCTTCTTCTTTTTTTTCTTCTTCTTCTTCTTCTTCTTCCCTTCTTATTTCTCTCTTCTTTAGCTTAGGAATCCACAAGTTAGACTTGTGTTAGATCTCTTTTGGCACATGTGTTGATGTACATATGTGTATATATGTATGTATCTGGTTGCTAGAGAGTGAAGAGATGAAGAGAATCGAATGAAGGATCGAAGAGAAGTCGAAGATCATCTTCTGCATTGTGAACCGCCCCTACGCCACCTTTGAGCCTCACCTGCGTCACTAGTGTCACCGTCCCTACGTGGAAGTGTTGCCGCCCCTGCGTCTCCCAGTGTTTCCCTCCTTCGTCTTCTTGTCACGCAGGTGCGTCTTGTATAGGACCTACCTAGAGTGGTATGGATCCTTTCCTTTCCTAGTGTGAGTTGCTCAGAGCCATGCAAGGTATGAGTATGTGTTGAGGATATCATGATGTTATATATGCTAGTTATGGCTTTGAGGTTTAGTAGATGGTTGAGGCTTTTAGGTTGGATATGATCCTTATGGATCCTTGGGTCTAGGTGTGACCCCTTTGGTTGATAGGAGATTTGATATATCTTTATGCCTTGTTATTAGGCAGTGTTGTTATCCGGATTGAGGTTGATCGTGGTTGAGAGTATCAAAGGTTGAGGTAAGTCCGTAGGACTTACTTAGCTACCATCCATATATTGGATGTATGCATGAGGGTTGTTTGTGTTATATGCTTGATAGCATGCGATAGTTGATTATTATCGACCTATGTTTTTATTGGATAGCCCCCTTGCATTGGTAGTGATAACTTTTCCCCTTCATCCTGTAATTAGTGTGGTAGGTTCTTTGATGTCAGGCCAGACTAGTATACGGGATTGGCACTTCACAACTCCCTTAGGGAACATAGGTAGTGTGTTGATACTACTCCAGCTGGCTATAGCACCAGAGGCGAGGATGATATGTTCCTCGTGTCAAATATTTTTATATATATATGATCTGAGTGTATGACGGTATAAAGATAAATGAAACGGGTCTATGTTTGACAGCATGATTATGTGTTTATGATTCCGTGACTTGTGTTTGTGCTTTTGCATTATCTTATACATGATTAGTTAGATAAGTTTCATACCGTGTTGTAGATGTTTTGTAGGATAGGAGGCTTGTAGAGTGATCTGGATGAGTGATTAGCCAAGGACTTCCGTACATTAGGTGTTATGGGTTTGGCGATGTTTACACACGTTGTATATGACGTTACCGTTTTGTACTTGGCTATGGTTTTGCATACCCTTTTTACTATACAGTTTTATGTATTTGTTTTTATATCTATCGGTGCCTTGTTATAAGATCCAGTGAACTTGTTATAAGACTAGGGTCAGGACCCACTATGAGGCCCTAACCTAGTGACGCCTCGAGTACCGTGGATTCGGGGTGTTACAAACGTGGTATCAGAGCCTTAGGTTGACAAAAATGGCACATGTAATCTGCAATAAAAGTTGGATAGATTAATTAACAGAACCCAAAGGGGTCTGACTTTTCGAAATATTTTTGGTTTTCAAACTGTGTATATAGTCGATTTGGGTTAGAATGTACGGGAAGTCATCACTCCTTCCATGGATCTCAGCAGTTTAGTTATATATATATACCAGACTACTTATATATGTGGATTTGATATGTGTATATGGTATTAGTTATCCTAATACGATAGATATGAATATACGCAGATGGCTCAGACTAGAGCTACGTCTGTAGTAGGACGGGGTAGAGGTGGACCACCTCTTCTTCCGGTAGTTATTGGTCACGGACAAGTTCCCACTGCCGATCTGCCTGCAACGGAAAATGGACCAGAGGAGAAAAATTATGTCATGATTAGTAGATCCTACTTTCTAGAATATATATTCCTATTGAAGGAAGCTGCAAGAACATGTAGATGTACATAATATTCACTAATGCCTGTAGGGTCATCTAAGACCTCCGGATAAAGGAAGAAGCAACGGATTGAACCAGTTAGTGCGGCAGCAAGGATGGTGAATGTTGGACCAAGACAGATCCAAGACACTCGAGTGGTCCCTTGGCCATTAGGACTTCTAGCAAGGAACCATAATGCTTCAACGAGAAGTTTGGACACCGGCGAAATGAGTGCCCAAGTTCGTTAGTGGCATGTTTCACGTGTGGTAAAGTAGGGCACAGATTGGTATTTTGCTGACAATGCAAAATGTTACCTTAAAAAGTTTCATTCCCTCCAAAGGTTACGGAAGGTGAACGAAGAAGGTCGAGTTACCCTTTGACCGTACAGGTTACGAAGACGGGACAATTGTGTCACAACTACAGTACTCCCGGACATCTATGCCCTAAGTGTCTGAGGGAACCAATAACGTGTTTTTCATGTGGCAAGTTAGATCATTTGGAACCCTTTTTCCAACAAGGCGATGTTCCTCCTTAGCAGAACTATTCATATGCTGGTGCAGCTGGAATGGAGATAGGGATCATGGAGAGGACGCAGTGATGCCTGAAGAACATAGGCTTGAGTTTTGAAGTATGGAGTACGGTGGACTTGCCAATGTTTGTTATTCCGATACCATTTATGTTAATGGTTTACCTTTTTCAGTTCTTTTGATACGGGTGCTATGCATTCCTTTTGATGTATGTGGTGAACGTTGGTTTTAGATGCGATATATAAGGTACCCTTTACTTTAGGGTTACTTGATGGTTTCAAGGTCGGAGGTACCCGCGAGATGTGTGTTTATCCCTTTTATTTAGGGACTTGTGATTTCTTGTAAACTTCCTTGTCGTGTCTTTTGAACGCGAGAAAGTTATGGATAGAGTAGACCTCCATAGTGTGGTCCATATATTGATAGGTGAATTGTATCGGTCACTACCACGAAAGATTAGATTGCAACGTTTTTGTTGACCTAATGGATCACTTGTAGTAAGTTTACATAGATGACATCTGAGTGAACTCTCAAGGTACAGAGGAACACGCAGGATATTAGACGACGGTTTGAGGAGTCTTGTATGATTAAGAGTTGTGTATAAGTATGAGTTTAAATATATGAGATGATCTTTTGAATCATGTGTGTTCCACTAGGGGATTAAGGATGAGCAGACAAAGGTTATAATTGTTGCAGTATGAATAATACCGACGAATGTCGAAGAAGTTCGTAGCTTTTGAAGTAGCTTTCTGGAGTAGCCGAATTTTATTACCGTTTGTAGAGGAGGTATTTTTTGATTGCCCGATCAAGTACCAGTCTATTGAGGAAGACTACTCCATTTGTATAGTCCGAGCCGTGTACTTACAATTGAGGGTTTGAAGAAAATATTGACTTCTACTCCTACATTATCACAACCCTAGGGCACTAATGATTTCGTGGCATGATGACGCTTCCAAGCTTGGCTAAAAGATGTGTTTTAATTCACGAGAACTTGTAGTAGCAATGTTATGGAATTCTAAGTTAGATTATCCCAGACCGAGGACACCTCGAGGGAGGACGACTACATAACTAATGGTTTGGTCTCAATTACAAAGAGACCTAGTGTGGTTAGAGGACGATGTTCAATCCCTTAATGAGGACGGTCAATTATTATTTTAGAGGTTCTACATGACCTGCTGGACGAACCCCACAAAAATCGGAGATCTACCAAGCGTTGATGTGAATTCAAGATAGAATGTTATGTAGCGAGAAACCATAGTTGTTCATAGGAGTTAATCGATTAATAAGATGCCGTGAGCGTGTTTTTGTACCCGTTGATGCGGAGTTGAGGTAGAAGTTTCTATAGGAGGCTCACTCCATACCTTACTCAGTGCACTAGGTGCGAGTAGGATGTATTTGGATGTGAGACGTCCTTCTGCTAAGGCAGGTTGAAGCCAACATAGCCGGTTTAGGGCTTAGTGTGCGACCTGTTAGTAGGTAAGATCAAACACTGTACACTTGGAAAAGAGCTCCACCCACTGCTAGTGCCGCAGTAGAAGTGGGAGGTTATCTCCATGGATTTTGTTAGTGGTCTGAGGCCGAGCAAGAATTTTGATCTATTTGGGATATCATTGATAGAATAATGAAGACGATACGTTTTGATCCTACTCGGGGAAACATGGTCGATGAGTTGGTTGGTTGAGGAGTTCACTACGCAGATAGTGAGACTCCATCAAGGACCGAGGACAATTATGTCTGATCGAGATGACCATATCACCTTTTGATTTTGGCAGCAAGTACATACAGCTTTAAGTACGAGTCTTCATTTCCCAACGGTTTTTCATCATCAGTCAGATGGTCAGTTAGTGATGTGATCCTCACCGAAAAAGAAATCATCGTCAATATACCGGAACCAATCGTTTTGCTACCAACCGTCCAAGTCAAAACTCAGCTGGAACCTATCAAAATCAATGCTTATATGTCGGAGGGCATGCCAAAAATTGAGCAAAAACCTATTGAAACCAAACCGAAAATTCTTGTTCCGAGCATGCCCAATACAAGCCAATTTTCACTCTCTTTGGCTAAGTTGTCACGTTTGCGCACTCTCAGTAAAATGCCTGTAACTGAGGCAATTCTTGGAATTAAAATACCTATGAGTACCACTTTGAAAGTTATTTTCAATATCTACAACTTTCTAGTTTACACAGAGTCGAGATTCCAAGAGGAAGAGGGTGAAAATGACCCTACATTGCAACAAATACGGTACTTGTATGGATTGTTGGGCAAGATCAAGCATGGAGGCATGAAAGATGGTTATACAAAACATATTTGTTCACTCCAAATGGTGTGTGCAAGATATAAATTTATAACCCAAGAAGTATGCTTAAACAAGGATGCGAACCCGCAGTGTACGGATCAATTGTAATAAAAAGCATGAATTCCAACTTAAACAAGGATGCGAACCCGCAGTGTACGGATCAATTGTAATAAAAAGCATGAATTCCAGGGGTCGATCTCAGGGACTTAAGTGAATCAAAGCACATAATTGGTTGTCAAATATTGCAATTAACCAAGAGTAATTAAAACAATCAATGATGATGTAAAAGTCAATTAAGGGGAAATGCGGATTCTAGGGATTAAAGCATCTAGTTGTGGTTCCGACTCAAGATCTCTAAAGATAATGCGGACAAAGCTGAGGTTTTGCAAAGGGAAGGTGTTTCTAAGATGGGAATAGATCACCGGGTAATTCTCACTACTTACTATCCAAAACCAAAGTTTCTATTACCGGATAAGTCTCAAGGTACTAAGGAAAGGAACTATAATCTCAAACCAACACACCACCTAAGGGAATAGAATCAACCTTTACCTGATAAGTCTCAAGCTAACTCACAAAGGTGGGATGAAGGCACACTCAAACCCCAATAAAGGATTAACCTTTATTACCTACACTTATGATCATGGGTAAACAAGCAAAGGAATCACCGGGTAAGTCTTATCCTAGGCTTGCATTGAACCAGGAAAGGTGTAATAAGGATAGAATTTGGCAAACTAGAACACTTAACTCTCAGTTTCGGATCAGAAAAGGTCACCTCGTTCAGTCAAGTTCCACCCCGGCCGAGATATTCATCGACTGAGCGAGGTACTCTAGGGTTAAGGTTAAAGACTCGAGCTTTCATGGTCGTACTGGGATTAAGATCATTCTATCATTGTCTTTCCCACAACTTTCAACCAATCACCCTAGAATCGCATAAAAAGCTTAGCCAATCATCATCATGATAACAATAATCAAATATATGGGAAAGGAATGAATATTCGAACAACTAAACCTTAAGAAAAAGGTCTCAATAACTGAATCGATTAATAACAAATCAGCATTCCTCAAATCACAAATTGAACAAGACAACAAACCAAAAGGGAATCTTAAAAACTCTTACAAACTCCCTCTAAAGCTAACTCCAAACTATGAATCCTTCCATCCTTGATATTCAATCCTTCAATCCTTCCTTAAAACTTCTAGAAAATCTTCCTAATTGGGTGTGTCGAAGATGATCAAAAGATGGCTGAATTGTAGAAAATCCAACCCTTTATATAGGAGAATTATCTTCCAAAGATAATAATATCTTAAAAAGATAATTTCCTATAAAATATCTCCATATCTCTAAAATAGATCTCTCAAAAATAAGATCTTCCTTCCAGAAATCCAGCCCAAAAATATAAAATATCTTCTTTCCAAGAATAAAAGATCTCAGCAAAAAATATGATCTCGTCGGTGGTAGGGTGTTCGCCTCAGTCGGGACGCTACTCAAGATCACCTCGGTCGAGTTGACACTGTAGCTGACCGAGGTGAATCTCAACTGAATGTGAAATCTCTCAAATCTGGTCCAAAGTAAATCTTTTTCATTAAATCCAGGCTTCCTGAGTTCTTCTTTAAGCTCCAGATTGTAGCTCCAATGACTCCTTAGCTCCATTTTAGTCAAAAACGTGCCATTTTAGCTACGATTACAATGAAACTTGGTGTAGACCTCGATTCCCATAAAGGTAGATGATACAACAATATAATCACATAATATACATCCATACATGCAGATTATTGAAGATAAAACGTCCAAACAAGTCTCAAAATATAGACTATAATACATGCTATCAATATGCACGTCCAACAAATACATATTTCATGCAGAATACCATCCTCATATTATTCATATATTATGCATGACATTATGTATTAATCATGTGAAAGTAGGTGGGAAAAGTAGGTAGAGAAAGTAGGTGGGGAAAGTCCCTTTGTTTTTCTTTTATTTAATTTCAAAATTCTTGGGCTTGTAACCTTTAATTGTTAAGAGTTAGGTGCTGAATTTTTTCAACCTATATAAGGCCTCTCCCACACCATTTTATGGCAAGACGAATTTGAGTGATATTCAATCAAAAGTTTTGTTTTTAGTTTGAAAAAAACAAACCTAGAGACTAAGGTGAGAGGCCAAAGTTTCGAAACCCACAAGGTGAGAGGCCGAGTGGTGTCCTTACGGTGAGAGGCTAGGAGGACAAAGGAGATTCAATCCCGACGTGAGATTTTGAGAGAAAAGATCTCGAGCCAAGGAGATCCAAGGTGCGAGGCTGGACGATCCTTGCTTGGTATATCCCAATCAAAAAAATCAAAAAAAGAAGTGGATGGAAAGAACAACAGCGGTGGATCCTCGCGTTCAACCAACGAAGAGCGTATCAGTTAGAGAGGGCCATTCAGACCTTAGAGGATATATTGACTACATGTGTGTGCTAGATTGGGGACGGATGTGATCAGATCACTTCCCGTTAGTCGAGTTTTCATACAATAATAGCCGACATGCATCAATCCGGATGGCCCCTGATGAGGCATTGTATGGACAGAGGTGCCGTACACCTTTATGTTGGAATGAATTGAGTAGTGTTAGTGGTATAGCATAGATGAATTTCAAGATGATATGGCCAAGTAACATGGATTAGAGAGAGGATATTGGCTGCCCAGAGTTGTGAGAAGTCATATTCAGACGCGAGGCGTAAGACGTTCTGGCATAAAAGGGAAGTAAGTCCGCGATATGTCAGTCCTTTTGGAATTCTAGAGCGAGTCGGTGAGGTGACGTACTGCCTTGTGCTGACACCGAGATGAGAGGGTGTTCACCTCATGTTTCATGTGTCACATCTGAGGAAATACATACCACATCCGAGACACATTGTCAGCTATGATGATTTGGTGGTCGAGCAAGACCACACTTTTGTTGAACATCCGATTGCAAACCTAGAGAGAGGTATGAGATGTTGTGTTCAAAGGACATTCCCATGTTAAGGATACTTTGGTCGAGACGAGGACCTGATAAGGCTACATGGGAGACTGAGGATAGTATCCAGAGTTTTATGTTGAGATAGATGCACGTGTAGAATCGATAAGTAGATCTTAGTGCTATCTTGGTAAGTGTTGTGATTATGTGTTTATGTGTATGATGTGTTTATATTTCGTGCTAGCTATAATGTGATGTATGATCATGCTAGATCTTGATGTGCTAGCGCGAGTTATGTTACGGCTGGAGGAGTTCTTTCTCCAAGCCCTCGAGCGATGATTTTGCGAGTGTAGACGTCTAACTTCCATGTTTGGGATTTAGATATAGGGATCGCTGGAGATGTTCTTCCTCTATGCGATCATTTGTGTTCTGGAGATGTGCTTCCTCCATGAGGTTGCTATGTTGACTGGAGTTGTTCTTCCTCCATGTCCTTGTGATACGAGTTAGTTGGAGATGTTCTTCCTCTAAAATGAGACTAAGGATGTAGTTTCCGGACATCTTTTACCTATGTGCCTTTGTAATAGGATTAGCTTTAGCTGGAGATGGTTCATTCCTCCATGCTATCGTGATATGATGAGGGGTTAGCTGGAGATGGTTAACCCTCCATGCTATTGTTGACGGACATAGTTTGAGTGGAGATGGTTTTCCTCCACGCCTTTGCGATATGAGTGTGATATGGCAACCGATGTGTTCCTTCTATGCCTTTGTGATGTGATTATAGGCTGACTAGAGATGGTTTTCCTCTATGCCACTAGAGAGTAAATTGATTTTATTGCTGGAGATGGTGATTCCTCCATGCATGTGTTTTGAGGTTATAGAATGATATAGGTTGTGACCTTTTTGAGCGGAGATGCGATCCGATAGAGAGAGTTATACCTCGGCAGACGGGTCCGAGAGGATTTGGGATTATTCAAGTTTCGGGATGAAACTTGTTTTTTGGGGGAAGAGATGTAAGAGCCTTAGTCTTTTAGAGATCCTGCACCTGTGCCTCGGCTGAGACGCAGGTGTTGAGCAGTGTTGAGCCAGGACCTAGCCACCCCTACGGGTATAGTGGGCCACCCCTCCAGGTCCGGTGGTCAACCCCTACGGCTCTACAGGTCTACCCCTGCGGTTTTGTGCGGTTGCAACCGTCTTTGTTTACCTTGACCCGTGATTTACCCTTCTCTGCCCCTATAAGTTTCTCCTTTGCTTCAGATGAAGGGTTTCCTTCACTCTTCAGCTTCCTTACGTTCTTCTTCCCTCCCTCTCCCTCATTTGATCTTCTTCTTGATTTCTTCCTTGTTTTGGTAAGAGTTTTTGTGGGTTTGATGATGATGATGATGATGTTAGTTATTGTTGTTGTACTATAGAGGAAGCTAGCTGAGTGTGTTGAGGATCCTTCTCCTTTGTTAGTGGTAGTTGTGGTAAGTTCTTCCCTCTTCTTCTTCTTCTTCTTCTTCTTCTTCTTCTTCTTCTTCTTAGGAATCCACTAGCTAGACTTGTGTTAGATCTCTTTTGCGACATGTATTGATGTACATATGTGTATATATGTATGTATCTGGTTGTTGGATAGGGAAGAGATGAAGTAAATCAAATGAAGGATCGAAGAGAAGTCGAAGATCATCTTCTGCACTATGAACCGCCCCTGTGCCACCTTTGAGCTGCCCTTGCACCACCAGTGTCACTGCCCCTGTGTGGGAGTGTCGTTGCCCCTGCGCCTCCTAGTGCTTTCCTCTTGCCTCGTCCTATCACGCATGTGCGTCTTGAACAAGAGCTACCTAGAGTGGTATGGATCCTTTCCTTTCATAGTGTGAGTGGCTTTGAGGCATGCTAGGTATGAGTATGAGGTTAGAATATCATGATGTTATATATGTCGGTTATGGCTTTGAGGTTTAGTAGATGGTTGAGGCTTTTAGGTTGGATATGATCCTTATGGATCCTAGGGGTCAAGGTGTGACCGCTTTCGTTGATAGAAGATGTGATATATATTTATGCCTTGTTATTAGGGAATGTTGTTATCCGGATTGAGGTTGATCATGGTTGAGAGTATCAGAGGTTGAGGTAAGTCCGTAGAATTTACATAGCTACCATCCCTATATTGGATGTATGAATGAGTGGTGTGTGTGTGTGTGTTATATGTATTATAGCATGCGATAGTTGATTATTACTGACCTATGTTTTATTGGATAGCCCCCTTGCAATGGCAGTGATAACCTTTCCCTTTCATCCTGTAAGGAGTCTGGGAGGTTCTCTGAAGTCAGGCCAGACTGGTATACGGGATGGGCACTTCAACACTCCCTTAGGGTACACAGGTAGTGCGCCGATACTACTCAGTTGGCTATAGCACCTAGAGGCGAGGATGATACGTTCCTCGTGTCACATATTTTCATATATATATATATATGATCTTAGTGTATGAGTGTATGACGTTATAAAGATATATGAAACTTGTAAATGTGTGAAAACATGACTATGTGTTTATGATTCCATGACTTGTGTTTGTGCTTATGTGTTATCTTATATATGAATGGTTAGTTAACAGTTTCATATCCAGTTGTAGATGTTTTGCAGGATAGGAGGCCCATGGAGTGATCTGGAGGAGTGATTAGCTTTGGACTTCCGTACATTAGGTGTTATGGGATTGGGGATTTATACACAAGTTGTATATGACGTTACTGTTTGTACTCGGCTACCGTTTTGTATACTCTTTTTACTATACAATTTTGTGTATTTGATTTTATATTTGTCGGTGCCTTGTTGTAAGATCCAGTGAACTTGTTGTCAGGCTATGGTCAAGACTTACTGTGAGGCCCTAACCCAATGACGCCTCGAGTCCCATGGATTCGGGGTGTTACACATAAAATGATACTTTTCCCAATTTAACACATGGTTAGTGTCTTCACAACGTTGTAGAGCCAAGGAAAGGTTAGCAACACAATTGTCAAAAGAAGAACCATAAACGAAGAAGTCGTCCATGAAAACCTCCATGATGTTTTCGATATATTCAGAAAACATCACCATCATACACCTTTGAAAGGTGGCTGGAGCGTTGCACAATCCGAACGGCATTCTCATATAAGCAAATGTACCCAAGGGCACGTGATTGTGGTCTTCTTCTGGTCGTCGGGGTGGATGGGAATCTAAAAGAAACCACTATAGTCATCTAGATAACAGAAATGAGAATGGTGCGCTAACCTTTCAAGCATTTGGTTAATGAAAGGAAGAGGAAAGTGATCCTTCCTAGTGGCAACATTCAGCTTCCTATATTCAATGCAACTTCTCCATCCCGTAACGGTTCTTGTGGGAATTAACTCATTGTTCTCGTTAGTCAAAACGGTCATTCCCCCTTTCTTCGGAACTACGTGGACGGGGCTCATCCACTTGCTGTCAGAAATAGGGAAGATGATACCTGCATCAAGAAGTTTGAGGACTTCTTCTTCACAACCTCTTTCATGATCTAATTTAACCATCGCTGAGGTTCACGTGAAGGCTTATGGTCATCCTTCATCAATATTTTATGCATGCACAAAGAGGGTTTGATACCCACAAGATCATCAATTGTATATCCTAACGCTTTCTTATGCAATTTCAATACACTCATGAGCCTAGCATGCTCATCATCATTTAAAGTAGCACTTACTATGACCGGATATGTAGAGTTTGGTCCTAGAAAAGCGTACCTTAAGTGTGTAGGAAGAGGCTCCAACTCCAAGGTAGGGGCTGCCTCTGTTGGTGTGTTGATGCCTCCCAAAGTGTACTTGGATGTTCTCAAGGGTATAGAAGAGGTAGGGGAATGTCCAAGAATGTTTTTAAGAAGAGAGGGAGAAGTCTTGGAATTTTCAGATTCGACGGCCACACTAGAAATCCCATGGCCGTGGTTTCCCCCGAGATGAATTTCAACTTGTGGTTCCATTTGGATTTTAATTAAATTTAAAAAAAATCTCGTTTGTGGAATCTTCAATTTGACCGTGGTTTTGGCCATATTCCAAGTCAACTTGCAATTCTTCCAAGGCTTCGATTGGCTCTTCTTCAAACTCTCGCAAGGCCTTGACTTCGGAGTCGCAATCCTCTTCGACTCCTCCTTCCATTATGCTCATACTAATGACTTTCTGCCAAGGATCTTTGACAAAAATAGAGCTTACCTTCTCTCTCGAGTCTTCTTCATCATAGATGTTGAAGACTTCTTCTCCTAGAGTTGGTTCCTTGATCAAAGCTGAGACTATGAACTTAACTTTCTCTTCTCCAATATTGAATTGCAGTTTGTCATTTTTGCAATCCACCAAGCAACCGGACGTTGCTAGAAACGGCCTCCCAAGTATGATTGGGATTGGATAATCTGCAGGAATGTCCAAAACTACAAAATTAATGGGAACATAAACCTTACCAAGCTTTACGGGTACATCTTCAAGTATGCCAATGGGTCGAGTGATAAATCGATCCGGCATGTACAATGTCATCTTCACCGTTTTAGGCTCCCGTACACCAACCTTCTCACACAACGCAAGTGGGATAATGCTCCCACTTGCTCCTAGATCACAAAGAGCATCATATGTGACCTCTCCAATGCCAATGGGAACGCAAAACGATCCCGGATCCCTCAACTTCACTGGCATCTTCTCCGTCATGGTTTTGATGAGTTCCGATGACTTGCAAGTCATGTTTACCTCACCAAAATCCTCTAACTTCCTCTTGTTTGAGAGGATCTCCTTCAAGAACTTCCCGTAGGCAGGCATACATAAAATTGCATCAATAAAAGGTATGTTAACATGCATTTTGCTCATGAGTTCAACAAACATACTAAAGTGTTTGTCTAGATGCACTCTCGCTCTAGACTGTTGAAACGGTAGCGGAGGTTTGTAAGCTTGAGGAGGTACGTAGACAACGGCTTTCTCCTTCTCCTTCTCGGATGGAACCTCGGTTTCCACGGCTGCTTGCCCTTGTCATCCGTCCTTGGAACGGGATCGGTAGTGTTCACACCACTCCTTGTGGTGATTGCCTTCAATTGGCCCATTGGATTATTTTCAGTCCTTCCAGGAAGTTTCCCTTGCTCTGTAGGAACTTCTCCGGCCTTACTAAATACTTGATTTTCTAAGGCTTTTTTGTGCCTTAGAAATCAAAGTAATTGAACTCTCTAGTCCATTCATCTTTCCCATCATAGCTTCAAGCTTGTCCTTTAGTGGTTGACTTGAACTTGATGATGGTTGTCCCTGAATTTTCAAAGAAGAAGAAGAAGAAGAAGAAGAGGAAGAAGGGGTTAGTGCATTTTTAGCATGAGAATAAGGGTTACCGGAAATATTTTTTATTGGATCTCCAATTGTTGTAGTTCGGTTGTTGTTGTTGTGGAAGTTGTTGTTGTCCGTAGTCCCTTGCTGATTTCCCCATCCCACATAGCCCACATCTTGCTCCTTGGGCTGTTGTATATGTGTCTTCTAAAGGTCCTTCAAAGCTTTCATCTCGTTGTTGAGAGCATTCAGTTGGTTAATGCGGGAGGAAGTAAGATTCAGCTCTTGAGATCTCGAACTTTGACCTCCTGTGTCAACACTCCGGAGGGAGTACTTCTCAATGGTGAGAGCTTGTTTTTCAATATATCCCACGCTTCATCAACCGGTTTGTCCATGAACGTTCCAGCTGAGAGTGATTGAAGTTCGAACTACATTTCTGCATCCAAACCCTTAAAGTAGATCAGAAGCAAAATAATCTTCGGAATCCCATGATGTGGGCAATCCAACAGAAGGTCCTAGAACCTTTCCCGGGACTTGATAAGGCTTTCAACATCCCTCATCACAAATGCATTTATTTTTTTCTCTAAACTCCGCCGTCTTCGATGGTGTAAAGAATTTGGTGAGAAACTCCACAGTCATCTCCTCCCATGCGTTAAATCTTTCGGTGGGAAGTGATTGGTACCATGCAAGTGCTTTATCCTTCAAAGTGAAAAAGAAAACACGCAATGTGTAGTTGTTATTTTCACATCTAGAAGGTATCAAAGTTTCCATCAAAATCTCATAGTTTTGTAAATGTTGGTGTGGTGACTCTCTCTCCATTCCTCCAAGACGATTCTGCTGAATTATTGTAATAACTTGAGGCCTAAATTCATATTCTCTTTCAACTGGATCTCCCAATTTGACGCCCGGACGGCGAGCTTGCTGGACGGGATCCATCCTTTGCCCAAGTGTTTGCGGAATGCCCACAAACGGGTCAGCTGGTACTACTCTCTGTAGAAGTGATGGGGGCAGCACATAGATGGGTGCCGGTGGGTTAATCACAACTCTAGCATCCCTCTCTCTTCCCTGATTCGCTAGTCGAATCTGCTCTCTCAATTCGATCATGTCGGCTTAAAGTTACTCCTGTTGAGTAAGTGTTTTAGCTCACTCTTTCCTTAGAGCTTCAGCTTGCATCCTTATTTGATCACGAGCATCATCTAATTCAGCTCGAAGATCCTCTACTTCTTTATTGTTGGCAGCAGCCATCTTCTTAGCTTCTTTGAACCTTTTCATGTAAATCTTAATAGGTTCAGGATCGTAAGGAACAATTTTCTTACCAGCTCCTGTTCTTCGCATAAACCTAAGGAAGGATTATGCAAGAACACTTAGACAGAATGATCAGTAGGAAAGCAAGAAGCTACAAAGTTAGATAACCGTACACTGGATTGGTCTTGAGCAATTCCCCAACAACGGCACCAAAACATTCTTCGCTCTAAAAGGTGTGTGTGAAAAAAGCTTCATATTTATATCCAAGAATAGTGCCTAACAATAGTGAACCCGCAGTGTACAGATCAATCGTAGTAAGGGTTGATATTCCGGAGTCGATATCAGGTATTAGTGAGAACAAAGCAATCTAACTTGTAAAGCAAGCAAAGCAATGATCAAGGTAATGAATATAGATGTAAGAATAATTGGGAAGTGCATATTCTAAAGATTCAAGTATCCGATTGTGGTTTTTGATTCAAGATGTCTAAAGATGTGTAAATGACAGAGTTGGATAACAAAGGTATATGATCTAAGGTAGGACATCGTACGGTGAAGTTCCAACACCCTTTTTGTGTCAACCAAAGGTTCTACTTAACGGATGTTGAGTCTCATCAAGAAAAGGTTCTCAAGATAGGATTACACTCTCAATACCAAACACCAACCCAAGGAAGTCAAATGGAAGCACAAGGCAAAGGCTATGAGACTCTCCACCCTAATAGAGGGTTTTGAATCCTCTATTACCTAGAACTCGTAAACGTTAATAACCAAGCAAGGCTATGGATTAGAAATGTTCAACAAGGCTAGAGATTAGGCAATCTTTAACTTTGGGAAAAGGTAAAATAAAAACGTGCACGACAGAGGAGACCACGGCAGGATCTTGGGAAACCACGGGCGTGGTTCTGTAAGAACAAGTAATGGAAATCCTTTTGCGATGGTTTCGACTCACAACTCTCAGGGTCCGATCTGTTACAAGGTTCAATCTATCATTATATATACCACAACCATCATCCCTTCACCCTAGAATCACAGGGGGGGTTTAGTCAACAATCATCATCATACTCAATTCAAGATTAAAGGAAGAAAATCAAGAATCACATGCAACCAAGAAAGACACAAAGAAGAATTATGATATTTCAACAATCAATCTCCAAATCTTAATAGCTGAATCAAACACAAAGTAGTCATACTTCTTGTGTTCTCAAAAGATAAATATCAAAACCTAAGAAAATCTCAAAATGTCTTCAATGGCACTAAGTATTTAGGGTTATGGTACCCATGTCAAAGCTCGTTTCACCTCGTTGGTTTATTCAGATGCAGACTTTGCAGGTTATAATGTCGATAGAAAAAGTATATTTGGATGTTGCCAATTCTTAGGGTCATCCCTAATTAGTTTACACTCTAAGAAGCATAACTCTATCGCCCTATCCACAGTTGAAGCATAGTCCATAGTTGCGAGAGCCTGTTGTGCACAAATTCTATAGATAGCTCAACAACTTTGTGATCTTCGCTTTGATTTGAAAGGTATTCCGATTAAATGTGATAATACTTGTGCTATTTCGATTACTAAAAATTTTGTGCAGCATTCAAGGACTAAACACATCGATGTAAGGCATCACTTCATACATGATCATGTTGAGAAAGGTGATGTTTCGATTTCTTTTATATCAACTGACTTGCAGCTTGTAGATATCTTTACTAAGCCTCTACCTGAAGGTCAATTCAATTTTATTAGATTAGAGCTTGGTAAGTTGAATGAGGAAGCATTAACGTAGGGGGAGTAAATCATTTTATTTCCTCCTTCGCATGCAGCCCACTTGTTAATATCAAGGGCCTTGAAATGAAATTCAAGGGCCTTGAAACGAACTTCAAGGGCTATATGGAAAATGGGATCAAAATTAATGGTTATTATATTTTAGATAATTGATCATTAAGTTATTTTAAAGAAGGATTTTTAAAATGATTTCAAAAGATCTTGTTTTCAAATTCAAATATTTTTAAAAGAACCTCTCTTCCTTAAACTCCTTCCTTCTTTAACCATTTATAGCACCCGCGCTTTAATTATTTTTCTCCCTTGTTGAACGACAAAGGGGCAGAAATTCAAATATGTGTGTTGATCCATATTTTTAAATCCTACATTTTATTCAAATTATCATATCTAGATAACTAACCCAAAATGCAAGTACGATATTTGTTTTTATCTTCCATCAAGGAGGAGATTGATAACTCCACCTTTGATTATGAGTTGTCTATATTGATGATGGAAGACTTAAACATTTATTTAGCGGTTTTATAAACTAAAAAATATCGATCATATTTCTAGATTGTTTGGTTTGTGTTTGTTAAATTTGTGCACGGTTTGGAAAACATTTCAAGGGGCCTTGAAATGGATTACATGTGACAAGTAGTTTTGAATCAGGTTTCAAGGGACGGAACAAAAGCCTTGAAATGGGTTTCAAGGGCTAGACGTTGAAGCTTTGAAAAGCGATACAAGGGAGAGTTCGCCTGAAGATGTTTCAATGTGCAAAGGCTTTTCAAACAACAAGATTCAAATCTCAACAAACCAAATCAAGAATCTCTACCAAGGATAATAAGAAGATCTTCCAAGATTCAACAAGAAGATATGGTCTGCCAACAACAAGATCATTTGAAGGAAACATTGCGGTCAACAACAAGAAAATCTCGGAGTTAGAAGATGTGAGAAGATCAACAACAAGAAGATCTCAGATTTTAAGAGAAGATCTTCAACAGCATATTCTAAGGAGAAGAAGTAGGATTTCAACAAAAAGATCTTCAACAAACAAGATCTTCAACAAATAAAATCTTCAACAAACAAGATCTTCAACAAAAATATCTCATAAGATCATTATGAGATATTTTTGTTGGATATCTTGTTTTGAGATCTTCTTTTTAACTTTCGGTTTTTGAGATCTTGTACCAAGATATTCTCTTAAAAACCGAAGATAACAAGAAGATCTTGGTACAAGATCTCCAACGGATCTACAGTAAGAAGATCTTAGATCTTAAGAGAATATCTTCAACGGCTGATTTCCAAAGAGAAGATTACGGTGATGAAGATATTCAATGAGAGTCAAGAAGAAGAAGAAGAAGAAGAAGAAGAAGAAGAAGAAGAAGAAGATAGAAGATCTACAATGTCTATCTCATCTTAACATACACTGTTTTTTATGAAGAAGAAGAAGAAGAATAAACATCAACAATGGTCATCTTTCCAACGGCTAAAAGATTTCTCCATTGAAGACTATAAATGAAGAAGTCGATTGAACAAGAACAACAACAAGCTTACACGGAAATATCCAAAGTCTTCAAGCAATCCAAAGCATCTTCATTCGTTCATAGAACTTTTTCTTTCTCTCTTTCTACAAAAGCTTTATTCTCTAGAGAGAGATAAAACTCGAGAGCTCCATTGACATATCCAAAGAGTGTTATACTTGAGTGTGTGTCACTCAGTGAAGTAACTAGGCTATTCTAGGAAGGTTAACAGTTGGAGCTAGATCGTAGTGTTGGCTACATTAAGAGAAGAAGGGGTCTTCTTCTAGTTTGTATCTATGACTCTTTGAAGCTGATAATAGATAGTTAGATACTACGGATATACCCTGGGACGGAGAGTAGGCTATTTACAGCCGAACTTCGTAAACATATCCTCGTGTGGATCATTTCGATTCCGCACTATATCTGTTTTATTGTGACTAACTTTGTTTTGCACGTTAACAAAGTCAAGGCCCTTGAAATCAGATTCAACGCCCTTGAAATCAAAGTGTGTCACAAAGAGCTCAGATCGACATCAAGGCCTTTGAAATCAGTTTCAAAGCCTTGAGATAGGTTTTTGCGAAAAGTTCTCATACTCTATTAAACCACCCTCTAGAGTATCTTTATCCTTTATATTCACCTAGCGGTTCTTTATACACCATGGAGTCTCACTATCTTTCTAGTGAACTCCTCAACTAATCTGCTCAAGGTCCACATTTCCCTAATAGGAAGGACACGTGCAGTTTTTGTCACTCTATCAACTACAACCCATATGGCGTCAAAGCTCCTGTTCAGCCTGAATCTTATCATAAAATCCATGGAGATGTCCTCCCATTTCCACTACGTTACTGGAAGTGGGGGGAGCTCTCCTCCTGGTCTGCGATGCTCTATCTTGACCTGCTGATAGGTCGCACACTGTGCCACATATCTGCCCACATTGGGCTTTAGCCCTCCTCACCAGTATGAACATCTCACATCCTGATACATCTTACTCGCATCTGGGTGTACGGAGTAAGGTGTGGAGTGAGCCTCCTACAAAATCCTTTGTCTCAGCTCCGCATACTCCTCTACACAAACGAGATTACGGCATCTCATCACTCCATCTACTCCAATGGAGAACTGTGGGGCCTCACCACGAGACATTTTATCTTTTATCCTCATCAGCGTCGGACAGGTCCCGTGCTCTTGTTGTATCTCACCGAACAGATCAGGTAGAACCTCTAAGGTACTCAACTAGACATCTTCATCAGGAACCTGGATGTCCATCTCTAGCCGCGCTAGATCTTTCTACAGTTGAGGTTGAACTGTCAGTCTCACAATCGCCTTCTCTCGAGGCGTCTTCCTATTCAGGGCATCGGCAACAACATCCGTCTTCCGTTGATGGTACAAAATCTCAAGGTCAAAGTCATTGATCAGCTCAAGCCATCTATGCTGGCTGTTATTCAATTCACACTGTGTGAAAATATACTTCAGACTCTTATGGTGCGGAAAGATCTAACATGTAGCGCCATACACGTAATGTCTCCAAATCTTCAATGCATGAACTACCGCTACTAACTCCAGATCATGAGTTGGGTAGCTCTCCTCATACATCTTTAATTGTCTAGACGCATAGGCAATCACTCAACCACGTTGCATTAGAACATATCCCAAGGCTAGATTAGATGTGTCATTGTAGACTACAAAGTCCTTTGCGCCCTCCGGCTGCGCTAAGATGCGAGCGGAAGTCAGAAGTTTCTTCAGCTCCTCAAAACTCTGAGTACACTGATCGGACCATACAAATAGGATAGTCTTCCCTAATAGGTTGGTAAGTGGACGGGCAATCATAAAGAATCCCTCAACAAACCGACGATAGTAACTGGCTAGGCCAAGAAAGTTGCGCACTTCCTTGACGTTCGTCGATGTCGTCCATGCTGCAACTGACTCGATCTTTGCCGGATCAACCATGATCCCTTCTGAGGAGACAACATAACCCACAAATGATACATCTGGCATCCAAAACTCTCACTTAGAGAACTTGGCATATAGTTCTCTATCTCGCAAAACTGGCAACACAATCCTCAAATGTCCTGCATGTTCCTCTCTTCTACGAGAGTACACCAAGATACAGTTTCTGAAGACCACCATAAATTGATCCAGAAAGTCGATGAATATGCCATTCATCAACTTCATAAAGATAGCAGCGGGCGCATTTGTGAGCCCGAATGGCATCACTACAAACTCGCAGTGGCCATATCGAGTCCGAAATGTCGTCTTATGCACATTCTGCTCTCTCACCCTCAGCTGGTGATATCCCGAGCGCAAATAGATCATGGGGAACACAGTCGCTCTCTGAAGCTGATCTAACAAGTCATCGATGGGCAGCAAAGGATACTTGTTCTTGATGGTAACCTTGTTCAGCTCTCTGTAGTCAATGCACAATCTTAATGACCCTTCCTTCTTTCGCACAAAGACGACAGGTGCTCCCCACGAGGATATGCTAGGGTGGATAAAGCCCTTCTCAACCAACTCTTCGAGTTGCTTCTTCTGCTCCAACAACTTGATAGGCGTCAAACGGTACGGCGTCTTCGAGATCGGTCTCGTACCAGGCTCCAACTCGGTACCAAAGTCTATGCTCCTCTGAGGCGGCAAAATGGATGGATCAATAAACACATCCAGAAACTCATAGACCACTGAATGTCCTCTAATGTTGAACTCTCACTCTCATGGCATAGCACCAGAAGGCATCACATCCTTGTGCTATCAATCTCGCTGCTCGTACTGCGCTGATAACCATGCTTGACTTTCCAAGGTCCCAACCTCGGAAAATCTCAATCTGACTTTACTTGGTAAAGACCGTCACGGTCCTCCTACTAACATCTGACACAACACAATCCCTATCCATCCAATCCATACCCAAAATGACTTCCATATGCACTAACGGCATGACAAAGAAGTCCACCATCAAATCGCGGTTTCCTAAGTGTATAGGGCAACCTTGTACTTCTCGGGTACTTGTAATCAGACCCCCATCCTGTAACTCTATCAAGAAAGGTCTACCCTCTACCATATCTAAGGTCAGTCTACCAACACATGCATCATAAATGAAAGAATGCGTTGCACTAGTATCAAACAAAACTCTAACAAGTAAACCATTAATAAGAATGGTACTTGTAGTAGTTGATGATTGCGGCTCCTTAGCGTTCCTCAACTCTAACTCTAGCTAGTCTAGTATCACTGGTACCACCATCATGATCTCTACCTCTACTCGGTCTTGGAGCGGAACCTTGAGTAGCAGGTAGGTTTGGGATTCTTTGCCATCCTTTAACCTGATGCTGAGGCGGCCTCTGCCCACCTCCTGCTACACAAGCAGAGGAAGAACCCTATTGTGATGACGCCTTGCCCTGACGGTAAAACGGAGCCCTATGTCTTGGCTTCCCGCAAGTGAAGCAAGTCAGTGGTGCTGTCGGGCAATCAGTCATCACGTGTCCATACGCCCCGTAGTTGTAACACAGTCGGCCCCTCTCAGAAGTCTGTGCAGACACTGGATAACTCGAGCGGCCCTGAGTCTGGCCTCACCCGTACCCAAATGTTCCTGCACCTGACTGCCCGGTACGATGTCTCTTCTCAAACCGTCCCGTCTAAGAAGTCCTCCTCTGGCTGGCCAACTCACGCTCATAAGTTGAGGATCTATCTTGATAGTCTGTGAGAGACTCGCAATGAAAACCCTCCATGTAAGAACGTGTACTCTTCCTCAGTCGACGGGAGAACAGATACACATGCTGGTCCTCGGAAGGTGAACCTGGACCCAATAATGTCAGCTCCTCCTTGAATCGACTGATGGCATCAACTATCGGCACATCCTCCAAGTCTGCCTCTACAAAATCTTGTAGTTTCTCCCTCCTCCGAGAGGTAGTGCTTGTAACACCCCGAATCCACGGGACTCGGGATGTATAATTAGGTTAGGATATCACGATGGATCGTGACCCTAGCCTGACAACAAGTTCACTAGATCTACAACAAGGCACAGGTAGATTAAAATCAAATACATAAAACTGTATAAGATACATCAAAAGGGTTTACAAACACAAAGCCGAGTACAAAACACATCCATAAACATCTGATACAAAAGATCCCATACCCCACGCAACCCTAATGTATAGAATTCCTCGGCTGGTCACACCATCTGGCTCACTTTGCAGTCTTCCTAACCTGCAGATCATCTATAATACGGTATACACCGTTAGCTACAACAATGAATAAGTATAAAGGTAATAGCACAAACACACATCCACATCTCATATGCAATGCCACAAACATTCATTTATTATCTTTAAATTACGTTGTTCCATTACTAATTCAACTTATTTTGTAACACGATGACCCTCAAGAACCCCGTCCCATCCAACATATGGCGGTGATCATCACTCGTCCCCTCCCGTGAGATCATCTTCGGGGCACCTCCTCCTACCCGTAGGCGGAGGCAAGTGGTCACGACCCGTTATAATACACTTGGGCCATTTAAAAATAGTAAATGGGCATCCTAGTCCGGTTTAGGTTGTAAATGCACAATCATATGAATACACACAACCATCACAATCACACAAACTCATAACTGAGCGCTAAGTAAGTCCTATGGACTTACCTATAATACTCGTAATTAATACCACGTCACAGCTTCCCCTTGGGGAAGTAATCAACGCCTGCAATAGCGAGGCACACAACATCACATACTATAAAGGTTAGGACTCTCGTCTCCATAACCATAACCAACCTACATCCTCAATCTAAACCTCAAGATCATAACATGCTCACAAATGCCTAAGGCATAACCTCAACATAAAAACAAGTGCCTAAGGCACATCTCTATGATACAACTCATCCCAAGCAAGCTAGCCTAGCCAACGTCTAAGCCAAGGCCAAAGGAAAGGAAGGAAGGAAACATACCAACAAGGTATGCCCTGAATGCACCAACAGAAGCAAGAACTCAAGGGCTGAACCACAGAGGCGCAGGGGCAGCCTAGTGCAGGCGAAGTGGCGGTTGTCTGTGCAGAGGCTTGGCCCCGACAAGTCCTCGGCTTGTCACATCACCTGGCTCACTCTGCAGTCTTCCTAACCTACAGATCATCTACAACACGGTATACACTGTTAGCTACAACAATGAATAAGTATGAAGGTAAAAGCACAACCACACACCAACATCTCATACATGCAATGTCACACACATTCATTTATTATCTTTCATTACGTTATTCCATTACTAATTCAACTTCTTTTGTAACACAAGGAGCCTCAAGAACCCCGTCCCATCCAACATAACAGAGGAGTTTTGCATGGGGGTGATCATCACTCGTCCCCTCCTGTGAGATCATCTTCAAGGCAAATCCTCCTACCCGGAGGCGGAGGCAAGTGGTCACGACCCGTTATAATATACTTGGGCTATTAAAGTAATAAATGGTCATCCTAGTCCGGTTTAGGTTATAAATGCACAATCATATGAACACACACAACCATCATAATCACACAAACTCATAACTGAACGCTAAGTAAATCCTATGGACTTACCTCATATACTCGTATTCAGTACCACGTCACAGCTTCCCCTTGGGGAAGAGATCAATGCCTGCAATAGCAAGGCACACAACATCACATACTGCAAGGGTTAGGAGACTTGTCTCCATAACCAAAACCAACCTACAACCTCAATCTAACCCTCAAGAACATAACAAGCTCACAGATGCCTATAGCATAACCTCAACATCAACACGAGTGTCTAAGGCACAACTCTATCATACAACTCATCCTAACCAAGCTAGCCTAGCCAACATCTAAGCCAAGGCCAAAGGAAAGTAAGGAAGGAAGACATACCAACAAGGTATGTACAACAAAAGCAAGGAACTCCAAGCTGACCCAGTGAGGTGCAGGGGCGGCTCACACCAGACGCAGGGATGGTCCACAGCAGGCGTAGGGGCGCCAACTGTGCAGAGAGTTGGTCCCGACTTCTCTTCGATCCCTTTCTCGACTCCGTTCACTTCTTCATCACACAACAACAATACACATACACATATGCACATGTATGAACATCAGAAAAGCTAGGAAAGGATCCACACAAGCTCAGCTTGTGATCTTAAGCTAGAAAGAAGAAGAAAGAAGCAAAGAAGAAGAAAGAAAGAAGATGGAAGATAGAACCTTACAACAACAACCCTAAGCAGCAACCATGAGCATCAACACTTCTCACATCCTCAGCACAACAACAACAACACACATCATCATCCTCATGATCATACACAACCAAAACCAACACCAAACTCTCAAGAACTCTCTCACAAGTTCAAGAAAGAGCAAAGAGGAGAAGAGGAAGGAGAAGAAGAACATAAGGGAGATGAAGGAGCTGGAATGAGGTAAGAAACCCCTCATCAGAAGGTTGGGAAGCTTATATAGGAAACTAACCCCAAAAACAAAGTCAAGCGGTCAACAAAGGTAGCTGCAGCCGCACAAAACCACTGGGGCGGATCAAGTAAGGCGTAGGGGCGGTTAACCTGAGGCGCAGGGGCGGCTCAAAGGGTCCGTTGGGGTGGCTGACAGGGTCAAGGCAAGCTTGGCAAAGGCTCAACAAGGCTCCTAGGCTCCAAAGACTAAGGCTCTTACATGTACAAACATCAAAATGGCCAAGAAAGGATCCACACAAGCTCAGCTTGTGATCCTAAGCTAGAAAAGGAAGAAATAAGCAAAGAAGAAGAAAGAAAGAAAGAAAGAAAGAAAGAAAGAAAGAAAGAAAGGAAAGAAGAAGGTTTGGCTTACCACAACCAGAAACCTAAGCAGCCATGGAGAACCACACCAACATCATCCTACAACACCTCAACACAACAACAATAACAATAACTCTCAGCAACAAGCTTAAGGTCATCCAAGGCCAAAGCCACCAACAACTCTCAAAAGCTCTGTCACAAGATCAAGAAGATCAAAGAAGAAAAGAGGAGGAAGAAGAAGAGCGTAAGGAGGGCGAAGAAGTTGGAATGAGATTAGAAACCCCTCATCTGAAGGAATTGAATGCTTATAACAGAAGCTAACCAAAAGCAAAGTCAAGAGGCCAACAAAGGTGGTTGCAGCCGCACAAACCCGTAGTGGTGGATCAGGCAAGGCGTAGGGGCGGCCCTCCTGAGGTGTTGGGGCAGCTAACAAGAACCGTAGGGGCGGCTGCCAGGGTCCAGTAAAGGCTCAGCAAGACTCAAGGTTCCTAAGACAGGCTCTTACAGTGCAAAAATGCTCTCGGATCATACTCCACATCAGGTCATAGCTAGTGGCTCAAACCCGCATAGTCCTCCACCACTACTGAGCTAGGTCACAGAATAAAGTCCGTACTAACATTATCCGTCTTTCCTCTGGACATCTAATAGACTCAAGAGTTGATTCCACATGCCCAATCTAGATCTCAGTCTCCAATCCAACCTTCCTAGAGAAAGGTGGTACTCTCATCTTATGGAATGCCTTCAACGAAGTGTCTGGTCGAGGCCCTCTATACTCCTCTGGAGCTCTAGCAACATCAGCAGCGCGTGCCGGTATAATTGGGTTTCCTCCCAAGAAGCGCTTTTTTAGGGTCGCTAGCTAGACCTATCTCCCTCTATGACTACTCAAGAAGGATAGGATCAATGTCCTCAACAGCTATTTCCGGTTTATATTTCTTCAAACGTTGACCGTTGACCTTGAAACTTCCGTTTTTCTCACCCCATACTTCAACTGCACCATAGGGAAGACTTGTTTGAATATAAAAGGTCCAGTCCAACGAGATTTAAGTTTACTTGGACATAACCGGAGTCTAGAGTTGAAAAGAAGGACGAGATCTCCTTCTTTCAAACTCTTTCGGAATGATGTCCTTATCATGCCACCTCTTCGTTCTTTTTTTATAGATTCGCGCATTCTCATAGGCATTTAGACGGATTTCTTCTAACTCATTAATGTGCAAGAGGCGCTTCACTCCAGCCTCTTTCAAATCAAAATTGAGTCATTTGATTGCTCAATACGCGTTGTGCTCTAACTCTACCGGAATATGACAAGACTTCCCATATACAAGGTTGTAGGCTGTAGTGCCTATGGGAGTCTTGAAATAGCATTAAATTTATAACCTAAAATAAAAGCCTGAACAATATGCAAGCCCGCAGTGTACGGATCAATTGTAATAACGGCAAATACTCCAGGGTTGAACACAGGGACTATGGTGAAATCAAGCACGGTAAAAATTAGGTTGTTAATCAAAAGCAAGCGATAAAGCAAAGATGATGTATAAATCAGATAAGGGAATGCAAATTCTAGAGGTCAAAGCATCGAGACGTGGTTCCGACTCAATATTTCTAAGGATAACGTGGACAAAGTAGAGGTTTGCAAGGGAAGGTATTTCTAAGGTGGGAATAGATCACGGGGTAAGTCTCACTACTCACTATCACAAACCAAAGAGACTTTCACCGGGTAAGTCTCAAGGAAATAAGGAAAGGAACTATAATTTCAAACCAACACACCACCTAAGCAAATAGAACTAACTTTTACCGGGTAAGTCTCACGCTAACTCACAAAGCTAGGATGAAGACACACTCAAACCCTAATAAAGGATAGACCTTTATTACCTAACACTCATCATCATAGGTATACAAGCAAAGGAATCGTCGGGTAAGTCTCATCCTAGACTTGCGTATGAACCAGGAAAGGTGCAACAAGAATAGGATTTGGCAAACTAAAACCTAAACTCACGTTGGTTCAGATTTGGTTTACGTCTCGCTCAGTTCATATCGATCTCGATCGAGATGTTCTAAGAACTGACCGAGGCGAGTTCAGTTTAGTTTCAGCTCGAGCTTTTAGGGTCCACTAAGGTAAAGGTTCACTCTTTCATCGTCTTTCCCACAACCTTACGCCAATCACCCTAGAATCGCAAGATAATTTAGCCAACAATAATCAAGATAACAATAAGCAAATATGTATGAAAAGAAGCAAAAACAAAACAAGAAAACCTTACCAAAAAGGTCTCAATAATCAACTCAAACAAACAATCAATGGAAACAATCAGCAATTTGTGTTCATCAATAACAAATCAAAAGACAACAAACAAGGTTCTCTAAGAAAACCTTACAACTTCCTTCAAAGCCTTCAACTTTCACTTCAAAGCTATCTCCCTTCAACTTCCTTCTTCCTTGGAATATCTTCAGTCCTAAAGATAATCAGCTAACCAAGCATACTTCCATCTACAAAATATCTTCAATCTTATAGGAAAAATCACTTGCCAAAAATAAAAGATCTCATGGGCCATGGGCAGGCCGTCTCGATCTAGGCCCAGGAACTCATCTCGGTCGAGGTGATCACGTAGTCAACCGAGTTGAACTTCAATTACGTGCAAATCTCCCAAAACTGGTCCAATATTGAATTTTTATCCAACTTCCATGGTTCCTATGCCTTCCTTGTAGCTCCTCAATGCTCCAAAATACAGCTCCAATGACTCCTTAGATCCCTTGGCTTCATATCGCTTCAAAACGTTCAATTTTCCCTACAATTACAACAAAACTAGGTGTAGACCTCGATTCTTGCAAAGGTAAACAACACGACATAATCATCAAGAATATATAGCCATGCATGAAGATTTATGAACATAAAACGTCCAAACCAATCCCAAAATATAGACTATAATGCATGTTATCAAAATACCTCATACTTGTCCCTTGCTTGTTTCCAAGCAAGATTCAAATCTTAGATACAAGATAGAATGGATTATAAGTCATCAAAAAAATCAACGAAAAACATTTTACAAAACCTTTTGGTGGTGCGCTCCATTCATAGATCACCCTAAGAGAATGCTTCATAAAAAATAAAATCAACACATGGTCAAAACGTTTTATGAATATAATAAAGCTCATCATCTTTGCATAAAATCATAGAATGCATAATAAAATCGTGAAAACTCCACCTTGATTGAAATGGTTTACAGTTGTTGATGATGGAAGACTTCACACAAATATAGAAGTTGGATATACTAACAATGTACTTGATTATATTTCTAGATATTTGGTTGGTTTGAATTCAGTGCAGGTTGTATATCTACATGTCAAGGGCCTTGAAGTTGGATTCAAGAACAAAATTCAAAAGGACAAGATCAAGGGCCTTGGACGCTAAGGTGCACGGAACAATGATTCAAATAAATTGAAGATCTTCATTGAAGATTCTATAACAAGAAGATCTCATCAACCAAGGATTTTGTCAATCGAAGAAAGATTTCAACCAAAGAATAGAACATCGTTTCTAGAATATTTTCTAAACAACAAAATGGCAAAAAATATCTTCTCTCTTATCCAACAGAAAGACGAGAAGATCAAGGAGTAAAAGACTTAACGTGTTCATGGAAAGGAAGATTGATCTTCAAACGGTCATATCAACAACGGCTAGAAGATCTTTCCATAGAAGATATAAATGAAGATGATGGTCGAAGAAGAGGAGACACAAGCTTACATCGGAAAACATCTTTCCATCCTCTAGCAACCTAATCATCTTCATTCGTTGTTTTTATTTCTCACATTCACGTAAAATTTTCATCCCCTTAGAGAGAGTAAACACAAGAGCTCCATTGGTAGATCTAAAAAATTTTATACTAGAGTGTGTTACTCTGCGAAGTAACTAGGCTATTATAGTTAGGTTAAGAGTTGGAGCTAGATTGTAGCATTGGCTACAAGTGAGAGAAGAAGGGGATTTCTTCTAGTTTGTATCTAGGACTCTTTGAAGTTGATAATAGATAGTTAGTACCTACGTATATACCCTGGGACAGAGAGTAGGCTATTTAGAGCCGAACTTCGTAAATATATCCTTGTGTCAATCTTTTCAATTCCGCACCATATATACTTTACTGTGACTAACTTTGTTTTGGAGGAGCAAGAAGTCAAGGCCCTTGAAATAGAGTTTCAAAGCCCTTGAAATCAAAGTTTCACTAGTAACACAAATTGACATCAAGGCCCTTGAAAGGAGTTTCAAGGCCTTGAGATTTGGTTTGCGAAAAGTTCCCGTAATATATTCCACCCCCACCCCCCTTCTAGAGTATTATTTATCTTATTTATATCACCAATCGGTTCTTCAATTGGTATCAGAGCTAGACTCACGTTTATTGATTTAACCATTAGTGAGACTAATCATGAATCATGTAAGTGACGTTGGATTTGCTCAAGGAAGATCCTCATCTCGACCACCACTCTTCTGTGGCAACAACTTCGCCCTTTGGAGATAACTTATGCGTATGTTCATGATTGACCAGGATATGGAGCTTTGGAGCATTATTCAAAATGGACCAAGAGTTCCAATGACAACGGTTGAAGGCGTCCAAGTCCCGAAGCAAGAATCAGACTTCAAACAGGCTGACCTGGACAGTGTGTCAAAGAATTACAAGGTAATGAATCTACTTTATTTTGGATTAGATGCTAATGAATTCAACCGTATTTCATCATGCAAAAGTGCAAAAGAAATATGGGACAAGCTTGTTGTCACTTACGAAGGAACAAGTCAAGTCAAGGAAACAAAGATTAGCATCTTTCTCAGACAATACGAGCTATTCAAGATGAATCCAAATGAACCAGTCAAAGAAATGTTCACCAGATTCACTGAGATCGTGAACAATCTAGACTCACTTGGAATGACCTTCACAAATGAAGAAAAAATGAGAAAGGTTCTAAGAAGCTTACCTAAAGCCAAGTGGGGATCAAAGATGACTGCTATTGAAGAAGCTCAAAATCCCACTACTCTTCCTCTTGATGATTTACTTGGAAAACTCATCACACATAAAATGATTCTTGGTGAAGAAGATGGAGAACTCCCATCCAACTCCAAGAATTTGGCATTAAAATCCAAAAGAGATGAGTTACCTTCTGATAAAGAAAATAGTAATGATGATAATGAAGAAGATGCTCTCGCCATGATCTCTAACGGTCTAGCAAGAATTCTCAAGATAAAGAAACAATTTGCAAACCGAGAATTTCCACGAGCATCAAAACCCGGAGGTAAGTTTCCTAACTCTAATAAGAAAACAAAAGTACTGACTTGCTTTGAATGTGGTGAAACGGATCATTTGGTGAAAGATTGTCAACAAAAGAAGAGGAGCAACTTGAAGAAGAATGATCGAAAGAAGAAATCTATGGTTGCTTCATGGAGTGAGTCAGAATCGAAATATGAATCAGAAGATGAACAAGAACAAGCAGACTTGTGTCATATGGCCGATCATGAAGATAACTCAAATCTATACATCGACAATATGGTAAGTATAATTTTGTCTCAACCTGAGATTGACCTTAAACAATTCCTTAAGGATATTATCTTAAGTGATAAGGAACATAGAATAAGGATAAATTCTTTCCACGAAAAGCTTCATGAACAAGATAAACAATTGAGTGAAATGTCTCTGGAGATTGAAAATATTAACACAGAAAAGGAAGAACTTGATGACAATATCAAGGCCTTGGAATCAAAAAACCTGATTCTCAAGGACAACCTCTCTTCTCTACATCGAAACTATATCGATCTAGAGAAAGAGAAAGTTGATCTGACTTTAATATGTCAAGGCCAGAAGGCATCACTCATAAAGTTTACTCGATCAAAAGCTAATTTGGAAAGAATTATAGGTGAACAACAATCTTCACTTAACAAAAATGGTATAGGGTATCATAGGAGCTTTCCTAGAAAACCTACTACCACTTTTGTTACGGCCAAAGAAAGCATTCATATGCCTACCTACTTCTATTGTTGTAAAAAGGGTCATGTTAAATCTACATGTCCTTATAGAATAAAAGATCCTTATATCATCAGAAACACCTATCCTTTATGTTGAAGGAAATAGGTCAAACAAATCTGGGTTCCTAAATGTAATACCCGGAAATTTAATTTCCGGTAAATCCTGAGTCAACTAAAATCTTGTCATTTAATGCGAAGAGTTAATCACATAAAATATTCTTTTCCCAACTTCTATGATTTTATGTGAAACTTAATCATATAAAATCATTCATAAAACACTCTTGCAAGCCTTATAGTAATATCCAAAAAAATATATAAATAAATAAATAAATAAATAAAATAAAATAAATAAAACAAAATTCGATTCGAAATTTCGCACCGAATCATAATTGTCGGATCTAACCGTAGGTTTCCGGACCTAAGTCAATTCTTTGACGGGCTTGTCAAGCCCAATTCTTGCTTTGTTTACTTGAACCGGTTGGGTCCAATTCTGGACTTTGACCGATGCAGTAGGGCTGGGCATCTCACTTAACTTTCTTCATTAAATTAGCCCATGCCTTCTTCTTCTCTTCAGCTAAGTGGAAGCCCAAGAGTTCTCTTTCTCCACCTCATTGTTCGCCCCTAGAGGTGTGTGCAAATAAGTTTTAAATTTATAAAACTAGAATCAAGCAAGCGAACCCGCAGTGTCCGGATCGACGTAGTTAAGTAAGAATTCCAGAGTATCGAACACAGGGATTTGGGTGGAACGAATTCGAATGCAGGTTATCAAGCAAGTAAATATGGGAGTTTTGCAGATATTGGGAAAACAACAATCCTAAAGTTCCAGGTATCCAGCTGCGGCTATCGATTCAAGATATACTAATGATATAAAGACAGAGTAGAGATATGCAAAGGTATACTAATGTAAGGTAATCGTACGGTTGAGGTTCCAAAAACCTTATGTGACTCACCTATAAGAAACTCTCTATACAGGTTGTTGAGGCTTCAATATAGAAAGATTCTAAAGACGAGGATTAGCATCAAATACCCAAACTTATAACCTAAAGATCAAGACTAACTTAACCGATTGAGGTTGTTGAGGCTCACAATCGAGGTAGAGGTTGTTGAGGCTTCACTACCACCTAGAAAAGACAAGTCTAAACTAAGTTAAAGCAAATCTTTAACTCTGGATTAAAGTAAAAGCAGGCTCGTAAACTAGAAGGAAATTACGGTTGGATCTTGAGATTCCACGGTCGTGGAACTCAAGAACAGCCCGTAATTTAGGGTTGTCGACGATTCTCTCTCTAACTCTCAGGGTCTAATCTGTTTGCGATCGATCTATCATCATCTAAGCCACAACTATCAACCCTTCACCTTAGAATTGTTAAGGGTTTTTAGCCAATAACAGTCATATTGATATTAATTCAAGAATTAAAAGATAAAAGATGTAAACTTTCAAGAACTATCAATAATCTTCAAATGAATCTCAAGATCACAATCAAGGACAAGTGTTTATCAAAAGATTCAAAACGGAGTAAACAATCACAACCTTAGGAAAGAAGAGAAACGGGATGTCAATCCGTTTCCAAATCAAACCTAAACAAGAAGAGAGATCTTCTTGCAAAATCTTCCAAGAACTTCGATCTTCCACAAATCCGAAGATCACAACAGCAACTTCCACCGAAAGTGCGAGTTTTGAGCGACTCTCCAATACGAACATTGATCTCCAATGAGATCTCCCAATTACCTCAAAGATGAGGGTTTGTGCGTTGCTAGGCGTTGATCCTTAGCGAGTATAAGCGTTGATGATTGTAAGCGGGCATGACGGAATCTCCTTTCTCCCGTCTTTTTATAATGCAGGGCAAAGTGTCGGGCCGGCCCAATCTTCAAAAGATCGTGGCTTCGAAGTATGGCGAAAAGATTCGCCAAGATCACGGTCGTGGAAGATTCCACGACCGTAATTCTAGGCGTGGAAACAATTACGGTTAGTTCCACGGCCGTAGAATCCCCTGGAATGAACATCGAATTCTGACTCTGAATCCACGGCCGTAATTCTGAACGTGGTTTGTGATACGGCCGTATTTTAGGGCGTAATTTAGGGCAAGAACGTGATTCTTCCCTAAACTCGTGCATTCCTCAATATAAGACTCCAAATTACTTCCAAAAAGTGTCCTCGATCTATGGACATATCAACTCAACTCTCCTTTGCTCGATTCCGTTCGGAAATAGCTCCAAATCACCTATAATCAACATAGAACTAGTGTAGACATCCATATCGACAATATAGGCAATACTAGCTCACATATGCACAAAGATCAATCAAAGACTATCAATATGAATCAAATACATTTAGAAAACGTGCCTAAAATATCACAATATTTCATGCTAACAAATAACCCCATACTCAGCACTTGCTTGTCCCTAAGCAAGGTCTTTCAAAAAGCTTTAAACAAGAGTTAGGATGAAATATGTGTACCTTCTTTTTGATGAATGTGACTTCTAAAGAATAGATCATTCTCAAACCTTGCTTCAATTGTTTTTCAAACTTTCACACACTTAATCAAAGAGTAAAAGGCAAGGAAAATTCATGAATCAATTTAATTTCAAAACAAGCATTATAACCTTCAAACATTATCAAAATCAATCATAAGAAGCTTCAATTTAGATCACCAAGTCATATAACATTCTTTTGATCTTAAGGACTTTCAAAGAAAAGGTCTAGAGTATGGAAGGGAAGGGAAAACTTTAAGGGAAAGTGGTGCATAAATCCGGGAAAGTGGACAACTACCTTCTTCTTCTTATGCGGTTCCCGCAACACTTCAACTTAGAGCTTCGCTCTCTTCTTTTCATTTTTCGACTTTACTTTTGGAGTTATGGATAGAGGTGCACAAAAACCGAAGCCTAGGAGATTGGCGTTTCTCAAAATTGCAAGAGATGCCTCAAACCCTTAGCGCACATACCATAATCCGCTAGGAATATCGCTCAATCCGACTTTGGCAAGACACAAACACCCGGCTATGTGAATGGTGCCGAGTTACTCATCGTCATGATTGATTTCCCCAAACCTATAATTTCTTTCTATTTAATTGATTGCAAATAATTGCTCTCATGGCCCTCCCACATCAAACATGCCTTTTTCTCATTCACTTTTCCAAGTTCCCGGATAGGTAAAGGAGGCTAATATTTCAATGAGGAGTTAGATGATCAAAGAAAGAGGAAAGAAAGTATCGAATTGCCTTAATCATTTCAACAAGAAGTATAGGAACTTATAATGTGATTTCAACTTCAATTTCTCAACATGATTTAGGTAACGTTTTCACATTATAAAACTTGTAAAAGAGGTAGAATTCATTCATTCAAATTCTTTTCGATTTACAATCTTTTAAGCATGCAATTGTCATCAAACTCAATTCGCAAGTAGTGATTATCATGGAAATCATCTCAATTCATTAGAAGCACAAAGTTTTCAAAATTTTTCAATTTTTATGGGTTTTTTAAAGTTCTTTTTCATGCAATGCAAAAATAAAACGTGTAACACATAATGAATATGCAATGATAGTCTCAATTGAAAGCAACATAGAGAGTAGAGTTATTACAAATTTTTAGTACATCCCACCCCATACTTAGGACGAACATTGTCCCTAATGTTCAAAAGGAAGAACAAAAGAAAGAACAAAAGAAAGAAAAGAAAATGAAACTCACAAGTGGTGGCGGGAATGTCTAAAACGAACGGTCATGCATCGATCACTGCGGTGCCGGTGGAGGTGGGAATGGAGAGAAACTCGGATCATAGAACCGCCCAAACTGCTGGCGGTAGACGTCCCTCATCATGTGGTCAAGGTCGTCTAGGCGTCCATCTCTAGCATCCGCCCGGATCTCTAGTGCTCCAACTCTCTCTGAAAGTCCAGTAGCCCAATCCGGCATCCTCTCATACCATCCCGGGGCGTGATCATACCATGCGGGGGCATCGGCTGGTGCTGGTGCTGGTGGTGGTGGTGGTGCTGCTGGCTGCGTCGTGGACCAAGGAGGGGGTGTGCTGTACCAAGTGGGAGGTGTAGTCATCCACGTGGGCCTCTCACTCACGCTGGCGCGGCGAGATGACGAGCCTGAAGCTCTAGCTGGGCGTGGAGAGCGCCTAGGTGCATCCGGGGCCGCCTCCGGCTGATCCGGAAACGTGCCGAACTCATGATCTGCTCCTCCACCACTCTCGTACTGCTCTCCCATCTCCTCCTCATCCTCAACCGGTGGTGGAACGTAAGGGGGAGCTACAAGCCTGTTCGCATGCATCGCAGCGAACGTCTCCTTCCAATTGTGGCGTCCCACCACAATGGAATACTCTGGCAGCCACTCAATACCCCTACCCGTCCTACTCTCCCAAGGCATGCCCGCATAAGGCGGACCTTTATGTGTGGGGAAAATGAGTCCCCTAACCATAAAAGCATGTAGCCCTAATGGAACTGCCGGTATACGGGTGCAAGCTGAAAAATCTACACCAAACGACCTAGCAATGTGGGTCACTATCCCACCATATCCAACGTTCCCCCTCGATTTATTCTTGAGTTTACTCATCGTCGCCGCCAAAAGAGTAGCACAATCTGCGCGGCATCCATAAAGCATAGTGTAAAGAAGGAATAGCTCATCCGTCTTGATCTTTTGGGGCGTCTCCATCCTAGGAAAGAGACACTCCGAAAGAACACGGTGGGCTATCTTCAAGGCTAGATGGTACATCAATCTAGCCTTGGTATCGGCGGGTTGCCAACGGTCCTCGTCGGCGTAAATCATAGCCACTTCCGCCCAAAAATCCTTGGCGGAAACGCCTCTAGGAAGTCGACCGTTGTAGGTCTCATGGAACCCGAAAATGGTCCCGAACTCAACAATGCTCAAGTGATAGTCTCGATTCATGAGACGGAAGGAGACGGTCCTATCTACTGGGCTGTGCTCAAAGGACGTCACAACCTCCCGGGTAATCTCCTCATAAGCGTCTTCACGAATGTTCGTGAAGACAAGCAATCCGGCTCTATCCAAGAGCCATGTAAGGTCATCAACTATGTTGAGAGGATGTAGATCCTCCAACAACAAATACCTAGGGCCAATCACTGTCCTCTTCTCTATCCTCTCAAATGCAGCTAGGTGGTTCTCATGTATGGTTGGGACGCTAGGGTGAGGTGGTGAAGATGGAGGTGAAGGTGAGGATGGTAGTGAGGGAGATGAGGGTGGTGGTGCCCTAGAGGTGGAGGGGTTCCCTTTCCTTTTCTTACTTTGCTCCCCTTTCTTCTCCTTTATCCTTCCCGACATTCTCCTCACAAAGTCCATTCTGTTCAAAATTACGGGCTGTTCTATAGAAACCACGGCCGTGGAACCTCCAGAGACCGTGATTCGTCACACCATCTCGTGAATCTCAGCAAATTCAACAAATATCACCACAACAAGCAGTCCTAATCTAATTCCTTCCAATCTTTGTCAGTTCTTCCTAAAGTTCTATAGCAAAAACGAACTAAATCCGTGAAATTCGAGAAGAAAGATGTAACCTCTTTTTCGGATTGAAAAATCCAAAATGCGCGTTTGTTGATCGATTTCCACTCGATTTGTTGCTTGGATCTCGTTCGTGGTTGGATTTGCTGCAGTTTAGGATGAAGAATCGTTGAAAACGATTAGGAAACGAAGAATTTGGAGAGGATGAGGGTATTCGGTTTCTAGGTCGTGGAAATGGGGGAAATGTGGTTAAGTTTGTGAAGAAAATGGCTTATATAGTGGCCGGCAAAATTTCCAAAAATCACGGTCTATCGGGGCATTCCACGGCCGTGGAAGTGTACGGAACCGTGGTTTTGATGATTTTTCACAGGCTTTTGAGAATTACGGCCACTGTAGCTATGACGACCGTAATTTAGACCGTGGAACTTTCTGTAAAGATTCAAAGTCCAAATTTCGTCACTTTTCTTCGACATTATCCTCTCTTTCTCCTTTTCCATTGATCCTACAACCAAAAACACGAACATACCAGAAGAAATCGAGACAAAAATAAAGCGAAAACGTCTATTCTAAGCTAATCTATGAATCGAAAGCAAAAAACGAGAATGCAATACCTTGGGTTGCCTCCCAAGAAGCGCTTTGTTTAAGGTCCGTAGCTAGACCATTGTCGTACCTATTCGAGCGTGGTAGGTGCAAACTCCTCAGCTTGGAGTTCCGGCGTATACTTCTTGAGTCGTTGGCCGTTCACCTTAAAACTTCCGCTAGCTTCACCCCATACTTCAACTGCACCATGGGGGAAAATACGCTTAATTAGAAAAGGTCCGGTCCAACGGGATTTTAACTTACCTGGAAAGAGGCGAAGTCTTGAATTGAAGAGGAGAACTTGATCTCCTTCTTTGAAGTCCTTTGGAATGATATGCTTATCATGCCAACGCTTTGCTCTTTCCTTGAGATCTTAGCGTTTTCGTAGGGGTTCAAACGGAGTTCATCCAGCTTGTTGATGTCTAGGAGACGCTTCTCTCCCGCCTCCTTCATGCCGAAATTCAGCCATTTGATAGCCCAAAACGCTTTGTGCTCTAGCTCTACCGGCAAATGACAAGACTTCCCATACACAAGGTTGTATGGTGTGGTTCCTATGGGAGTCTTGTATGCAGTCCGGTATGCCCATAATGCATCATCTAGTTTCAAGGACCAATTCTTCCTAGTCCTTGAAACCGTCTTCTCTAGAATTCCCTTGATCTCCCTATTCGAGATCTCAACTTGTCCACTTGTTTGTGGATGATAAGGGGTAGCTATCTTGTGAGTAACCCCATACTTGGCTAGAAGAGCTTCAAAGCGACGGGCTATGAAGTGAGAACCTCCATCACTAATGATCGTCCTTGGCGTCCCGAATCGCGGAAAGATGGTCTTGTTGAAGAACTTAACCACCACCATGGCATCATTTGTGGGAGAGGCAATTGCTTCTACCCATCTAGAAACGTAGTCTACCGCCAATAATATGTATTGGTTTCCACAAGAAGAAGGGAATGGTCCCATGAAATCGACTCCCCAAACGTCGAAAATCTCCACCTCTTGGATGTTGTTGAGGGGCATCTCGTTCCTTCTAGAGATATTGCCTGTTCTTTGACAAGCATCGCAACAAGAAACAAAGGATTGCACATCTTTAAATAAAGTAGGCCAATAGAATCCAGATTGCAATACCTTTGCGCTAGTTTTGTTCGAACTAGCGTGTCCTCCACAAGGTAGTGAATGACAATGGCGGATGACACTTTGCATCTCATCTTCCGGCACACATCGCCGGATGATGCCATCCGGACCTCTCTTAAAGAGGAGAGGCTCGTTCCAATAGTATTCCCGGACGTCCTTGAAGAACTTCTTCCTTTGTGTGTATGACAGTCCGGGTGGTATCTCCTGGCAAACCAAATAGTTAACGAAATCAGCAAACCATGGTTCGTTACCTTTGGAGACTACCTTGATGCACTCCTCTATGATATGTAGGTGTTCGTCCGGAAAGGAGTCATCAATGGGCAATTGATCGTCTTTTAGATGTGTTAGACGACTCAAATGATCCGCAACAGAATTTTCTGAGCCTTTCTTGTCGCGGATCTCAAGATCGAATTCTTGTAGGAGAAGAATCCATCTAATCAACCTTCGCTTCGCATCTTTCTTTGCAAGGAGGTACCGGATCGCAACATGATCCGTGTAGACAATCACCTTTGCACCTACAAGATAAGAGCGAAACTTGTCAATAGCGTAGACAATGGCTAAGAATTCCTTCTCTGTAGTGGCGTAGTTGAGCTGAGCTTCGTCTAGCGTCTTGCTAGCGTAGTATATGGCGTGGGTTCGTCCTTCCTTTCGTTGCCCAAGAACAGCTCCAATGGCTACGTCACTAACATCGCACATAATCTCGAAGGGGAGAGTCCAATCCGGAGGTTGGATAATAGGTGCTGAGATTAGAGCTTGCCGAATGGTGTTAAACGCATCCAAACATTCCTGCGAAAACTCAAAAACCGCATCCTTCATCAATAGATTAGTGAGAGGTTTTGATATTTTAGAAAAGTCCTTAATGAAACGTCTGTAGAATCCAGCATGTCCTAGGAAACTTCTTATCCCTTTCACCGAAATTGGGGGAGGAAGTTTTTCTATGGTCTCTATCTTAGCCTTGTCTACCTCTATCCCTCTACTAGAGACTAAGTGACCTAACACGATTCCTTCCTTAACCATGAATTGACACTTCTCCCAATTAAGAACTAGGTTAGTGTCTTCACATCTTTGCAAAACAAGAGAAAGGTTAGAAAGACAATCGTTAAAAGAGGAACCGTAAACGGAGAAGTCGTCCATGAAGACTTCCATGATTTCCTCTACGTATTCGGAGAAGATGGCCATCATGCACCGTTGAAAGGTGGCTGGAGCGTTGCAAAGCCCGAACGGCATTCTCCTATAGGCGAACGTACCCCAAGGGCACGTGAATGTGGTCTTCTCTTGATCATCCGGATGTATCGGAATCTGAAAGAAGCCACTATAACCGTCAAGGTAGCAAAAGTATGAATGTTGTGCTAACCTTTCAAGCATCTGATCGATGAATGGCAATGGAAAGTGGTCCTTCCGCGTTGCGTTGTTGAGCTTGCGGTAGTCTATGCACATTCGCCATCCAGTCACGGTTCGGGTAGGATTGAGTTCGTTGTTCTTATTGATGATGACCGTCATTCCTCCCTTCTTCGGAACTACTTGAACTGGGCTCACCCACTTGCTATCGGAGATAGGATAGATGATACCTGCATCAAGAAGTTTAAGAATTTCCTTCTTGACAACCTCCTTCATGGTCGGATTCAACCGCCTTTGAGGTTGTCTTGAAGTTCTAAAGTCCTCCTCCATTAGTATCTTATGCATGCATAGGGAGGGTTTAATTCCTACTAAGTCCTCAATAGTATAGCCTATGGCTTTTCTATGTTTCCTAAGGACAATCATGAGCTGTTCATGTTCATCTATGCTTAATTCGGAACTAACGATAACCGGAAAGGTGGAATTAGATCCAAGAAAAGCGTACCTTAGATGAGTAGGAAGTGGTTTGAGTTCCATCACTTTCGGAGCTTCCAATGATACTTGAGGAGCTTCCGATGTTTCCTTAGAAGTTTCTAAGGATGTTGAATGGGTTGGAGAAGAATTAGAAGAAGTTGAAGAAGTATGGCGATCACCCTCTTCCACGGTCAAAATTACGGTCTCCCCTGGTGTTCCACGGCCGTAATATCCTCTGGAATGGAGGTCGATTTTGGTCGTGGAATCCACGGTCGTGGAATACAGAGTATGACCGTGGATTCTAGTATTCTCAGCCTCATCGTGGAGTTTTTCAAACTCCACTCCACGCATCTCTTCTTGTGCTTCTAAGGCTTCAATTTCCTCCTTGCACTCTTCTTCTTCTCCTACATTGGTTAGACTCATAGTAATAACCTTTTGTAAAGGATCGTTAAAGAGAATCGCACTTACCTCCTCCCTAGACAAACCTTCTTCGTCTTGGATATCGTAGATATCCTCGTCAAAGATTGGTTCCTTCACTAGAGTGGAAAGAACGAACTCTACTTTCTCTTCTCCAATATCAAAAGCGAGTCTCCCATTCTTGCAATCGACCATGCAGCCGGAAGTTGCAAGAAACGGTCTTCCGAGTATGATCGGGACCGGACTATCTGCGGTAATGTCAAACACAACAAAATCAATGGGAACAAAGAACTTTCCTAGCTTGACCGGGACGTCTTCTACAATGCCGACGGGGCGAGTAATGGATCGATCCGCCATGTATAACGTCATCTTCACCGGTTTAGGGTCGCCTAAACCGATCTTCCTGCACAATGCAAGTGGTATGATGCTCACACTTGCTCCTAAGTCACATAAAGCGTCATATGTGACCTCTCCCACTCCAATGGGAATGCAAAATGACCCCGGATCTTTCAGCTTTGGGGGCATTTTCTCCTTCATCGTCTTGATGAGATCCGAAGAATCCGAACTCATCTTGACCTCTCCAAAATCTTCTAGCTTCCTCTTGTTAGAGAGAAGCTCCTTCAAGAACTTGCCATAAGCCGGCATACCTACAATAGCATCAATGAAGGGTATATTAATATGCAGCTTGCTCATGAGTTCTATGAACTTACCGAATTGTTTATCTAGGCGCGCTCTCGCTCTAGATTGAGGGAATGGTAGGGGAGGTTTGTAAGCTGGAGGAGGAACATAGACGTCTTCCTTCTCCTTCCCCTTTCCTTTGTCCTTCTCTACGGGGACTTCAATGAACGTAGGCTGCGGATCGGTGGTAGTCACTCCGCTCCTAGTTGTAATCGCCATTACCCTTCCCTTAGAGTTGTCCTCCGTTTTTCCTGGAAGTTTCCCTTGATTTCTAGGAACTTCCTCTGCACGATCGAACATTTGGTTTTCTAAAACCTTTTGAGCTTTGTCAATTTTAGAAACTCGATCATCAACCTTAATGAGGCGGTTCTCCATCCCTTGAAGCTTTCCCAAGATCGTTTCCAACATGGGATCTGGCTTCTCCTTTCCCGTATTGTTTTCTCCATTAGATGATTGCCCCTCGCTTTTCAAAGGAGTAGAGGAAGAGGAAGGTGGAGTTAGCGAATTGGAATTGGAAGGATAGGAGTTACCGGAATTTTGTTGATTGGAGCGCCAATTGTTGTTGTTTGAACCCCGATTGTTGTTCCAATTGTTGTTGTTCCGGTTGTTGTTGTTTCCATTCCAATTGTTATTCCGGTTATTATTCCGGTTATTGTTGTTGCGGTTGGTGTTATCACCGCCGTTGTTGTTGCCCAAATAGCCAACATCCTTCTCTTGTTGCTTTGGGAAGTTGGTCTTGATGGCCTCCTTCAACTCTTTGATCTCATTGTTGAGGGAGAAAATCTGAGTTTGAGCTTCATGTGTGAGCTTCGCTCCTTGCTCCACACGATTTCCCTCCACTTTCCGGTGGGAATACTTCTCTATGACTCTTGCTTGCTTCTCAATGAAGTCCCAAGCGTCATCTTCTCTCATGTCCATGAACGTTCCACATGAGAGGGATTGGAGGTTGAATTGCGTTCCCGCATCCAGCCCCTTGTAGTAAATCTCCAGCAAGGCAAGCTTGGATATGCCATGATGAGGGCAATCCAATAGTAAATCCTGAAACCTTTCCCAAGATTGAAACAAACTTTCGTTAGGTCTCATGGAAAAAGCATATTGATCTTACCTCTAAGTTCCGCCGTTTTGGAAGGCGGAAAGAATTTGGTGAGAAACTCTGCGGAAAGGTCTTCCCACGTGTCTAGTTTCCCATTAGGAAGAGCTTGGTACCAAGATAACGCTTTCCCTTTCAAGGAGAAAAAGAAAGGTTTAAGCTTGTAGCTGTTGGTAGTAGCGCTCTTCGGTCTCATCGTCTCCATCATGCACTCAAAGTTCTGCAAGTGTTGGTGTGGAGATTCAGCGCTTGTACCGCCAAATTGGCTTTGGCGAACAAGAGTGATAACTTGAGGGTTAAAGCTAAACCCTTGCACATCTTCAGCATCAAAATTCACACCCAAGCGGCGTGGTTGTTGTGTTGGATCCATGCGCTGGCCAAGAGTTCTTGGCTCATTATCCACACGTTCGACTCTCGCATTCCTTGGTGGGATGCGGCGATTAGTAGCTCCTTGTGGATTGAAGGGATTTATATTGATCGTGGGATCGATCTCTTCTAACGGTGGCATGGAAGAATCACTATCATCAGCGGATGAGTGGCTTTTTCTTCTAGACCTTGATCTCCTTCTCGAGGACTTCTTGCCTACCTTATCTTCAAGGTCGCTCATCTTTATCCTCATTTGGAAGAGCATGTCTTGTAGACCGTTAACTTGGGATTGATGACGATCCATCTCATCCTGGCGGAGAGTCTCATTCCATCGGAGTTGAGCTTCCTTCTCCGCCAACTCCGTTTGAAGATCGTGTTCGTTCTCTTCAGCCATCTTCTTTTCCTTACGTCTTTGTCTCAAGGTTTTCTCTAGCTCTTGATCAAGAGGTAAGAGATTTTCGGTGTTCCTAGACCTGCGCATGCACTCAAAGAAAAATCAAATAACGAGAGCAAGCTCCCAAGCTTGACAACCGGCTACCGGATTCGGACGAAACCAAATCCCCGGCAACGGCGCCAAAAACTTGTTCGCCCCTAGAGGTGTGTGCAAATAAGTTTTAAATTTATAAAACTAGAATCAAGCAAGCGAACCCGCAGTGTACGGATCGACGTAGTTAAGCAAGAATTCCAGAGTATCGAACACAGGGATTTGGGTGGAACGAATTCGAATGCAGGTTATCAAGAAAGTAAATATGGGAGTTTTGCAGATATTGGGAAAACAACAATCCTAAAGTTCCAGGTATCCAGCTGCGGCAATCGATTCAAGATATACTAATGATATAAAGACAGAGTAGAGATATGCAAAGGTATACTAATGTAAGGTAATCGTACGGTTGAGGTTCCAAGAACCTTATGTGACTCACCTATAAGAAACTCTCTATACAAGTTGTTGAGGCTTCAATGTAGAAAGATTCTAAAGACGAGGATTAGCATCAAATACCCAGACTTATAACCTAAAGATCAAGACTAACTTAACCGATTGAGGTTGTTGAGGCTCACAATCGAGGTAGAGGTTGTTGAGGCTTCACTACCACCTAGAAAAGACAAGTCTAAACTAAGTTAAAGCAAATCTTTAACTCTGGATTAAAGTAAAAGCAGGCTCGTAAACTAGAAGGAAATTACGGTTGGATCTTGAGATTCCACGGTCGTGGAACTCAAGAACAGCCCGTAATTTAGGGTTGTCGACGATTCTCTCTCTAACTCTCAGGGTCTAATCTGTTTGCGATCGATCTATCATCATCTAAGCCACAACTATCAACCCTTCACCTTAGAATTGTTAAGGGTTTTTAGCCAATAACATTCATATTGATATTAATTCAAGAATTAAAAGATAAAAGATGTAAACTTTCAAGAACTATCAATAATCTTCAAATAAATCTCAAGATCACAATCAAGGACAAGTGTTTATCAAAAGATTCAAAACGGAGTAAACAATCACAACCTTAGGAAAGAAGAGAAACGGGATGTCAATCCGTTTCCAAATCAAACCTAAACAAGAAGAGAGATCTTCTTGCAAAATCTTCCAAGAACTTCGATCTTCCACAAATCCGAAGATCACAACAACAACTTCCACCGAAAGTGTGAGTTTTGAGCGACTCTTCAATACGAACTTTGATCTCCAATGAGATCTCCCAATTACCTCTAAGATGAGGGTTTGTGCGTTGCTAGGCGTTGATCCTTAGCGAGTATAAGCGTTGATGATTGTAAGCGGGCATGACGGAATCTCCTTTCTCCCGTCTTTTTATAATGCAGGGAAAAGTGTCGGGCCGGCCCAATCTTCAAAAGATCGTGGCTTCGAAGTATGGCAAAAAGATTCGCCAAGATCACGGTCGTGGAAGATTCCACGACCGTAATTCTAGGCGTGGAAACAATTACGGTTAGTTCCACGGCCGTAGAATCCCCTGGAATGAACATCGAATTCTGACTCTGAATCCACGGCCGTAATTCTGAACGTGGTTTGTGATACGGCCGTATTTTAGGGCGTAATTTAGGGCAAGAACGTGATTCTTCCCTAAACTCGTGCATTCCTCAATATAAGACTCCAAATTGCTTCCAAAAAGTGTCCTCGATCTATGGACATATCAACTCAACTCTCCTTTTCTCGATTCCGTTCGGAAATAGCTCCAAATCACCTATAATCAACATAGAACTAGTGTAGACATCCATATCGACAATATAGGCAATACTAGCTCACATATGCACAAAGATCAATCAAAGACTATCAATATGAATCAAATACATTTAGAAAACGTGCCTAAAATATCACAATATTTCATGCTAACACTCATGCTGGACCCACCATATGAAAGCCTTAACTCATCTTCAAAACAAGATCGTAACTGAAGATCTTGGCACGTTCACAATCCGGCCTCTCTCCTCACAACTGTTACCTTCCTTAATTGTGTATGAGCGATACCTTGGCACGGATTTCACGCGAGACTCGGCATCCCCAAGCGACTCCATTGTCCTCGAGTGCAGCCGGCGCCCACCTTCTCTGGAGCTTCTGCAACAACCGTCACTTCAACAACACCTCGTCGACGATAACGGTGAAGTCAAACCGACTCGGAAAGGTGAGCCATACAACCCTTCTTTCCTTTCTCGTCCTGTCATGCTTGGCTTCCTAATGGGCTCAACAATGCGCAGTGGACAATGAAGACACCAACCTTGCGTGCAGTCACGTCGACCGCAGAGCCTACACCGCCCTAGGTCGCGAGCGTTGAAACCTGTCACATACCGGGTGCCCGACGAACCGATCGGATTCACTTGGGTTGTGGTTCCTGCGTGTAGTTGAGTCCTTCCGTCCCGGATCTCGGCGGTCCACTGTGGTCGACCAAGCCGTAGTCTATCGGTGAGCCTCTCTTTGGTTTAGCTTTCAATATCGTTACAGAGTAGCCAGGGTAGTAATGCTTGTGGTTAAGTTGATAGATGGTGATTAGTGGGGTTTAGGAGAGGATCAATGGAGGTTGGTTGTTGCTGAATGTACTTCTCGGTGTGGGTCGGCAAGGAGAGTGTACGTGGGGTAGTAAAGCTAGGTTGGAGATGGTAAGTTGCTGTTAGTAGTGGTGTAGGATGTTAAAGATTAATATATATATATATATATATATATATATATATATATATATATATATATATATATATATATATATATATATATATATATATATATATATATATATATATATATATATATATATATATATATATATATATATATATATATATATATATATATATATATATATATATACGAGTGGTTATATTTCGTTTAGTTGAGGAGTGTTCCGTATGAGGTTAGGTCGGCTAAGCATAGTCGAGTTTTTGAATCCTACGGGTATAGACTTTATGTCGGTGATGGTGTTTACCTTTAGATGACCCTAAGATTAGCGTTCTAGCGTAAGCTACGCTAGTATACGTTCTTGCTCTTTACCAATAATTTATGAACAAATTATATAAATTTTGGGTATAGTCGATGTGGGTTGTCTTTGGCTAGGTTTAGCGTTGATTAGGTTGTTATGATGTGGGAAGTTAGGAAACCGTCTAGATGAGTAGTATTGATATTTATCCAAGTTTCCTCGTTATAAACAGGCGTTTGAAATCTTGTAATTTCGGAATCAAGTGGTAGCTTTAAGAGGACTTTGACGCGATTCAGGTAAGTCCACGGACTTACTTAGCTGGCTTTCTTGTATGAGTGTAATGTGTATGAGTGGTGTTTGCTAGTTATGATAAACAACGAAACCGGATTAGGCCGACTTTATTATTTACGTAATTGACCCAAGTGTATGATAACGGGTCGTGACATCATCTGCCTAGCCCTTGCGACAGTCTAGGAGGTTCCCTGCGACCAGCCCAGTCCGGTAGACCGTCAGATGCATTAGTACCATTCCGCGTTGGTAAACGGGGACAGTGGCGAGGTTTGGAAATCCCTCGTGTCACAAAATTAGTATAATTAGTAATGACCTATCACCTAATTAAAGATAATAAAATGATTGAGTGTTGCATGTTGATTGTGTATGATGCGTGATTGTGCTTTTACCTTTATACTTATGCATAGAATGTTAGCTAACGGTTTTATACCGCTTGTAGATGCCTTGCAGGTTAATACATTTGTAGAGTGATCCGGAGGAAATGGTCAGCCGGGTCCACGTACTCATTTAGTTGGGGACGGGGATGTCTTCTATTCTTCATATGCATCATTTTAGTAGCGTTTCTTGTAAGGCTGATACATATTCTCCATGTATATATTGTTTACAGTTTTCAAACGTTTTAAATACTTTTGTGCCTTGTTGTAAGATCCAAGTAAAATTGTTGTCAAACTATGGTCGGGACCCATTGTGAGGTCCTAACCAGTAGCTCCCCGAGTTCTCAGAATTTGGGGTGTTACAATATGGTATCAGAGCTCTGGGTTGGCAACAATGGCACTTGAAATCTTTTGAAAGACCGATTGTATAAAATAACTAGAACCCGAAAGGGGTCTAAAATTTTCAAAACGGATTTTTGTTTTTACACACACGCATAGTCGTGTTGTTGGGTTAGTAGTATGTCGGACCACCATCGCTTTCCGTGGATCTCTACAGCTTGAATTGATAGGAGTTAGCTTATAGACTTTTATGATGTTTATTATAATATGTTATATACATGTGTTTTCTTAGCTTGTTAGTATCCTAAAGGATATTTTATACCCTTAGTCGTGATATCACGAAGCGATTATCGCCTCATGATAAATTAGCTGCGGACTTGAAGAATCTCCAATACGAGGCAATGGAATCGGACCTTGAATTGAGTTTTATACTCGGGTAGGCTGCTTGGTGATCCTTACAAATAATCCAAAGAAATCCTTGAGTTAGTTCAATTAAAAGGAATAGAAGGTCGTACAAGGAACTTGGGCATACGAGGCCGAGAGACGGAATTGTAATAACGGTAAATACTCTAAGGTCGAACACAGGGACTATGGTGAAATCAAGCACGGTAAAATTCAGGTTATCAATCAAAAGCAAGCGATAAAGCATAGATGATGTATTAATCAGATAAGGGAATGCAGATTCTAGAGGTCAAAACATCCACCTAAGGGAATAGAACTAACCTTTACCGTGTAAACTATGGTGAAATCTGAAAGAAAGATCCTCCCACCGGGTAAGTCTCAAGGAACTAAGGAAAGGAACTATAATCTCAAACCAATACACCACCTAAGGGAATAGAACTAACCTTTACCGTGTAAGTATCAGGCTAACTCACAAAGGTATGATGAAGGCACACTCAAACCCTAATAAAGGATGGACCTTTATTACCTAAGACTCATCATCGTAAGTATAGAAGCAAAGGAATCACCGGGTAAGTCTCATCCTAGGCTTGCATATGAACTAGGAAAGGTGAAACAAGGATAGGATTTGACAAACTAAAATCTAAACTCAGGTTGGTTCGGATCTGGTTTACGTCTCGCTCAGTTCATATCGATCTTGGTCGAGATATTCTATGAACTGACCGAGGCGAGGTTCAGTTTGGTTTCGGCTCGAGCTTTCAGGGTCCACTAAGGTAAAGGTTTACTCTTTCATCGTCTTTCCCACAACCTTCAGCCAATCACCCTTGAATCGCAAGAGAATATAGCCAACAATAATCATGATAATAATAAGAAAATATGTATGAAAAGAAGCAAAAAACAAACACGAAAACCGTAACAAAAAGGTCTCAATAATCAACTCAAACAAACAATCAATCCAAACAATTAGCAATTTGTGTTCCTCAATAACAAATCAAAAGACTACAATCAAGGTTCTCTAAGAAAACCTTACAACTTCCTTCAAAGCCGTCAACTTTCACTTCAAAGCTATGTCCCTTCAACTTCCTTCTTCCTTGGAATATCTTCAATCCTAAAATTAATCAGCCAACCAAGCATACTTTTATCCAGAAAATATCTTCAATCTTATAGGAAAAATCACTTGCCATAAACAAAAAGATCTCATGGGCCATGGGCCGGCCGTCTCGATCCAGCCCAACAAGTCATCTCGGTCGAGGTGATCACGTAGTCAACCGAGGTGAACTTCAGTTACGTGCAAATCTGCCAAAACTGGTCCAATAATGAATTTCTATCCTACTTCCATGGTTCCTATGCCTTCCTTGTAGCTCCTCAATGCTCCAAAATGCAGCTCCAATGACTCCTTAGATCCCTTGGCTCCATATCGCTTCAAAACGTGCCATTTTGCCTACAATTACAACAAAACTAGGTGTGAAGCTCAATTCTTGCAAAGGTAAACAAAACGACAAAATCATCAAGAATATATAGCCACGCATGCATATTTAAGAAGATAAAACATCCAAACCAATCCCAAAATATAGACTATAATGCAGGCTATCAGTGACCAGTCCTTCCTCGTTCTAGAGACGGTCTTCTCTAGGATACTGTTGATTTCTCTATTAGAGATCTCTACTTTCCCTCTTTTTTTAGGATGGTAAGAAGTGGCGATGTTGTGGTTAACCCCATACTTAGTCAATAGAGTTTCAAACTTATGGGTGGTGAAGTGCGTTCCTCCGTCATTAATGAAGGTTCGGGGCGTCTCAAATCTTGGGAATATCATTCTATTAAAGAACTTCACTACCACCATAGCATCATTAGTGGGAGAAGTGATCGCTTCAACCCATCTAGAAACGTAATCCACAGCTAGAAGTATGTATTGGTTTCCACAAGATGATGGGAAAGGTCCCATGAAGTTTACTCTCCATACGTTGAAGATCTCAACCTGTTGAATGTTGTTAAGAGGCATTTTGTTCCTCCTCGATATGTTTCTTGTTCTTTGACAAGCATCGCAAGCAACAAAAAAATTCTACACATCTTTAAATAGAGTAGGCCTAAAGAAACCGGATTGGAGTACCTTAGCGCTAGTTTTGTGTGAACTAACGTGCACACCACAAGGTAGTGAATGAAAATGACGGATAACGCTCTCTAATTCATCTTCCGGAATGCATCTTCTAATCATTCCGTCCAGACCTCTCTTGAAAAGGAGATGTTCATTCCAATATTATTGCTTAACATCCTTGAAGAACTTCTTTCGTTGTGCATATGATAATCCTGGAGGTATTTCTTGACAAAACAAGTAATTAACAAAATCAACAAATCAAGGTTCGTTACCTCTTGAGATTTGTTGAAGGAATTCCTCGATTTCATGGAGTTGCTCATCCAACAAGGAGTCGTCTATGGGTAGATCCTCATCCTTGCTTGTGAGATGGGGAAGTCGGCTTAGATAGTCCGCCACCGAGTTCTCGAATCCTTTCTTATCACGGATCTCTATATCAAACTCTTGTAGAAGGAGGATCCATCGAATAAGCCGTTTCTCCGCGTCTTTCTTAGTGAGCAAGTAGCGGACTGTTGCATGGTCGGTGTAAGCGATCACCTTTTCTCCAACAAGGTAAGAACAAAACTTCTCGAAAGCATTGACCACCGCCTATAGCTCCTTTTCCATCGTAGCGTAGTTTAGTTGAGCTTCATCTAGCATCTTCCTAGCGTAATATATGGCATGAGTGCGTCCATCTTTCTTTTACCCAAGTACCGCTCATACGGCTACATCACTAGCATCACACGTGATCTCAAAAGGAAGGTTCCAATCCAGTGGTTGAATTATAGGAACTGAGATTTAGGCTTTTTTAATCCTGTAGAAAGCATCTAGACAATCCTTCAAAAACTCAAAAACGACATCTTTCATTATTAGGTTACTCAATGGTTTAGAAATCTTAGAAAAACCTTTAATAAATCTCCTATAGAAACTTGCGTGACCAATTAAACATCTTACTCCTTTCACTGATGTTGGCATAGGTAGTCTTTCAATGATCTCGATCTTCACTCTATCCACTTCAATCCAGCGGTTAGAAACCATATGTCCTAAAACAATGTCTTTACTAACCATAAAGTGACACTTCTCCCAATTCAAGACAAGGTTAGTGTATTCACATCTTTGAAGAACTAGAGAAAGCTAGACAATTATCAAAAGAAGAACCATAAACTGAAAAATCATCCATAAAAACCTCCATGATGTTCTTAATGTATTCGAAGAAGACGGCCATCATACACCTTTGAAAGGTGGTTGGATCGTTGCAAATTCCGAGTAGCATTCTTCTATAAGCGAACGTCCCCCAAGGGCATCTGAATGTGGTCTTCTCTTGATCATCGGTATGAATGTGAATCTGAAAGAAACCACTATATCCATCTAAATAACAAAAAGGGAGTGTTGTGCTAACCTTTCAAGCATTTGATCAATGAAGGGAAGAAGGAAATGATCCTTCCTTGTTGTAACATTCAGCTTTCGATAATCAATGCACATTCTCCATCCCGTCACTGTTCTTGTAGGAATGATTTCGTTGTTTTTGTAAATTATAATGGTCATTCCTCCCTTCTTCGGAACTACATGAACGGGGCTCACCCACTTGCTATTGGAGATACGGAAGATAATTCCTGCATCAAGAAGCTTAAGAATTTCCTTTTCGCACAACCTCTTTTATGATCGGATTTAACCGTCTTTGAGGTTCTCGTGAAGGGTGTAAGAGCCTTAGTCTTTTAGGGATCCCGCACATGCGCCTCAGTTGTGATGTAGGTGCTGAGCAGTGTTGAGTGTGCTGAGACAAGACCAAGCCGCCCCTGCGGTCCAGTGGACCTCCCATACGGGTCTTGTTGTCCGCCCCTACGGCTCTACAAGTCCAACCCTGCGGTTTCCTGCAGTTGCAGCCGTCTTTGTTGACCTCTTGACCCGTTCTTTACCCTTTCTTCTCCTATAAGTTCTTTCTCTTACCTCCCGATGAGGGTTTCATATTCTCCAGCTCCTTTTCGTTTCTCACATTCTTTTTCTCTCCTCTTCTTAATTTGATCTTCTTCTTGAGTTTCTTTGGAAGATCTTGCTAGTTTTGTTCTTGAGAGAGGTTGGTGCTTGTTGATGTTGAGAGAGTTGTTGTTGTGATGTGTTTGAGTAGTGGTGTGTTCATCCTTCCTTTCCTAAGTGATGTGTGGTGAATAAGAGCAAGGGAAGGATCGAAGAGAAGTCAAGGATTCCCTTATTGCACACCAGCCACCCCAACACATGAGTTGAGTAGCCCTGCGCTACGTTGAGCTGCCCTTGCGCCTAGGTTGGTCCGGCCCTACGCCTCACTGGTGCAGCGCCCTTGCGTGTCTTGATTCTTCCGGTGCATGTCTAGGACATACCTATTTGGTATGTTTCCTGCTTTCCTTTCCTTTGGCCTTGGCTTTAGATATGGCTAGGCTAGTATGGTTGATGATGAGCTTGAAGAGATGTATGTTGGGAATGTTCCTTAGGCACTTGTATGTTGAGGAATTGAGGTTTAGATGCGAGTTATAGTTGGTTATGGTTATGAGGTTTAGGAGATGCGTCTCCTAACCTTTGCAGCGCTTGATATTGTCTGTGCCTTGCTTATACAGGCGTTGATTGTTTCCTCGAGGGGAAACTGTGACGTGATGCAGGTTTACGAATTTCAGGTAAGTCAATATGACTTACTTAGCGAGCAGTTGTGGATTTGAGATGTTGTGATGGTTGTGTGTGTGCTCATATGATTGTTGCATTTATAACCTTGACCGGACAAGGATTGAACACTTCATTACATTTTATGGACCAAGTGCATTATAACCGGGCAGTGACTGTCTGTCAAAGCTCGTGAAGAGTGAAGAAGGTATTCGGAATCTAGTAGCTCAGGGAGGACGTAGCTCCTCACGCAAAACCAGAGTTAAAGGGGGAAGAGGCGGGGTTCTTTAGGCTCCTCGTGTCACAAAAGAAGTTGAATTAGTAATGGAATAACATAATAAAAGATAATAAATGGTTATGTGTGTGGCATTGCATATTGTGATGTGATGATGTGTGTATGTGCTATTACTTCATACTTCTTCATTTCTGTTAGCTAACGGTTTATACCGTGTTGTAAATGTTGTGCAGGATAGAAGGAATGCATAGTGAGATAGATCGGTGATCAACTGAGGGCTTCCATACACTAGGTTGTTCGTGGGATATGGGACGTTTTGTACTTGGATGTTATTGTTTGCCGTTTTGTACTCGGTTGTTATGTTGTAAACTCTTTTGATGTATATACTATACAGTTTTATATTTTTGGTTTTAATCTATCTGTGTATGTGCCTTGTTGTAAGATCCAGTGAAATTTGTTGTCAGGCTAGGGTGAGGATCCACTGTGAGATCCTATCCCATGTGACGCCCCGAGTATCACAGATTTGGGGTGTTACAAAGTTATTATCATAGCTTAGGTTGACAACAATGGCACTTGCAATCTGCAATAAAGGTGAAGTAGATAAATAAACAGAAAGGGGTCTGACTTTTGATAAGGATTTTGGTTTTGAAAGAGTACAGTTTGGGGATAGTGTGTACGGGAAGCCATCACCATTTTGAGGATCTCCATAGTATAGATATATATATACATATATGTATTATGTGATGTTGTGATTGCAAGTATGCTGGATTAAGTATTATATATATATATATGGCATATATATAGCCTTATAAGCTAGGTGTGCATACCCCGCAGATGGCTTGGACAAGAGCGACATCTACAGTTGGACGAGGTAGAGGTAGACCACCTCTTCCTCCAGGAGTGATAGGTCAAGGACCGGTTCTTGCTGCTGATCCCCCAATAGTGGAGGATGTACATGAGGATGTTATTGAGAGCGTCGTTCTTGAGACTAGGAGCGGTAGAGTTGCGAGACAGAGATCATAACGAGTCCAATCAGATGACTTGGATCATGTTTCTATGAGGGGACTAGAGTTCCGCGCGTACATCAGACGAGTGGAGGAGGCTGCCAGAGCGAGTAGACGTGCCCGGGATCTGCCAACATAGGAGAGATCTTTTGAGATGTCCCAAGGAGCTACTCAGGTGCTAGTTATGCCGGCACGTGCTACTGAGGTTGCTAGAGCTCCTTAGAAGTATAGAGGGCCTCGACTAGACACTTGGTTGAAGGCATTTCATCAATTGGGCGTACCCTCCTTCTCTTGGAAGGTAGGATTGGAGACCGAGGTTTAGATTGCACATGTAGACTCGGCCCTTGAGTCTAGTAGATGTCTAGAGGACAAACGGATAGAGGTAGTACAGACTGTATTCCGCGACTTAGCTCAATAGTGGTGGAGGACTATGAGAGTTCGAACCACTAGCTATGACCAGATGAGGACAATATTAGAGAGCGTTTCTGCCCTGTCTCTCTGAGGAGGGAGAAACTACAAGACTTTATGGAGGCAGTTCGAGGATGTGCCGATAGCAGATGCCATCAGCCGTTTTCAGGAGGAGCTGGCATTACTGGGTCCAGTTGCACCTTCTAAAGACCAGCACATGAATCTTTTCGCCCATCTACTGAGGGAAAGTACACGCTCTTATATGGCAGGTTTCCATTGTGAGTCGTTGACTGACTACCAAGGTAGAGCCTCAACTTACGAGCGTGAGCGGGCTAGTTAGAGGAGGACTTCTTAGACGGGAAGGTCTTATAAGAGACAACGTACGGGACAGACTAGTGCAGGAGCGTCCGGATACGGTCGAGGCCAAACTCAAGGCCGCTCGAGTTATCTAGTGTCTGCACAGACTTTTGAGAGAGGTCAGTAGTGTTACAACTACGGGGCCTATGGACATATGAGGACAGATTGCCCAAGAGCACCAAGGATAGCTTGCTTCTCTTGTTGGAAGCCTGGATATTGAGCGACATTTTGCCGTTAGGGAAAGGTGCCATCACAGCAGGGATCTTCACCTACTGGTGCAGCAGGAGGTGGGCAGAGATCACCTCAGTACCAAAGACATGGACAATAGAGAGTCCTAGACCTACTTGCTATTCAAGGTTATGCTTCAAGACCGAGTAGAGGTAGAGGTCGAGGTGCTAGTATCAATGACACCAAGGCAGCTAGAGGTCGAGTGTTTGAGCTTAGGAGTGTTGAGGAGCCGCCAACACCAACTGTCATAGGTGCCATTCTGATTCATGGGTTACTTGTTAGAGTTTTGTTTGATATAGGTGCGACGCACTCTTTCATTTCTGATGCATGTGTGGATAGACTGACCTTAGATACAGTAGAGGGTAGACCTTTCTTGATAGGGTTATTAGAAGGGGGTCAAGGTAGAGGTACCTAAGAGGTACATGGTTGTCCTATACATTTAGGAAACCGTGATTTGGTTGTAGACTTCTTTGTTATGCCGTTGGTGCATGAAGAAGTCATTTTGGGTATGGATTGGAATGATAGACATCATGTTGTGTTGGATGTGGGGAGGAGGATCATGACAGTCTCTACCGAGTTAGGACAGATAGAGGTCTTCCGAGGTTGGGACCTCCGGAAGACAGGGATAGCTATTAGTGCAGTACAAGCAGCGAGATTGATCGCACAGGGTTGCAAGGCCTTCTGGTGTTATGCCATGAAGGAGAGCAAGAGTTCAGCATTAGAGGACATCCTAGTGGTCTACGAGTTCCTGGATGTGTTTATTGAGCCATCTAGTTTTCCGCCTCAAAGGAGCGTGGACTTCGGTATCGAGTTGGAGCCTGGTACGAGACCGATCTTGAAGGCCTCATATCGTATGGCACCTGTCGAGTTGTTAGAGGTCAAGAAGCAACTCGGGGATTTGGTTGAGAAGTGCTTCATCGGCCCTAGAGTATCCCCGTGGGAAGCAGCTGTCCTCTTTGTGCGGATAAAGGACGGACCATTGAGATTGTGTATCGACTACAAAGAGCTGAACAAGGTAACCATCAAGAACATGTATCCTTTTCCGCACATTGATGACTTGTTAGATCAGCTTTAGGGAGCGACTGTGTTCTTCAAGATCAACTTGCGCTCGGGATATCACCAGCTGAAAGTGAGAGAGCAGGATGTGCATAAGACGGCAATTTAAACTCGGTATGGCCACTGTGAGTTTGTGGTGATGTCATTCGGGCTCACGAATACGCCCACCATCTTTATGGAGTTGATGAATGGAATATGCATCTACTTCCAAGATCAGTTTGTGGTGGTCTTCATAGACGATATCCTGGTGTATTCACGTAGTAGAGAGAAACATGTAGGACATCTGAGGACAGTAATGCGAGTTTTGAAGGATAGAGAACTGTACGCCAAGTTCTCTATGTGCGAGTTCTGGATGCCAGAGGTAGCATTTTTAGGTCATGTTGTCTCCGCCGATAGGATCAAGGTTGATCCGACGAAGATCGAGTCTGTAGTAGCTTGGATGGAACTGACGAACATCAAGGAAGTACGCAGCTTTCTTGTCCTAACCGGTTATTACCGACGAGGATATCTTGGTGTACTCTCGTACGACCTCAGCTATAGAGGGATCTAGCTTGGCTAGAGATGGATATCCAGTTTCCTGATGAGGATGCCCAATTGAGTACTTTAGAGGTTCTAACTGATCTTTTGGGTGAGATCCAACAAAAGCAGGGGACCTGCCCGACACTAGTTAGGATACGAGATAGTATGTCTCGTGGTGAGGCACCACAGTTCTCCATAGGAGCAGATGGAATGTTGAGACGCCGCGACCGCGTTTGTGTACCCGTTGATGTGGATTTGAGGCAGAGGATTCTGCAGGAGGCTCACTCCACACCTTACTCTATACCCCCAGGTGCGAGTAAGATGTATCAAGATGTGAGACGTTCATACTGGTGGGGAGGGCTGAAGCCCAATGTAGCTAGATTTGTGGCTCAGTGTGCGACCTGTCAGCAGGTCAAAATAGAGCATTGCCGACTAGGAGGAGAGCTCCTTCCACTTCCAGTACCATAGTGGAAGTGGGAGGACATCTCCATGGATTTTGTGACAGGATTGAGGCCGAGCAGAAGATTAATGCCATCTGGGTTATAGTTGATAGACTAACAAAGACTACACGTTTCATCCCTATTAAATAAATGTGGCTAGTGAGCAGATTGGTTGAGTAGTTCACTAGGTAGAAAATGAGACTCCATGGTGTACTGAGGACGATCGTCTCAAATCGAGATGGACGATTTACCTTGATATTTTGGCAACAAATTCAGACTGCTTTGGGGACCACATTGCATTTCACGACTACGTTTCATCCTTAGACATATGGTGAGTCTGAGAGGACCATTCAGATGCTAGAGGGCATGTTGCGAGCTTGTGTGTTGGATTAGGGATAGGGATGGTCAGATTACCTCCAATTGGTTGAGTTCTCATACAACAACTGACATGTATCGATTGGGATGGCCCCATATGAGGCACTGAATTAGCACCAGAGCAGATTCAAGATGATATGGCTCGAGTAGCGTTGATTATAGAGAGGATGTTGGCTCCGCAGAGTCGCCAAAAGTCGTATGCAAACAAGAGGCGTAGGCTTCTAGAGTTAGAGTTGGGACTCATGTCTGGTTGAGAGTATCTCCGATGCGAGGCGTTAGACGTTTTGGCATAAAGGGTTAGCTGAGTCCCCGATATGTCGGTCCTTTTGAGATACTGGACAAAGTATGGAGAGCAGCATACAGATTGGATTTTCCACCGAGGTTAGAGGGTATTCACCTTGTGTTCCATGTGTCTCAGGTGAAGGAGTACATACCAGATTCGAGACACATCGTCAGTTATGATGACTTAGTGGTTGAGCCGAACCACACTTTTATTGAGCACCCGATTGTTGTCCTAGAACGAGGTGTGAGACGCTTGCGTTCGAAGGACATTCCTATCTTGAGGATACAATGGTCAAGACGAGCACCTGAGGAGGCTACATGGGAGACTGAGGATAGTATCCAGAGGAACTATCCAAGGTTCTATGCCGAATAGATGCACCTGTAGGACCCTCGAGTAGATCTTAGTGTTATCTTGGTAAGTGTATGTTATGTGTTTATGTGATATGTTATGTTTTCGTGTGTGATGTGTGCATACGATCTTTTTAAATCTTGTTTGCTAGTGCGAGTTGTTTTATAGCTAGAGATGGTTCTTTCCTCCATGCTATTGTGATATGATTAGGATTAGCTTGAGATGGTTATTCCTCCACGCTATTGTGATGGACATAGTTTGAGTGGAGACGGTTTTCCTCCACGCCCTTGCGTTTTGAGCGCGGTTTGGCTGGAGATGGCGTTCCTCCATGCCATTGTGATGTGGTTATGAGTTGGATAGAGATGGTTTACCTCTATGCCTTGCTTAGTTTTGTGATGGTGTTGTTGGAGTGATGATTCCTCCATGTTATGCTTTGAGGTTGTAGAATGTTATAGGTTATGATCTTGTGAGCGGAGATGTGATGCCTTCGGGAGAGAGAGTGTTATACCTCGGCATATGGGTCCTAGAGGATTTGGGATCATGCAAGTTTCGGGACGAAACTTGTTTTTAGGTGAGTGTGATGTAAGAGCCTTAGTCTTTTAGGGATCCCGCACCTGCGCCTCAACTGAGACGCAGGTGCTGAGCAATGTTGAGTGTGCTGAGACAGGACCCAACCGCCCCTACGGGTCCAATGGGCCGCCCCTATAGGTCGTGTGGTCCTCCCCTGCTGCTCTACAAGTCCTCCCCTAGGGTTTCCTGCGGCTACAACCGTCTTTGTTGACCTCTTGACTCGTGTTTTACCCTTTCTTCTCCTATAAGTTCTTTCTCTTACCTCCTAATGAGGGTTTCATATTCTCCAGCTCCGTTTCCTTTCTCACGTTCTTCTTCTCTCCTTTTCTACCTTTGATCTTCTTCTTGAGTTTCTTTGGAAGGTCTTGCTAGTTTGGCTCTTGAGAGAGGTTGGTGTTTGTGGTTGTGCTTGTTGATGTTGGTCTATGTTTGAGTAGTGGTGTGGGCGTCCTTCCTTTCCTGAGTGTTATGTGGAGAAGAAGGGAAAGTGAAGGATCGAAGAGAAGTAGAGGATTCCCTTCCTGCACACCAGCCGCCCCTGCGCCTGAGCTGAGCCGCCCTTACACCTAGGTAAGAGTTTACAACATCTAGAACACAGCCATCACAACCACTTAAATCCACAACTGCTCGCTAAGTAAGTCCTAAGATGTACCACGTCACAATTGTGGACTTACTTAGCGCTACAACAGTTGTGGTTTTCCGTTTTGTACTCGGTTGTGATGTTGTAAACTCTTTTGATGTATATATTGTACAGTTTTATGTATTTGGTTTTAATCTATTTGTGCCTTGTTGTAAGATCTAGTGAATTTGTTGTCAGACTAGGGTCAGGATCATCTGTGAGATCGTAGCCCATAAGAGGCCCCGAGTCCTGTGGATTTGGGGTGTTACAAAGGGTTGTGGTTATCTTCCATCAAAATCTTATGCATACATAAAGAAGGTTTAATGCCAAAAAGATCATCAATTGTGTAACCTATGGTTTTCTTGTGTTTTTTTTAATTCATGCTATTACGCTAGATGTGTATAGCACAAAAGTCTTTAAATTTATAACTCGATATAATTTCCTAACTCCTAGGGAACCCATAGTGTATGGGTCGTTTTGTAGCAAGGATAGTAGTCCAAGGTCGAACACAAAGACTAAGGTGAAATCAAATCATGCAAATGATCATGGATAGTGCAAATCTAATCTAAGAAAAGAGAAGGAAATAAAGAAATGAAAATCATGATATTTTTGGGTTTGGTTTTGTGGTGATCAAGCAAAGATCAAAAATCATGCAAGATTATAAATAACACTATCAACTAAAGCTAGCAACACAAACAAGCAACACAAACACAAGATATGTGATCAAAGAGAGAAAAGCGGATTCTAGGGGTTAGGATTTCCGGTTATGGCAATGGACTCAAGCTTCTAATCAATCCTTGGATTTGCTATGGTATGTTGGAAATGGGTGTTTCTCAAATGGGATCAATCACCGGGTAGTAGGTCTCATGGTCCACTAATCCCGCACCTAAGGTTGAGAATTCTACACAAACTGGATTGCTATCTAGGGGGCAAACCTCTCCTTACTGGGTAAGTCTAGGGAAGACAAGTCCTATGTAACAACCCTAGCACACTCAGTCCAATAGCGGCTTGTAAGGTTCACTACTACCTAGGGTTCATCATCTTGAGTATCTAAGATCGAGAATTACCGGGTAGGTCTCTTTAGTTTGCTAGCATTAGGTCACCCTAGGCTAGATCATGCTTAACAAACACTAGGATTTCAACAATCTAACATCCTAACATTCAGATTCATCAATACAAGCACAACAGAGAAAACCACGGGTGGATCATCCTAAACCACGGCCGTGGAAAGGTATTAACAGACCGTGATTCTCAACAGTGGTTAGGTTCGAGCAAGCAAATCATCCAAGTGTACATTCAAATCTATTCTATCATAGTCCAAGCCATAACCATCTTTCCATTACCCTAGAATCACAACTATTTAGCCAACAACATGCATTTTAAGATTCAAGCTCAACTAGCAACCATTCATAGCTTTCATAACAAGAAAATGAAATGAAAGAGAAAACAAACAAGTAGAAACAAGAAAACCCAGCTGAATATAAGTTTGAGCAAGACTTACAACCCTTCAAAAGAAGGTCGAAAACGTTCCTTACAATCCAGATGTCTTCAACCAAGGTTACTCAAAAATCACTCAAAAGCCATGAAAACTCTAAATTTAGTGTTGTTCTTCTTCTTCTCCAAATGAGAGTGTTTTTCTTCCTCTCCAAATCTATCCTCCAATGGAAATGAAGTGTGTGTATGAGAGTGTGGGAGAGAATCCCCTAGCACCAGCCTGCAGGACCACTTATATTCTCCATCAAGGGCATGAGTCGGGCATGGAGATTGTGGGACAGCTATCACAGTTGTCTAGAGAAACCCACGGCCAAAATTACGGGCGTGGTTTCTTGGTCTGGGTCGTGGTTTTGCATAAACAGCTCTCTTTTGATCGTTAAGCCATGAGTTGGTGCAAGGCATGCACCAACAAGGTCCTATGTGTTCTCCTTTGCTCCTAGCTTGCTTCTCAATGAGTCCGGAAGTGTGTCATCACGAGGATTGATCCTCTAATGTATCGATTAAGCTCCAAAAGTTCCCCAAAATACCTACAAAACCGACAAGAGTTCGTGTAGACGTCTATCTCGACAATATGCATGAACTAAGTGTAAACATCATGAACTAATGTCAAACCATGCATAAATAACGGGAAAAACTATCTAAATGAATGCCTAAACTAACGTCACAAATCGTGTTATCAAAATACCCCATACTTAAGACTTGCTCGTCCCCGAGCAAGGTCCAACTATAAGCTAAGAAATGACATGGTTTATGAATGCAGAAAAAACAAAAAATCTTTTTGGAATTGTGCTTCTAAAATTGGATCACCTTCATAGTCATGTTTCATGGCAATGGACAAGCAATCATGTATCAAATGAATGAAGGTATGGAAAGACAATTATACTTAACTCGAAAGCATGCATGAAAGGTGAAAATGAAGAAGTCAAGATGATCATGAGTATATCCAATCTAGATCACTAAGTCTTACACATATGCAAATAGGTCACAAGGACTTAGGAAAGAAAAGGCCAAGAAACGTTGTGAATAGGTGGGAATTTATCTAGGTCATGTGATGCTAATCCGGGAAAGGAACTAACTCCACAATTTTATTTTTGATCAACTCCCCACAAGTGTATATTTTTCTCCATCTTTTCTTTCTTTTCTTTTCTTTTTCATTTTCTTTTTCTTTCACTTATTTTTGAGACAATGGCATTGGTGTACATTAGCGGACCTCGGGATTTTTCCAAGGTGCCTCACACCGGGCACACATACCAAGGTTCGTTAGGACATTCGGTTTATCCGACTTTGGCAAGGCACAAACACCCGATTATGTGAATGGTGCCGAGTTTCTCGTCATTAAAACCAAAGTCCTCAAACCTATATTTTTTTCTACACTTTTCACAACAAATTCAGCACTTCATTCACCACATTCATCATCAACAACTTCACCCCACACTTTCTTTTCACACACTCATCACACTAGCATGCTCCTATTTCCGGATGGGTCAAAAGAGGTTAAAATTTTTATGTCTATTGAGGTGCTCAAACAACATGAACAAGATGAGAAGTAGAGAAAGATGAATTGCCTCAATCATTCCTATATGATGTGCAAGAACTAGCATGTAATTTCGACCATCAATCCTCAATCCAATCAAGGCAAACATCATAATCACAATTCATACATGGGATTCAAGAGAAGTATTTCAAGTCCACATATGCATAGATCCATTCAACACATAAGGCCATCCATAGCCAATTCACAAAACAATCTCATCATAAGGGTCATACCCAAACTTAGAAGCACTAAAATTTTTTTAAATTTTCTAATTTTTTTTTGAATTTTCGAAATATATATGTACAATGCAAAAGCTAATGAAACATGTGACAATATGAAACTATCCTAGATGCAATCATGCAAAAGATTATGGAAACCCCACCCCATACTTAGAAACACATTGTCCCCAATGTGCAAATTAAATAAAGAAGTGAAAGAGAGTCCTCACAATGTAAAAGTGGTGGTTTTGGTATTTTGGTTCACTCATGTGAAGTGATGGTGGATGATCAATCAAAGGTGGTAGAGAGCTCTTGATATTCATTATGGCGTCGGGACCCGCGCTAAGCACCACTAGCCGTCCAAGTCCCACGTCCGCTCCACCCATGTTTGATCCGGGATCATCATTATCATCATCATGCCTTGCAAGGCTTCCATGATACCTAGACTCTAGGACATGAACACCAAACACACAAACACATCAAAACAAAGACAAAAGCAAAAAGTGAAAAACGAAAACAAAAACGGAAAGATATGTACCAATGGGTTGCCTCCCATTAAGCGCTTCTTTAAGGTCATTAGCTTGACCAAATTCGGGGGCGTTTCACTCAAGGTGAAGTGGGGAAATCATGTCCACCGGAGCTTCCGGGATATACATCTTCAAATGGTGCTCATTCACCTTAAAATCTCCACAATGCTCCCCACCTATCTCAACCGCTCCATGGGGGAAAACTTTCCTCACCACATAAGGACCCGTCCATCTTCACTTTAGCTTTCCGGGGAAGAGCCACAGCCTTGAATTAAAGAGAAGGACTAAGTCACCTTCACTCAACTCCTTTAGGATGAGACGTTTGTCATGCCAACGCTTGGTCCTTTCTCTGTAAATCCGGGCATTTTCATAAGCATCCAACCGGATCTCCTCAAGAGCATTAATGTCTAGCAACCTCTTCTCACCGGCTTCCTTGAGGTCAAAATTCAGCTACCTTATGGCCCAATATACCCTATGCTCCATCTCCACCGGAAGGTGGGAAGACTTGCCATAAACTAGCTTGTAGGGAGTGGTGGCAATTGGTGTTTTGAAGGCGGTTCTATATGCCCACAAAGCATCATCGAGCTTCATAGCCCAATATTTTCTCGTCCTAGAAACCGTCTTCTCAAGTATTCCTTTTATCTCCCGGTTGGAGATCTCCACTTGACCACTAGTTTGGGGATGGTAAGATGTGGCCACCTTATGAGTCACCCCATACTTAGCCAAAAGTGTCCCAAAGTTCCTATTGGTGAAATGCTTTCCTCCATCACTTATGATCACTCTTGGTGTTCCAAATCTAGGGAACATGAATCGGTTGAAGAACCGCACCACAACTTTGGCATCATTTGTGGGAGAGGCAATTGCCTCCACCCATGTCGACACATTATCCACTGCCAATAGAATGTAGAGGTTGCCACATGAAGAGGGGAATGGCCCCATGAAGTCCACACCCCAAACATAAAATATCTCAACCTCTTGTATGTTGTTCAAGGGCATCTTATTCCTTCTTGAGATGTTGCCCGTCCTTTGCCAAGCGTCACAAGCCAGTACAAAATTCCGCACATCCTTAAACAAGTTAGGCCAATAAAAACCGGATTGCAATACCTTTGCACACGTTTTGTGTGAGCTAGCATGGCCTCAACATGGCAAGGAGTTGAAATGGCGGATTACACTCTCCACCTCATCCTCCGGAATGCACCTTCTAAAGGCTCCATCCGGTCCTCTCTTGAACAAGAGAGGCTCGCTCCAATAGTAATGCCTCATATCCTTGAAAAACTTTTTCCTTTGGGCATATGACAAACTTGGTGGCACCTCTTCACACACAAGGTAGTTCACTATATCCGCATACCATGGCTCACTCCCTTTAGACACTTGAAGTAAGCACTCCTCCATTATTTGCAATTGCTCATCCTGGAATGAGTCATCAATCGGGATGTCATCTCATTCAATCTCCAATGGTGGTAGCCTACTAAGATGGTCCGCTACTGAATTTTCGGAACCCTTCTTGTCCCGAATTTCCAAGTCAAATTCTTGGAGGAGAAGGATCTACCGAATGAGGCGAGGCTTGGCATCCTTCTTTGTGAGGAGATAACGGATCACAGCATGATCCGTGTACATAATGACCTTTGCTCCAACAAGACATGACCGGAACTTCTCAAAGGCATACACTACCGCTAGCAACTCCTTCTCGGTTGTGGCATAGTTGAGTTGGGCGTCATCCAGCGTCTTGCTAGCGTAGTAGATGGCATATGTAAGCCCATCTTTCTTTTTTCCTAAAACAGCCCCAACAGCCACATCACTTGCATCACACATTATTTCAAATGGCAAGCTCCAATCCGGAGGTTGCATGATAGGCGCGGAGATCAAAGCATCCTTCAACCTACAAAACGCTTCAAGGCAATCCTTGGAGAAAATAAACTCAGCATCCTTCATTAGTATGTTAGTGAGAGGCTTAAAAATTTTGGAAAAATCTTTTATAAACCTCCGGAAAAAACCGGCATTCCAAAGAAACTCCTTACCCCTTTCACCGAGGTAGGTGGTGGCAACTTCTCTATCGTTTCTATCTTGGCTCTATCAACCTCAATGCCTCGTTGGGATACCAAGTGTCCCAACACAATGCCTTCACTCACCATGAAGTGGCATTTCTCCCAATTCAAATCAAGGTTAGTTTCCTCACATCTCTTCAATACCAAATACAAGTTAGCCAAGCAATCATCAAATGAAGAGCCATACTCCGAGAAATCATCCATAAACACTTCCATAATATTCTCAATATATTCAGAAAATATAGCCATCATACACATTTGAAAGATGGCGGGTGCATTACACAACCCATATGGCATCCTCCTATATGCAAATGTTCCCCAAGGACATGTAAATGTTGTTTTCTCTTGGTCATCCGGGTGGATATGGATTTGGAAAAACCCACTATATCCATCAAGGTAACAAAAATGTGAATGTTGAGCTAACCTTTCTAGCATTTGGTCAATAAAGGGAAGAGGGAAGTGATCTTTCCTAGAGGCCACATTAAGTTTCTTATAGTCAATACACATTCTCCATCCCGTAACCGTCCTAGTTGGGATTAGTTCATTGTTCTCATTAGTTACTACGGTGTTAGCATGAAATATTGCGATATTCTAGGAACTTATTTTGGTTGTTTTTCCCTTATTATTGTGTACATGGATAAAGTTTAGAAGCAATTGTTAGCTTGTTCCTCCATTTTGTCGATATGGATTTCTACACTAGCTTTGTGTTGATTGTAGGTGAAAAGGAGCTAAATAAGAGCAATTGAGAGAGAAAAGAGAGTAATCGATCATATTCGAGGATTAGGAACACATCAAGGAAGCTAAGGAAGGAGCTAGGATGAAGAATGTCACGACACAAAGGAAACCACAAGTGTTTTACACTTCCACGCTCTAAATTACGGCCGTAGAAGAGTCCATGCTCTAAACCACGGCCGTGGATCTTGGCATCATGAGCGTGGAGCACTCCAGTAAGTTACACGGCCTAAAGTACGGTCGTGGAAATTACAAGAGACCGTAACCCCTTTCCACGCTCTAAACCACGGTCGTGGAAACCCTTGAGACCGTGATTTAGGCGATCTTTTGATGTGCCTTTTTATATGACGGTCTCAAGGGTTTCCACGGTCGTGGAAACCCTTGAGACCGTCATATAAAAAGGCCAGAGAAGAGAGTTTGAAAGCATCTTGCAACACTCGTGTTTGATCCCGCTTAGACGCCTACAGACGTTGACGGTTGCTTACCTTGCTTGGAGCATTCTTGCCTAGGGTCGATTGAAGATCGCTGAGGTTTAGCCTCTTTCTTAGGTTTTGATATTGAAGACGGATTGACATCCCGTTCTTCATACTTGCCTTAAATCATTGTGAGGTTTTGTGTTATATATTCTCAATCCATTAACATTGCTTCTTGTGTTTTGAATTTTGAGATTGGTTTTGAAGTTTTATTGAGTATTCGAGGAGTTTTATCTTTCATTCTTCTTAAATTGAATATTGATATCATGACAATGGTTATTGGCTAAAACTCTTTAGAAATTCTAAGGTTAAGGGTTGATAGTTGTGGCTTAGATGATGATAGATCGATCGTAATTTGATTGAACCCTAAGAGTTAGAGAGATCTCATTGTCCATAGATTCTTTCTATACTGCAGCCTCAACAACCTTTATAGAGAGTGTCTTTAGATAAGTTATATAAAGTCTTGGAACTTCACCGTGCTTACTTTAGCACAACTTTGCAACTATTGACTTTGTCCTTAGTTCTTTAGTATATCTTGAATCGATTGCCACAATTTGATAGCTGGATCTTTAGGGTTGTTGTTTTCCAAATATTTGCAAAGCTTTACATCTTATTTGCTCGACAATCTGAATTGGATTTTGTTTCACCAAATCCCTGTGATCGATACTCTGGAATACTTGCTAATCTACGCCGATCCGGACACTGCTGGTTCGCTTACCTTTATTCTGGTTTTATAAATTTAAGACTTGATTGCACGGACGTTTTAGGGAGAACAAGTTTTTGGCGCCGTTGCTGGGGATTTGGTCAAGACCGAACTTTGGTTTTTGGTTGTCGAGCTTGGGAGCTTTGCTCTTGTTATTTGATATCTCTTGTGAATGTTATTTGCAGGTTCTCTTAGGTATATGCGCAGGTCTAGATCCAACAAAGACCTCCTACCTTTTGATCCGGAACTTGAGAAAACTCTTAGGAAGAAAGCCAAGGAAAGAAAGATGGCTGAAAATAAAGAGAGAGATTACCAAGGGGAGTTAGAGGAGTCTCAAACTCAATATAGGTTGAGTGAGAAAGCTCGTAAGGAAGAAGCGGAGCGTCATCAATTCCAAATTGATGAGCTCAAAGCTATGATATTGGACATGAAGTTGGAACAAGGTAGTGCCAAGAAAAAGAAGGTCAAAAAGCCAACTAAGTCCATTAGAGTTAAATCATCCGATGATGAGGAATTCGATCCAGATATGCCGGAATTAGAGGAGATTGATCCAACGATCAATCTAGTCCGGGTTGATCCAATACCAGCCGCCATTCCTTGTGTCCCAACTGGGGGTGCGAGAGCCGCTCGTGTAGATGAAGAGCCAAGAACTCTTGGCCAAAGGATGGATCCGATTCAGCAACCACGCCGTCTAGGTGTGAACTTTGATGCTGATGATATTCAGAGGTTTGGCTTCAACCCACAAGTTATTACCATCGTTCGCCAAAGCCAGTTTGGAGGAACGAGTGTTGAATCTCCACATCAACATTTACAGAATTTTGAGATTTTGATGGAGACAATGAAGCCAAAGAATGCAACCACCAACAATTACAAGATCAAGTCATTCTTCTTCTCCTTGAAAGGGAAGGCTTTATCTTGGTATCAAGCTCTTCCAAATGGAAGACTCAATACATGGGAGGATCTATCTTCGGAGTTCCTAACCAAGTTCTTTCCGCCATCCAATACAGCGGAGTTGAGAGGTAAAATCAATGCTTTTTCTATAAGATCTAATGAAAGTTTGTTTCAGTCTTGGGAAATATTTCAGGATTTATTATTGGATTGCCCACACCATGACATTTCCAAGTTAGAGTTGTTAGAGACATACTACTAGGGGTTGGATGTGGAAACACAATTCAAGCTCCAATCCCTTTCATATGGCTCATTCATGGACATGAGGGAAGATGACGCTTGGGACTTCATTGAGAAGCAAGCCCGAGTCATTGAGAAGTACTCTCACCTGAAGGCGGAAGCTAACCGAGTAGAGCAAGGAGCGAAGCTAACACAAGCTGCTCAAACTCAAATCTTTTCTCTCAACACCGAGATTAAAGAATTGAAGGAAGTCATCAAAGCTAGCTTTCAAAAGCCTAAGGAGCAAGATGTTGGTTATTTAGGGAACAACAATAACCATAATGGGAATGATAACACCAATCGTAACAGCCGGAACAACAACCGGAATAATTGGAACAACAACAACCGGAACAATAATTGGAACAACAATAGGAATTCAAACAACAACAATTGGCGTTCCAACCAACAACAAAATTCCGGTAATTCTTATCCCAATTTAGAAAATTCACTAACTCCACCATCTTCTTCTTCCATTCCTTTGAAAAGTCAGGGGCAAACATCTAATAGTGGAAGTACTTCGGAGAAAGAGAAGCCCGATCCCATGCTGGAAACGATCTTGGGAAAGCTTCAAGGGCTGGAGAATCACATCACTAAGGTTGATAAAGCTCAAAAGGTTTTAGAAAACCAAATGTTCAACAATGTTGAGGAAGTTCCTAGAAATCAAGGAAAACTTCCAGGAAAGACGGAGGATAACCTGAAAGGAAGGGTGATGGCTATCACAACTAGGAGCGGAGCAACAACTACCGACCCGCAGCCTAAGTTTCTTGAATTTCCCGTCGAAAAGGAGAAGGAAAAGGGGTAGGAGAAGGAAGACATATACATTCCTCCTCCAGCTTACAAACCGCCCCTACCATTCCCACAATCTAGAGCAAGAGCGCGTCTAGACAAGCAATTCGGTAAGTTCATTGAACTCATGAGCAAACTGCATATTAATATACCTTTCATTGATGCAATTGTAGGTATGCCCACTTATGGGAAGTTTTTGAAGGAGATCCTCTCTAACAAGAGGAAACTGGAAGAGTTTGGAGAAGTCAAGATGAGTTCGGAATCGTCGGATCTCATCAAAACGATGAAGGAAAAGATGCCCCCAAAGCTGAAGGATCCGGGGTCATTTTGTGTTCCAATTGGAGTAGGAGATGTCACATATGATGCATTATGTGATTTAGGAGCAAGCGTTAGCATCATTCCGCTTGCCTTATGCAGGAAGATCGGTTTAGGTGAACCTAAACCGGTGAAGATGACGTTATACATGGCGGATCGATCCATAACTCGTCCCGTTGGTATCATTGAAGACGTCCCGGTCAAGCTTGGTAAGTTCGACGTTCCAATAGATTTTTTTGTGCTTGAAATTCCTGCAGATAGTCCGGTCCCGATCATACTCGGAAGACCGTTTCTTGCAACTTCCGGTTGTATGGTAGATTGCAAGAATGCTACACTCGCCTTCGACATAGGAGAAGAGAAAGTAGAGTTTGTTCTTTCTACTTTGGTGAAAGAGCCAGCTCTTGAAGAAGATATGTTTAACATCCATGATGAAGAGGCATCTAGAGAGGAAGTAAGCTCGATTATATTCAAGGATCCATTGCAAAAGGTGATCACTATGAGCATTATGGAGATATGAGAGGAAGAGGAATGCGATAGGTAAATTGAAGCTTTGGAGGAGCTAAAGTGATAACACGATTTATGACTTAGGTTTAGGTAGTCATTTATATAGATTTCTCACTCATTCATGCATGGTTTAGCACTAGTTCACGACGTTTGCACTCAATTCACGTACTTTGTCGAGATAGACGTCTACACGGACTTGTGCATTGCTTTGTAGGTATTTTGGGAGATTTAGGAGCTTAACCGATACGTTTGAGGATCGTTCATTAAGATGACACACCCTCGGACTCATTAGGATGCAAGCTAGAGGCTAAGGAGGACTCATGGAACCTTGTCAATACAAGCCATGCACCAAATCATAGCTTAATGAACCAAAGCAAGGCTGAAGCACCAAACCACGGTTCACTGGCACTTCCACGGCCGTGGAACCAACCGTGGTTTTTGCCAGACGGTTGTGACAGCTGTGCCATGATCTCTTGGCCCTCTCTAGCATGGTGGTAATATAAAAGTGGTCCTGCATTGCTGGGAGAAAGCATCTTGGAGCAGCCCTCCATTATCCTCTATCATCCAATCAAAAAAATACTCTCTCAACAAGAAGATTCTCTCAAGGAGAAGAGCTACCATTGAAGAGCTCCATTGGAGAAGAAAAGAAGAACACACCATTGCTAGACTTTGATAGCTTTTGTAGTGAAGAATTTCGGAATCGATTTCTAGAGTTGTATGAACCATTTAAACCTTCTTTTGGAAGGGTTGTGAGTTTTTCTAATCTTAATTTCAGCTTGGTTTTGTTTGCTTCACTTGTTCATCTCTTTCTCTTCATTATCTTGCAAATGGAAGCTATGATTTTATGTTTGATGATTTCGATTGTTATGATGAATGTTGTAGGCTAAATAGATGCGATTCTAGGGTAAGGAAAGGATGGTTGTGGCTAGGACTATGATAGGATGGACTTAGATTTTCCCTTGGATGAGTCACTTACTTGAATGTAGCCTTTGTTGGAGTCCACGGTTTGTTCTTGCCAGACCACGGCCGTGGACTTGGTAGAACAGCCCGTGATTCTCCCTAGTTCGATGGATCCAGTTTAGATTGTTAGGATGTTGAAATCCTAGAGTTTGTTGAGTTAAATCTACCCTAGGGTGACCTAGTGTTAGCATCTAAGTGTTAGAAGAGACCTACCCGGTGATTCTTACTCTTAGATTTCAAAGATGACAAACCCTAGGTAGTGGTGAGCCTCATAAGCTGCCATTGGACTAAGTGTGCTAGGATAGTTGTTTAGGACTAACCCTTTCGAGACTTACCCGGTGAGAATAGGTTATATCCCTAGGTGACAATCCGGTTTGTGTAGAATTCCATCCCTTAGGTTCTTAGAGACTTGCCCAGTGATGAGACCTTAGGGACGGACTAGTGGACCATGAGACCTACCCGGTGATTGATCCCATTCTAGAAACACTCACTCCCAACATATCATAGTTAATCCAAGGAATGATTAGATAGCTTGAGTCCTATGCCATAACCGGAATTTTCAACCCCTAGAATCCGCTTTTCTCTCTTTGATTCATCTCTCGTGTTTAGCTTGCTTGTTTTCATTGATTTGTTAGCATAGTTGATTGTTCATTTTGCATGAATTGTGATCTTTGATTGATCACCTAAAAACCAACCAAAAACATTTAGATTTTCATTTCTTTATTCCTTTCTCTTTTTCTTAACTAGATCTTCACTAAACTTAATCACAAATCGAGTTAATCTCACCTTAGTCTTTGTGTTCGACCTCGGAATACTATCCCTACTACAAACGTCCCGTACACTGCGGGTTCGCTAGGAGTTAGGAGAAATATAACGAGTATAAATTTAAAACCTGTTGCGTATCACACACACATCCTGAGCGTAACAAGTTTTTGGCGCCGTTGTCGGGGACTAGGTCTAGATTGAGTCTATTTTGTGATTGTTTATAGTGTAGATCTTTCTTGTTGTTTTTGATCTCTCTTTGGTTTGTGTCTTTGCTTTTCAGAACATCTCTTACTCTTTAGGTGTATGCGAAGATCTCGTGGCAAGGATTTAGCTCCATTCGATCCCGAACCGGAGAAAACTCTTAGATCTAGATGCAAGAGCATTAAAAAGGGAAAAGAGATGGCCGGAAGAGTTCTCCAAGCTGAATTGGATGAGGCTTTAGAGCAAATAAGGCTAAGAGATGAGCTCTTGGAGGAAGAAAGGAGACTTGCCAATGAGAGGCAAGAAGCAACTAGAAGGGAGATTGATGAGATTAGGCAAGCCCTTGTACAAGAAGAGCTTAATCGTCAACAACCTCCACCTCCTCCACCACCACAACCGCAGCCGGCAGCGAATGTTAGGGTTGTGCCCATTGCCATTGAAGAGCCACAAACATTAGGGATACGTATGGATCCGGCACAAAGAGCACACCGTCCGGGTGTGAACTTAGGAGATCCCGCAACCCACAACTACGAGCTCCGCCCTCAAGTTCTACAAATGATCCGGTATAATCAATTTGGAGGGATGAAAGGAGAGTCTCTTCATCAACACTTGATGAATTATGAGATCTTGGTGGAGACTCTTAGACCGCCTAGATTGAAGAGCAACAACCATAAGCTTAGGGCTTTCTCCTTCTCTCTTAAGGACAAAGCTTGGCTTGGTATCAATCTATTCCACAAGGGCGAGTTGGTACTTGGGAGGAAATGACAACCGAGTTTTTGACTAAGTTCTTCCCACCTTCCAAGACTACCGAGTTAAGAGGGAAGAACATTGCCTTCGTGATGAAGGATAGAGAGAGTTTGTTCAAGTCTTGGGAGAGGTTCAAAGATCTTCTCCTGGATTGTCCACACCATGGTATACCAAAGATTGAGCTATTAGAGATCTACTTCAAAGGACTTGATGAAGATATCTAATTCAAGCTCCAATCTCTTTCCGGTGGGACTTTCATGGAAAAGCATGTGGATGAAGCTTGGGAGTTTGTAGAGAAACAAGCTCTAGTGATTGAGAAATACTCCCATAGGAAGAGTGAAGGGAGAAAGGAGGGAGCGTATGAGGTGAGTGAAGTCACCATGAGCAATTTCAAGCTTGACGCCATCAACAACGAGCTAAAGTCTTTAAGGGAGTTGTGTGCTACAACTTTGAAGAACCAAGCAACTCCTCAAGTGCAAGTGCAAGCTAATTTGTCTTCCAAGGAGGAAGATGTGAACTACATGGGAAGGGACAACTACAACAACTATCAAGGCCCAAGGAACTTCAACAACAACCGGCAATTCAACAATTACCGGCCTAACCACAACCATCCCGGGTTTTCCTATTCTAACCCGGATGGAGCCTTGAACCCTCCCGCTTCCACAAGCACAACTCCACCACCAAAAGCTTCACAAGAACCTCCACCCGGATTTACTCAACCTCGAAAGGATAAAACCGAGATGATGTTTGAGCAATTGCTTGGAAGGTTGAGTGGTCTTGAGAGCACGGTGACTTCCATTTCTAAGGCTCAAAAGGTGTTGGAAGCACAAGTGTTCCAAAAGGCGGTTGAAGCCCATAGAGATCCGGGAAAGCTTCCCGGAAGAACCGAAGACAACCCAAGAGGCCAAGTGTTTGGCCATTACAACAAGGAGTGGGTTGGGTATGAAAGATCCTTTGCCCAAGGAGAATGCTAAGGGAAAGCAAGTAGTGGTAGAAGAAGAGATGTTGCAAGAGGATGGAGGCAAGAGCAAGGATGTTGAGCCAACATATGTGGCACCGCCTCTATACGAGCCACCACTACCGTTCCCTCAATCACGAGCAAGAGCTCGCCTGGATAATCACTTTGGTAAATTCCTTGAACTTATGTCTAAATTGCATATAAATATTCCGTTCATGGATGCTATTTTAGGAATGCCGGCATATGGCAAGTTCTTGAAGGAGATACTCTCCAACAAAAGGAAGTTGGAGGAGTATGGGGAAATAAGAATGACAAAGAGGTCCTCGGAGTTGATCCAAACAATGAAGGAGGAGATGCCTCCTAAGCTAAGAGATCCGGGTTCCTTTTGTGTCCCAATTGGAGTGGGAGAAGTGAAGTATGAAGCCCTTTGTGATCTTGGGGCGAGTGTAAGCATCATACCGCTTGCACTATGCAACAAGGTTGGGCTAGGAGAGCCAAAACCGGTCAAGATGACCCTTTATATGGCGGACCGTTCAATCACTCAACCGGTTGGGATCTTGGAGGACATTCCGGTGCAACTAGGGAAGTTCTATGTGCCGATTGATTTTGTTGTCTTGGACATCCCGGCGGATTATCCGGTTCCCATCATCTTAGGAAGACCTTTCCTAGCCACTTCCGGATGCCTAGTGGATTGCAAGAATGGGACTCTCTCCTTCAACATTGGAGAAGAGAACATCAAGTTCAAGCTTTCCACAATGATGAAAGAGCCAACCCTTGATGAAGATGTATTCAACATAGTCGAGCAAGAAGAGTCTAGAGAAGTTGTGAGCTCGATCTTGATCAAAGACCCCTTGGAGAAGGTTCTTACCTTAAGTTTGATATAGGAAGGTGATGAGGAGGCTTGCAATGAAGAAATCAAGGCCTTAGAAGCATTAGAAAAGGAGACAAGAGCTTAAATTGAAGACCACGAAGGTGAGTTGAGTTCCTGTAGGAACCACGGTCATGGAAGGTGTTCCACGGCCGTAGAACTCTCTGGAAAGCTCAAACGAGCAAGCTTGGCAACTTCCATGGCCGTGGATGTGCCAAGAACCGTGGAGTTGGCCGTGGTTTCCCCAGAAGCAGCTCTTTATTATGATCAAGCTTCAAGGAGCCTTGAAGGGTCTTCATTTGCTTTGGATTCATCTCATCCAACGTTATTTGGATCGTCTCCACTCGATAAAGGTCCTCCTATACTCGATCTTAAACCCCTTCCCTCTCATTTGAAGTATGCTTTTCTTGGTGATAATTCTACATATCCGGTGATTGTGAATGCATGCTTGAATGATGATGAACTTGCTAAGTTGTTGCATGAGCTAAGATTGCATAGGAAAGCCATTGGCTATACCATTGATGATTTAGTTGGCATTAAACCTTCTTTGTGCATGCATAAGATATTGATGGAAGATGAACATAAACCCTCTATTGAACATCAAAGAAGATTGAATCCTATAATGAAAGAGGTAGTCAAGAAAGAGATCATTAAGTTGCTAGATGCGGGAATCATCTACCCTATTTCGGATAGTAAGTGGGTTAGTCCCGTTCATGTAGTTCCTAAGAAGGGTGGGATGACCGTAGTGACTAATGAAAACAATGAACTTATCCCAACTAGGATGGTTACGGGATAGAGGATGTGCATTGACTATAGGAAGCTTAACATGGCCTCTAGGAAAGATCACTTCCCTCTTCCTTTCATTGACCAAATGCTAGAGAGGTTAGCTCAACATTCCCATTTTTGCTACTTAGATGGCTATAGTGGATTCTTCTAAATCCCTATCCACCCCGATGACCAAGAGAAAACCACCTTTACATGTCCATGGGGAACTTTTGCTTATAGGAGAATGCCATTTGGGTTGTGTAATGCACCCGCCACCTTCCAAAGGTGTATGATGGCTATATTTTCGGAATACATTAAAAATATCATGGAAGTGTTCATGGATGATTTCTCTGTTTATGGTTCTTCTTTTGATAATTGCTTGGCTAACTTGTCATTAGTATTGAAAAGATATGAGGAGACAAACCTTGTCTTGAATTGGGAAAAATGCCACTTCATGGCAAGTGAAGGTATTGTGTTAGGACACTTGGTGTCTAACCGTGGCATTAAGGTTGATAGGGCCAAGATTGAAACAATAGAGAAGTTGCCACCACCTACCTCGGTGAAAGGGGTAAGGAGTTTCTTAGGGCATGCCGGTTTTTACCGGAGGTTTATTCAAGACTTCTCTAAAATTTCTAAGCCTCTTACTAACCTACTAATGAAAGATGTTGAGTTTGTTTTCTCCAAGGATTGCCTTGAAGCTTTTTGTAAGTTGAAGAACGCCTTGATCTCCGCACCTATCATGCAACCTCCGGATTGGAATTTACCGTTTGAGATCATGTGTGATGCAAGTGATGTAGCCGTTGGGGCTGTTTTGGGGCAAAGGAAAGATGGGCGCACACATGCCATTTATTATGCTAGCAAGACGCTAGATGATGCCCAACTCAATTATGCTACCACCGAGAAGGAGTTGCTAGCGGTTGTGTATGCATTTGAGAAGTTCCACTCATATCTTGTTGGAGCGAAGGTCATAGTGTATACGGATCATGTTGTGATCCGTTATCTACTTACGAAGAAGGATGCCAAGCCTAGGTTGATCCGGTGGATCCTTCTTCTTCAAGAGTTTGATTTGGAAATCCGGGACAAGAAGGGATCCGAGAACTCCGTGGCGGATCACCTTAATAGACTTCCACCATTGGAGCTTGAAAGAGATGACATCCCGATTGATGACTCGTTCCGGGATAAGCAATTGCAAATGGTGGAGGAGTACTTGTTCCAAGTATCTAGAGGGAGTGAGCCATGGTATGCCGACATTGTGAACTATCTTGTGTGTGAGGAAGTGCGTCCCGGATTGACATATGCCCAAAGAAAGAAGTTCTTCAAGGATGTGAGGCACTACTATTGGAGTGAACCACTTTTGTTCAAGAGAGGGCCGGATGGTATGTTTAGAAGGTGCATACCGGAAGATGAGGTGGAGAGTGTGATCCGCCATTGTCATTCCTTGCCATGTGGAGGGCATGCTAGCTCACACAAGACATGTGCAAAGGTGTTGCAATCGGGCTTCTTTTGGCCAAGTTTGTTCAAGGATGTGCAAAGCTTTGTGGTAGCTTGTGATGCTTGCCAAAGGACGGGCAACATCTCAAGGAGGAATGAGATGCCCTTGGACAACATACAAGAAGTGGAAATATTTGATGTGTGGGGCGTGGACTTCATGGGACCATTCCCTTTTTCATGCGGCAACCTCTACATCCTATTGGCGGTTGACTATGTTTCGAGATGAGTAGAGGCAATCGCCTCTCCTACAAATGACGCCAAGGTTGTGGTGCGGTTCTTCAACCGAGTGATCTTCCCTAGGTTTGAAACACCAAGGGTGTTCATTAGTGATGGAAGGAAGCACTTCACCAATAGGAATTTTGGAGCACTTTTGGCTAAGTATGGGGTGACTCATAAGGTGGCAACACCTTACCATCCCCAAACTAGTGGCCAAGTAGAAATCTCCAACCGGGAGATAAAGAGAATCCTTGAGAAGACGGTCTCTAGGACGAGAAAGGATTGGGCTATGAAGCTCAATGATGCCTTGTGGGCATATAGAACCGCTTTCAAGACACCAATTGGCACCACTCCCTACAAGTTAGTCTATGGCAAGTATTGCCACCTTCTTGTGGAGATGGAGCATAGAGCTTATTGGGCCATTAAGTGGCTAAATTTTGACCTCAAGGAGGCCGGAGAGAAGAGGTTGCTTGATATAAACGCTCTTGAGGAGATCCGGTTGGACGCTTACGATAATGCCCGGATCTACAAGGAGAGGACCAAACGGTGGCATGACAAGCGCCTCATGCCGAAGGAGTTGAGTGAAGGCGACCTTGTCCTTCTCTTCAACTCAAGGCTGTGGCTCTTCCCCGGAAAGCTAAAATCAAGATGGACCGGGCCATATGTGGTGAAGAAGATCTTCCCCCATGGAGCAATTGAGATAGGAGGGGAGCATTATGGAGATTTCAAGGTGAATGGGCACCGGTTGAAGAAGTATATCCCGGGAGCTCCGGTGGATATGATTGCCCCACTTCACCTAGAATGAGACGCCCCGAGAGTGGTCAAGCTAATGACCTTAAAGAAGCGCTTGGTGGGAGGCAACCCATTGGTAACGTTTTTCCCTTTTCCGTTTTGTTTTTGATTTTTGATTTTTCTGTTTTTGTGTGTGTTTGGTGTGTTTTGTGTGTGTGCTAGAGTTTTGGTAGCATTGGAAGCCTTGCATGGCATGTGAATGATGATGTTGAACCCCTCATCAATTGTGGGTAGAGCGGACGCAGAACTTGGACGGCTAGCGGTGCCTAGCGCGGGTCCCGACGCTTTGATGAACACTTAGAGCTCTCTACCATTGTTGATAGGATCATCCAACATCAATTCCACTTGAGAAATCTCAAATACCATAGCAAACCATTTTTACATTGTGAGAACCTTCTTTCACTCTTCTTTACTTCATTTACACATTGGGGACAATGTGTTTTTAAGTATGGGGTCGGCTTTGCATTATCCTTTGCATGATGAGCATCTAGGATAGTTTAAAACTTTCACATGTCTTGCATTGTATATATTCATTTCGAAAATCCCATAAAAATTCAGAAAATTTAAAAAATTTTGTGCTTTCTAGGTTTGGATATGACCCTAATGATAAATCTTGTCTTGTGGATTGGCTATGGATGGCCTTATGTGTTAAATGATGAATGCATATGTGGACTTGAAGTATTTATATTGAATCCCATGAATGAATTATGATCATGATGTTTGCCTTGATTGGATTGAGTATTGAAAGTCGAAATTACATGTTAGTTCTTGCACATCATCTAGGAATGAATGAGGCAATTCATCTTTCTCTACTTCTCATCTTGATCATGATATTTGAGCACCTCAATTGATATAAATTTGACCTCTTTTGACCCATCCAAGAATAGGAGCATGTTAGTGTGTTGATGTGTGTGAAAAGCAAGTGTGTGGTGAAGATATTGATGAAAGAATGTCATGAATAAAATGCTGAATTTGTTGTGAAAGTGTAGACAAAAAGTATAGGTTTGGGGACATTGGTTTAAATGACAAGTAACTCGGCACAATTCACATAATCGGGTGTTGGTGTCTTGCCAAAGTCAAATAAACCGGTAGTCCTAACGAGCTTTGGTATCTGTGCCCGGTGTTGATGCACCTCGAAAAATAGAAAAAGCTCGAGGATGGCTAATCACTAAGGTTTCGGCTTTTGTACACCAATGCGATTGTCTCAAAAATAAGTGAAAGAAAAAGAAAAGAAAGAAAAGATGGAGAAAATATACACTTGAGGGAAGTTGATCGAGGACAAATTGTGGAGTTAGTTCCATTCTCGGATTAGCATCACATAGCCTAGAAAAATCCCCACCTAATCACAACGTTTCTTGGCCTTTTTATCTCACAAGACTATATGACCTATTTGCATGTTTGTAAGTCTTAGTAATCTAGATTGGATATGCTCTTGATCATCTTGACCTCTTCATTTTTACATTTCATGCATGCTTTCGAGTTAAGTACAATTGTCTTTCCATGCTTTCACTTGTTTGATGCATGATTGCTTATCCATTGCCATGAAACATGACTATGAAGGTGATCCAATGTTAGAAGCACAACTCCAAAAAGATTTTGCCATTTTTCTGCATGCATAAATCATGTCATCTCTTAGTCTATAGTTGGGAGATTGCTCGGGGACGAGCAAACCTTAAGTATGGGGTATTTTTGATAACACGATTTATGACTTAGGTTTAGGTAGTCATTTATATAGATTTCTCACTCATTCATGCATGGTTTAGCACTAGTTCACGACGTTTGCACTCAATTCACGTACTTTGTCGAGATAGACGTCTACACGGACTTGTGCATTGCTTTGTAGGTATTTTGGGAGATTTAGGAGCTTAACCGATACGTTTGAGGATCGTTCATCAAGATGACACACCCTCGGACTCATTAGGATGCAAGCTAGAGGCTAAGGAGGACTCATGGAACCTTGTCAACACAAGCCATGCACCAAATCATAGCTTAATGAACCAAAGCAAGGCTGAAGCACCAAACCACGGTTCACTGGCACTTCCACGGCCGTGGAACCAACCGTGGTTTTTGCCAGACGGTTGTGACAGCTGTGCCACGATCTCTTGGCCCTCTCTAGCATGGTGGTAGTATAAAAGTGGTCCTGCATTGCTGGGAGAAAGCATCTTGGAGCAGCCCTCCATTATCCTCTATCATCCCATCAAAAAAATACTCTCTCAACAAGAAGATTCTCTCAAGGAGAAGAGCTACCATTGAAGAGCTCCATTGGAGAAGAAAAGAAGAACACACCATTGCTAGACTTTGATAGCTTTTGTAGTGAAGAATTTCGGAATCGATTTATAGAGTTGTATGAACCATTTAAACCTTCTTTTGGAAGGGTTGTGAATCTTTCTAATCTTAATTTCAGCTTGGTTTTGTTTGCTTCACTTGTTCATCTCTTTCTCTTCATTATCTTGCAAATGGAAGCTATGATTTTAAGTTTGATGATTTCGATTGTTATGATGAATGTTGTAGGCTAAATAGATGCGATTCTAGGGTAAGGAAAGGATGGTTGTGGCTAGGACTATGATAGGATGGACTTAGATTTGCCCTTGGATGAGTCACTTACTTGAACGTAGCCTCTGTTGGAGTCCACGGTTTGTTCTTGCCAGACCACGGCCGTGGACTTGGTAGAACAGCCCGTGATTCTCCCTGGTTCGATGCATCCAGTTTAGATTATTAGGATGTTGAAATCCTAGAGTTTGTTGAGTTAAATCTACCCTAGTGTGACCTAGTGTTAGCATCTAAGTGTTAGAAGAGACCTACCCGGTGATTCTTACTCTTAGATTTCAAAGATGACAAACCCTAGGTAGTGGTGAGCCTCATAAGCTGCCATTGGACTAAGTGTGCAAGGATAGTTGTTTAGGACTTACCCTTTCGAGACTTACCCGGTGAGAATAGGTTAGATCCCTAGGTGACAATCCGGTTTGTGTAGAATCCCATCCCTTAGGTTCTTAGAGACTTGCCCGGTGATGAGACCTTAGGGACGGACTAGTGGACCATGAGACCTACCCGGTGATTGATCCCATTCTAGAAACACTCACTCCCAACATATCATAGTTAATCCAAGGAATGATTAGATAGCTTGAGTCTTATGCCATAACCGGAATTTCCAACCCCTAGAATCCGCTTTTCTCTCTTTGATTCATCTCTCGTGTTTAGCTTGCTTATTTTAATTGATTTGTTAGTATAGTTGATTGTTCATTTTGCATGAATTGTGATCTTTGATTGATCACCTAAAAACCCACCAAAAACATTTAGATTTTCATTTCTTTATTCCTTTCTCTTTTTCTTAACTAGATCTTCACTAAACTTAATCACAAATCGAGTTAACCTCACCTTAGTCTTTGTGTTCGACCTCGGAATACTATCCCTACTACAAACGTCCCGTACACTTCGGGTTCGCTAGGAGTTAGGAGAAATATAACGAGTATAAATTTAAAACCTATTGCGTATCACACACACATCCTGAGCGTAACATAAAGGAAGTGCATGAAGAAGGGTTTGAAAAACTCTACGATGGGTTAGAGGATGTGAGGAATCACGGTCAGTCGTGCTATTCCACGGCCGTGGTTCCCACCAACATGACCGTAATCAGCTATTCAGAGGACTCCAGTAAGTTACACGGTTAAAACCACGGCCGTGGAACTATCAGAGGTGCCGTAATTGACTTCCACGCCCAAAACCACGGCCGTGGATGTAACAGTGGTGCCGTAATTTTGGGAAATGCCGAGAAAAATTACGTCCTCTCCACCAATGCTCTTGAGCCTTCTTCAACAACTTCTACACCCTTGGAGACTTCTAAGGAAGCATTGGAGACTCCAATAGTGATGGAATTGAAGCCGCTCCCCACGCATCTAAGGTACGCATTTATAGGAACTAATTCTACTTTTCCGGTAATTGTAAGTTCCGATCTAAGTGAAGATGAACATAGTAAGCTTATGGTTGTTCTAAGGAAACATAGGAAAGCCTTAAGTTACACTATAGAGGATCTAGTAGCAATTAAGCCTTCATTGTGCATGCAAAAGATCCTAATGGAAGAAGACTTTAGACCTTCGCGACAACCACAAAGACGGTTAAATCCGACCATGAAGGAGATTGTCAAGAAGGAAATTCTTAAACTACTTGATGCAGATATCATCTACCCTATCTCCGATAGCAAGTGGGTGAGTCCCGTACAGGTTGTTCCGAAGAAGGGAGGAATGACGGTTATCACCAATAAGAACAATGAGCTCATTCCTACAAGGACCGTGACTGGATGGAGGATGTGCATTGATTACCGGAAGCTAAACAATGCAACTAGAAAGGATCACTTCCCATTACCCTTCATTGATCAAATGCTTGAAAGGTTAGCACAACACTCTCATTTCTGCTATCTTGACGGTTATAGTGGCTTCTTTCAGATTCCGATTCATCCGGACGATCAAGAGAAGACCACATTCACATGCCCATGGGGTACGTTCGCTTATAGGAGAATGCCGTTCGGGCTTTGCAACGCCCCAGCCACCTTCCAAAGGTGCATGATGGCTATCTTCTCGGAGTACATAGAGGAGATCATGGAGGTTTTCATGGATGACTTTTCTGTTTATGGTTCCTCTTTCGATAATTGTCTGTCTAACCTTTCTCTTGTGCTACAAAGGTCTGAAGACACTAACCTAGTTCTTAATTGGGAGAAGTGTCAATTTATGGTGAAGGAAGGCATTGTACTCGGGCACTTGATCTCTAGTAAGGGGATTGAGGTAGATAAAGCTAAGATAGAGACTGTTCGCTCCAAACGGTGTGTGCAAGCTTTAAATTTATAACCCTAGACTTAAGCTTAAAACAAGGATGCAAACCCGCAGTGTACGGGTCAATCATAGTAAAAGCAAGAAAATTCCAGGGGTCGATCACAGGGACTCGGTGAAACAGAGTCAACACGGTATGCTAATGTCAATGCTAACCACAAGAGCAATTAACACAATCAAAGATGAATAAGATGTCAAATAAAGCAAACATGCAATTCTAGGGATTAAAGCATCTAGTTGTGGTTCCAACTCAAGATCTATAGATAAGCGGACAAAGCTGAGATTTTTGCGTGGGGAAGGTGTTTCTAAAATGGAGTAGATCACCGGGTAAGTCTTACTACACACTAATCCTAAACCGTAACTCCTATTACCGGGTAAGTCTCAAGGAATCAAGATAAAGAACTATAACCTCAAACTAACACACCATCTAAGGGAATAGAATCAACCTTTACCGGGTAAGTCTCAGGCTAACTCACAAAGATGGGATGGAAGCACACTCAAACCCCAATAAAGGATAAACCTTTATTACCTACACTTATGATCGTTGGTACACAAACTAAGGAATTACCGGGTAAGTCTCATTCTAAGCTTGCTTTGAACCAGAAAGGTGTAATAAGAATAGGATTTAGCAAACTCTAACACTTAACTCTCAGTTTAAGGTCGGATAAGTCACCTCGGTCAGAAGAGTTCCACCCCGGCCGAGATGTTCATCAACCGAACGAGATGCTTAGGGTTAAGGTTAAAGACTCGAACTTTCAGGATCCTACTGGAATCTAAGACTATTCTATCATTGTTTTTCCCACAACCTTCAGCCAATCACCCTAGAATCGCACAAGGAAATTAGCCACTCATCATCATTATGAAAGTATTAAATATAAGGGAAGAAGGTGAATATTTGAACAAAGAAGAATTTAATGAAAAGACTTCAATAACTGAATCAAATATCACACAAAAGCGTTCCTTGGATAATAATCCAACAAGACAAGACAACAATTGAGGGAATTGAAAACAATCTTACAAAACCCTTCAATAAAAGCTATGAAAGCTATGGACTTCAATCTTCCTTCAACCTTCAAAAAGGTTCTTCAACTCTCTCCCAAATTGGAGTATGCGGCTGCTGCGCTGATAGCAGGTGTATGCGGGATGTTTCCAACTGTATGCGGATTCTCAATTTGTGGAAAATCCAACCCTTTTTATAGGAAAAATAACCCTCCAAAGATAAGAAATCTTAGAAAGATATTATCCCATAAATATAGGTAAAATATATGATTCTACATATCTCCTTCCTTCCAAAAGCCAAGCCCAAAAATATAAGATCACTTTCCAATTTTAAAAGATCTCATCCAAGAATAAAATATTCTCGCCGCGTCCTAGGTGTTCGCCTCGGTCGAGTCGGCGTCTCTGGATTACCTCGGTCGAGATGAATCTCTGGTCAACCGAGGTGACTCACAACTGAATGTAGAATCTCTCAAAACTGGTCCAAAGTAAATCCTTAATTCATGGCTATGCTTCCTGGATGTAGCTCCAAATGACTCATGACTCCTTTTGCTCCTTTTTGATGCAAAACGTACCATATTACCTGCAATTACAACGAAACTAGGTGTAGACCTCGATTCTCGCAAAGGTAGATGAAATGGTAGTAAAATCACATAATGTACATACAAACATGCAGATTATGAAAGATAAAACGTCCAAACAAACCCCAAAATATAGACTATAATTCATGCTATCAGAGACCATAGAAAAGCTCCCTCCTCCATCTTCGGTGAAGGGGATAAGAAGCTTTTTAGGACATGTTGGATTTTATAGACGTTATATAAAGGATTTTTCTAAGATATCAAAACCGCTTACTAATCTATTGATGAAGGATGCAGTTTTTGCTTTCTTGCAGGATTGTTTAGGTGCGTTTCATAAAATTCGGGAAGCTCTAATCTCAGCCCCGATCATCCAACCTCCGGACTGGAATCTTCCATTCGAGGTTATGTGCGATGCAAGTGACGTAGCTATAGGAGATGTGATTGGGCAAAAGAAGGAAGGCCGAACCCATGCTATCTATTACGCTAGCAAGATGCTAGATGAAGCGCAGCTTAACTACGCCACTACTGAAAAAGAATTTCTAGCTATTGTTTTTGCCTTTGAAAAGTTCTGTTCTTATCTTGTAGGTGCAAAGGTGATTGTATACACGGATCATGCTGCGATCCGGTATCTACTTGCAAAGAAGGATGCGAAACCAAGGCTGATTAGATGGATTCTTCTCCTACAAGAATTTGATCTAGAGATCCGTGACAAGAAGGGTTCGGAAAATTCTGTTGCGGATCATTTGAGTCGTCTACCACATCTAGAAGACGACAATTTACCTATAGATGACTCCTTTCCGGACGAGCATTTACACATCATAGAGGAGTACATCGACAAGATAACTAAAGGCAACGAACCATGGTTTGCTGATTTTGTTAAATATTTGGTTTGTTAGGAAATACCACCCGGACTTTCCTATGCACAAAGGAAGAAGTTCTTTAAGGATGTCCGGGAATACTTTTGGAATGAACCTCTACTCTTCAAGAGAGGTCCTGACGGCATCATTCGAAGATGTGTGCCGGAAGACGAGATGCAAAGCGTCATCCGTTATTGTCATTCACTACCTTGTGGAGGACACGCTAGCTCGAACAAGACTAGCGCTAAGGTATTGCAATCTGGATTTTTTTGGCCTACTTTATTTAAAGATGTGCAAACCTTTGTTTCCTACTACGATGCTTGTCAAAGAACAGGGAACATATCTAGGAGAAACGAAATGCCTCTTAACAACATTCAGGAGGTAGAGATATTTGACGTTTGTGGAGTAGACTTCATGGGACCTTTCCCATCATCTTGTGGAAACCAATACATACTTCTAGCTGTAGATTATGTTTCGAGATGGGTTGAAGCGATTGCCTCTCCAACTAATGATGTCATGGTTGTAGTTAAGTTCTTTAATAGAACTATATTCCCAAGGTTTGGGACACCACGGACTATCATGAGTGATGGAGACTCTCACTTTATTGTCCGACGATTCGAAGATCTACTAGCCAAGTATGGGGTGACTCACAAGATCGCCACCCCTTATCATCCACAAACGAGTGGACAAGTGGAAATTTAGAATCGGGAGATTAAAGGAATCCTAGAGAAAACAGTTTCGAAGACAACGAAAGATTGGTCTTTGAAACTAGATGATGCACTATGGGCGTGTAGGACTGCATACAAGACTCCCATAGGAACAACACCATACAACCTTGTGTATGGGAAGTCTTGTCACTTACCGGTGGAGCTGGAACATAAAGCATTTTGGGCGGTTTAGTGGTTGAACTTCAGCATGAAGGAAGCGAGCGAGAAGCGCCTTTTGGATCTTAATGAGCTTGAAGAACTTCGCTTAAACGCTTATGAGAACGCCAAGATCTATAAGGAGAGAGTGAAGCGTTGGCATGATAAGCATAGCATTCCAAAGGACCTCAAAGAAGGAGATCAAGTTCTCCTCTTCAATTTGAGACTTCGGCTCTTTCCAGGTAACCTTAAATATCGTTGGACTGGACCTTATCTAATCAAACATGTTTTTCCCCATGGTGCAGTTGAAGTATAGGGTGAAAAGAGCGGAAGTTTTAAGGTGAACGGTCAACGACTCAAGAAGTATACACTAGAGCTCCAAGCTGAGGAGTTTGCAACTACCACACTCGAATAGATGCAAGTACGGTCTAGCTACGGACCTTAAAAAAGCTCTTCTTGAGAGGAAACCTAAGGTATTGCACTTATGCTTTTGTTTTTTTTCACTCTTTAGTTTAGTCGTTTTTGCTTTGTTTTGCCCTCGATACCTTCTGGTATGTCGTGTTTTTTTGGATGTAGGAACAATGGAATAGGCAATGGAAAGAGAAAAAGCTAGAAAGAAATTGACGAAACTTGGATTTTAGCACATTACGGAGAGTTCCACGCCCTAAACCGCGGTCGTGGAAGTTACAGAGACCGTAATTTGCAAAAATCTGAGAAAAATCACCAAAACCACGGTTCCGTACAAAACCACGGCCGTGGAACACCCCGAGTGACCGTGATTTTCCAAAAACTTTACGGTCACTATTTAAACTACCTTCTTCACAAAAACAACACACAAAACCCTTTCCACAACCCTATTCCACGACCGGCAGCCGAAACCACTCCCAATCTCTCAAATCTTCGTTCGCAACTCATTTCGAACGATTCTTGGTCATAAAGTGAAGCATTTTCGACCCTCTACAATATCCAATCAACAATCGGAGTGAACAATCATCATAGAAGACGGAATTTGGATTTTGAGAATCCAAAAACCTAGGTTTTCTTCGGTTTCTCTACTTTGTTGATTCGGCTAAATTCTTGCAAGATTTTTTAGTATAATTGATTGGAATTGGATTAGAATTAGTCTAGGACTGTGCCTGCTGAATTTGGTGTGAATTGATTGAGATTTGAGCAAAATAGAGCCAAACCACAGTCCTTGGGCGAACCACGACCGTGGAATTAGTAGAATAGGCCGTGATTTTCTTTCTGTAATGGATTTGTTTAGGAGGAAGTCGAATAGGAACAAGAAGAGGAAAGGAGACACTTCCTCTTCCTCCCAAAACCCCCCTAGTGAGCCACCATCACCCCCACCTCCTAGAATTCCAACCATCCATGAGGATTACCTCGATGCCTTGGAAAGGATCGAGAAGAAGGCGGTCATAGGACTGTGCTACTTAGTGCTTGAGGAGCTAGAGCCCCTGAATGTAGTGAATGACTTAACGTGGCTCTTAGATAGAGCCGGTTTGATCATCTTCTCCCTATTATGGAAGATGTATATGAGGGGTATCATCTTTTCTGCCTGTACTAGGATTGCAGCGAGACCTTTGAGTTCCAATAGCTTGATGACGAGGGGTATCATCTTCCCTAGGCATCGCTGTCCACCTACCTCCGGTATGCCTTGAAAGGAGAGAGGAGGTAGAGGCATCCCGTGGCTCCCTGAGTATTCCATTATGGCTGGACGCCATAATTGGAAGCAGACTTTCGCTGCTATGCATGCGAATAGGTTAGTGGCACCTCCCTATGTTCCCGATGAGGTTCCGGCTGCAGATGTTGAGTAGGTGGTAGGAGGAGATGATGGTTTTGAAGGTGGAGGTGATGAGCAGAACTTTGGCACCTTCCCGGATCAGCCGGCACACTTCCCTGACCCTTTTAGGCGTTCACCACGACCCACTGGACCTTTAGGAGGCTCTTCCTCTCGCCGTGCTATCGTGAGTGAGAGGCCGACATGGATGGACGCTCCGCCCGCTTGGTACGGAGCACAGTCGGAGTAGATGGGAGCTCCACCACCTTGGTATAGTCAGGCGCCAGCAGAACCAGCAGCACCGACTCCATAGGACGCACCGGCATGGTACGGCCAGCCACCGGCTTGGTATGAGCAACTACCGGAGTGCGCTACCGACCTTTCTAGGCGAGTTGGTGACTTGGAGATCTATAGAGAGGCGCAGGAGACTAGGAGCCGGGAGCATGACGAGATGATGAGTGATATCTACCGCCAACAGTTTGGGCGGTACTACATCCATGACTTCCGCCTATTTCCACCACCGCCACCTCCACAGTGATGAGCCATGAGGATTGACAGTTTCAGCCGCCCCACCACCGTTCTAGTGAGTTCATTTTTCTTTTCTTCTTTTCTATATTTCTTTTTCTAACATTGAGGGCAATGTATGTTCTAAGTATGGGGTGGGTGTGACTATGTGTTGTAATAACTCTACTACATTTGCTTGTTTCTATCCATAACACTTTGCATGTTTCATTTTCATAGTCACACGTTTCATTATTTCATTGCATGAAAAAGTTTGAAAACCCCATAAAAATTTGAAAATTTTCGAAAATTTTGAAAGAGTTCTTGTGCTTCTAAGATTAGAGATGACTTCTATGATAGCTCTTACTTGTGGAATGAGTTTTTGATGACAATTGTATGCTTAAACGGAATAATGAATTGAAAAGAAATTGAATGTGTTGTTTATCCTTTCTTGCAAGTTTCATAATGTGAAAGTTCTATCTAAATCATATTGAGAAATTGAAGTTGAAATCACATGATGAGTTCTTATACTTCTTTATGAAATGATTAAGGCAATTCGATTTCTTTCTTCTTTCTTTGATATCTTAGCACCACAATAAAAGTAATTGTCTCCCTTACCTATCCGGGAATTTGGAGGAGTTGATATTTTGCATGTTTGATGTGGGAGGGCCATGAAAGCAAAATTTTGCATTCAAAGAATATAATTAATATGTTTGGGGAAGTCAATCATGACGATGAGTAACTCGGCACCATTTACATAGCCGGGTGTTTGTGTCTTGCCAAAGTCGGATTGAGCGATATTCTTAACGAATTATGGTATGTGCATCAAGGGTTTGAGGCATCTCAAAATTTGAGAAACGCCGATCTCCTAGGCTTCGGTTTTTGTGCACCTCTATCCATCTTTCAAAAAGTAAAGTCGAAAAATAATGTGAAAAAGAAGAGAGCAAAGCTCAAAGTTGATGGTGTTGCAATTCAAAGTAAAAAAGAAAAAGAGTTGGGTTATTCATTTTCCCAGATTCATGCATCGCATCCCTTATAAGTTTCCCTCCCTTCCGCATTCTAGACCTTACTTGAAAGTCCTTAAGATCAAAGGAATGTTATTTGACTTGGTGATCGAAATTGAAGTTTCTTATGCTTGATTTTGACAATACTTGAAGGTTATGATGTTTGTCTTAAAGTTTAAGCGTTTCATGATGTTTTTTTGCTTTACATTCTTTGGTTTATGTATATAAGCGTTTCAAGGATGAATGAAGCATGGTTTGAGGATGACCTATTGACTAGAAGCACACTTACCTAAAGGACTTGTGCACGATTTATGACTTAGTTTTAGGTAATCATTTAGATAGATTTCTCACTCATTCATGCATGGTTTAGCACTAGTTCACGACGTTTGCACTCAATTCACGTATTTTGTTGAGATAGACGTCTACACGGACTTGTGCATCGCTTTGTAGGTATTTTGGGAGATTTAGGAGCTAAAACGATACGTTTGAGGATCGTTCATCAAGATGACACACCCTCGGACTCATTAGGTTGCAAGCTAAAGGCTAGGGAGGACTCATGGAACCTTGCCAACACAAGCCATGCACCAAATCGAAGCTTAATGATCAAAGGCAAAGCTGAAGCACAAAATCACGGTTCACTGACACTCCACGGCCGTGATTCTACCTGTGGATTTTGCCATGTTTTCGTGACAGCTGTGCCACGATCTCTTGGCCAGCTCTTGCAAAGTTGTAGTATAAAAGTGGTCCTGCATTGGCTGAGAGAAGCATCTTGGAGCAGCTCTCCATTATCCACTATCATCCAATAAAAAATACTCTCTTAACAAGAAGATTCTTTGAAGAAGGAGGTAGAAGGAAGCTACCATTGGAGGAAGAGCTTCATTGGAGAAGAAGAAGAACACACCATTGATAGACCTAGAGAGCTTTTGTAGTGAAGAATTTCGGAATCAATTCCTAGAGTTGTATGAACCATTTGAACCTTCTTTAAGAAGGATTGTGAGCCATTCTAATTCCATTTTCAGCTTGGTTTTGTTTGCTTCACTTTTTCATCTCTTTCCCTTCATTATCTTGCAAATGGATGCGATGATTTTATGTTTGATGATTTCGATTTCTATTATGAATGTTGTAGGCTAAATAGATGTGGTTCTAGGGTAAGGAAAGGATGGTTATGGCTAGGACTATGATAGGATGAACTTAGATTAGCCCTTGGATGACTCACTTGCTTGGACGTACCCTCTGTTGAAGTCCACGGATTGTTCTTGACAAACCACGGCCGTGGTTTAGGTAGAACAACCCGTGATTCTCCCTGGTTCGATGGATCTAGTCTTAGATTGTTAGAATGTTGAAATCCTAAGTGTTTGTTGAGTTAAATCTATCCTAGGGTAACCTAGTGTTAGCAACTAAGTGTTAGGAGAGACTTACCCGGTAATCCTTGCTCTTAGATTTCAAAGATAACAAACCCTAGGTAGTGGTGAGCCTCATAAGCCGCCATTGGACTAAGTGTGCTGGATGGTTGCTTAGGACTAACCCCTCCGAGACTTACCCGGTAAGGATAGGTTAGATCTCTAGGTAACAATCCGGTTTGTGTAGAATTCCGTCCCTTAGGTTCTTAGAGACTTACCCGGTCATGAGATCTTAGGGATGGACTAGTGGACCATGAGACTTACCCGGTGATTGATCCCAATCTAGAAACACTAAATCCCAACACATCATAGTTAATCCAAAGAATGATTAGATAGCTTGAGTCTTATGCCACAACCGGACTTTCCAACCCCTAGAATCCGCTCTTCATCCTTGATCTATATCTTGTTTAGTTTGTTTGTTTGTGTTGATTTGTTAGCATAGTTGATTCGTTATTCTGCATGCTTAGTGATCCTTGATTGATCACCAAAAACCCAACCAAAAACATTTAGATCTTCATTTCTTTATTCCTCTCTCTTTTCTTAACCTAGATCTTTACTAGATTTAATCATAAATCGAATCAATCTCACCTTAGTCATTCTGTTCGACCTCGGAATACTATCCCTACTACAAACGTCCCGTACACTGCGGGTTCGCTAGGAGTTAGGATAAATATAACGAGAATATAAATTTAAAACCCATTGCGTATCACATCCTGAGCGTAACAGGTATCCCATGGTGTGGACAATCTAGGAGGAGGTCTTTGAACCTCTCCCAAGATTTGAATAGGCTCTCTCTATCCTTCATCACTAAGGCATTGATCTTCCCTCTTAGTACGATTGTCTTGGAAGGTGGGAAGAACTTTGTCAAGAACTCGGTTGTCATCTCCTCCCAAGTACCCACACGTCCTTGTGGAATGGATTGATACCAAGCCAAGGCCTTATCCTTGAGTGAGAAGGAAAAAGCCCTAAGCTTGTGGTTGTTGTTCTCCAATCTAGGTGGCCTTAAAGTCTCCATCAAGATCTCATAATTCATCAAGTGTTGATGAGGAGACTCTCCTTCCAATCCTCCAAATTGATTGTGCCGGATAATTTGTAGCACTTGAGGGCGGAGCTCGTAGTCATGGGCTGCGGGATCTCCTAAGTTTACACCCGGACGGTGCACTCTTTGGGCTGGATCCATGCGTTGCTCTAGCGTTTGTGGCTCCTCAATGATGATCGGCTCGAACCAAACATTAACCGTCGGCTGCTGTGGTGGTGGTGGTGGTGGTGGTGGTGGAGGTTGTTGACGATTAAGCTCCCTTTGCACAAGGGCTTGCCTAATCTCTTCAATTTCCCTCCTAGTTGCTTCTTGCCTCTCATTGGCAAGTCTCCTCTCATTCTCCAAGGCTTCATCCCTTAGCCTAAGTTTCCCTAAGGCCTCATTCAACTTAGCTTGAAGATCTCTTCCGGCCATCTCCTTCTTCTTCTTAATGCTCTTGGACCTAGTCTTAAGGGTTTTCTCTAGTTCGGGATCGAACGGATCTAAATCCTTGCCACAAGATCTTCGCATGCACCTAAAGAGTAATAGATGTCCTGAAAATTCAAAGACACAAACCAAACAAGATCAAAAGCAACAAGAAAGACCTACACTATAAACAATCACAAAAAATGATTCAATCTAGACCTAGTCCCCGGCAACGGCGCCAAAAACTTATTACGCTAGATGTGTATAGAACAAAAGTCTTTAAATTTATAACTCGATATAATTTCCTAACTCCTAGCGAGCCCACAATGTATGGGTCATTTTGTAGCAAGGATAGTATTCCGAGGTCGAACACAAAGACAAAGGTGAAATCAAATCATGCAAATGATCATGGATAGTGCAAATCTAATCTAAGAAAAGAGAAGGAAATAAAGAAATGAAAATCATGATATTTTTGGGTTTGGTTTTGTGGTGATCAAGCAAAGATCATAAATCATGCAAGATTATAAATCAAACTAACAACTAAAGCTAGCAATGCAAACAAGCAACACAAACACAAGATATGTGATCAAAGAGAGAAAAGCGGATTCTAGGGGTTAGGATTTCCGGTTATGGCAATGGACTCAAGCTTCAAATCAATCCTTGGATTTGCTATGGTATGTTGAGAAGGGGTGTTTCTCAAATGGGATCAATCACCAGGTAGGTCTCATGGTCCACTAATCCCGCACCTAAGGTTGAGAATTCTACACAAACCGGATTCCTATCTAGGGGTCAAACCTCTCCTTACCGGGTAAGTCTCAGGAAGGCAAGTCTTATGTAACAACCCTAGCACACTCAGTCCAATAGCGGCTTGTGAGGTTCACTACTACCTATGGTTCATCATCTTGAGTATCTAAGATCAAGAATTACCGGGTAGGTCTCTTCTCTCACTTAGTTTGCTAGCATTAGGTCACCCTAGGCTAGATCATGCTTAACAAACACTAGGATTTCAACAATCTAACATCCTAACATTCAGATTCATCAATACAAGCACAACAGAGAAAACCACGGGCGGATCATCCTAAACCACGGTCGTGGAAAGGTATGAACAGACCGTGATTCTCAACAGTGGTTAGGTTTGAGGAAGCAAATCATCCAAGTGTACATTCAAGTCTATTCTATCATAGTCCAAGCCATAACCATCTTTCCATTACCCTAGAATCACAACTATTTAGCCAACAACATGCATTTTAAGATTCAAACTCAACAAGCAACCATTCATGGCTTCCATAGCAAGAAAATGAAATGAAAGAGAAAAGAAACAAGTAGAAACAAGAAAATCCAGCTGAATATAAGTTTAATCAAGACTTCCAACCCTTCAAAAGAAGGTCCAAAACGTTCCTTACAATCCTTGCAAATGTCTTCAACCAAGGTCACTCAAAAATCACTCAAAATCCATGAAAATTCTAAGATAAGTGTTGTTCTTCTTCTTCCCCAAATGAGACTGTTTTTCTTCCTCTCCAAATCTATCCTCCGATGGAAATGAAGTGTGTCTAAGAGAGTGTGGGAGAGAATCCCCTAGCAACAGCATGCAGGACCACTTATATTCTCCATCAAGGGCAAGAGTCGGGCATAGAGATCGTCAAACAACTATCATAGCTGTCCAGAGAAAACCACGGCCAAAATTACGGGCGTGGTTTCTTGGTATGGGTCGTGGTTTTGCATAAACAGCTCTCTTTTGATCGTTAAGCCATGAGTTGGTGCAAGGCATGCACCAACAAGGTCCTATGTGTTCTTCTTTGATCCTAGCTTGCTTCTCAATGAGTCCGGAAGTGTGTCATCACGAGGATTGATCCTCTAATATATCGATTAAGCTCCAAAAGTTCCCCAAAATACCTACAAAACCGACAAGAGTTTGTGTAGACGTCTATCTCGACAATATGCATGAATTAAGCATAACCGTCATGAACTAATGCCAAACCATGCATGAATAACGGGAAAAACTATCTAAATGAATGCCTAAACTAACGTCATTAATCGTGTTATCACATGTATCAATCTATCAAGTTCATCTTCCGTTAAATTAGCACTTACAATAACTGGATAAGTAGAATTCGGTCCTAGAAATGCATACCTTAGATGAGAATGGAGAGGTTTTAATTCCAAGGTTGATGGATCCTTAGTTGATGTATTCTGACGTGGAGAGGTGATTGGGGGAGCCTCTGAAGTCGAGGGAGGTGCATTGTTGCATCCAAGAACGGTTGTGTTTGAATTTGGAGAAGTCACATAAGTATCAAGAAAATCAGCCGATTTGTCTTATGGGTCGATTTTTGTTCCGATTTTAGAAACGACTTTAGAAAAATCGGTTGAATTAATTTTATTATCCAAGGAAATTAATCGGTCGATTTTCCAGTGGTGATCCGGTTTTTCGAGCTTTTGCCGTAGCTTCTTCTAGTAAGTTCCATTCAACTATAGGAGAAGACATATTCAACACTTATGATGATGAAGAAGGATCAAGGGAAGAGGTAAGTTCCATCCTACTCAAAGATCCTTTTTAACTTCGCCTTCATCTACAATACATAAACTAATAACTTTTTCAAGAGGATCTTTGAGTAGGATGGAACTTACCTCTTCCCTTGATCCTTCTTCATCATCATAAGTGTTAAATATGTCTTCTCCTATAGTTGGTCCTTTGATCATTGAGGCTAGATGAAACCCTCACATGCTCTTCTCCAAGATTGAAGGAGAGTATTCCATTCTTGCAATCCACCATACAACCCAAAGTTGCAAGAAAAGGTCTTCCAAGTATGATTAGAACGGGATGATCTGCAAGAATGTATAGAACAACGAAATCAATAGGAATGTAAAACTTACCTAGCAAGACGGGAATGTCTTGTAGAATCCTCACGGGATGTGTGATGGACCTATCCGCCATATATAGAGTCATCTTGAAGGGTTGTGGCATTCCAAGTCCAACTTTCTCACACAACGCCAATGGTATTATGCTCACACTTGCTCCAAGATCACATAGAGCTTTGTATGTCACTATTCTAATGCCAATGAGAACGTAGATGACCCCGGATCCCTTAGATTTGGTGGGATATCTTCTTTCATGGTTTGGATAAGTTCGGAAGACCTTTTGGTCATCCTTACTTCTCCAACATCCTCTAACTTCCTTTATTGGAAAGGATTTCCTTCAATAACTTCCCATATGCCGACACTCCTACAATGGCATCCATAAAAGGGATATTAATATGTAATTTGCTCATGAGATCAACGAACTTACTGAATTGTTGGTCGATGTGTTCTCTAGCACGAGACTTTGGAAAAGGTAGAGGTGGCTTGTATGCTTGAGGAAGGACATAGACCGGTGCTTTCTCTTTGTTGTTTGATTCCGGTTCCTCGATCATAGATTGTGATAACACGATTTATGACTTAGGTTTAGGTAATCATTTAGATAGATTTCTCACTCATTCATGCACGTTTTGGCATTGGTTCATGACGTCTTCGCTCAATTCATGCATATTTCTAGAAAAGACGTCTACACGACCTTTTATCGGTTTTGTAGGTAATTCGGGGATCTATTGGACATTAATCGATACATTTGAGGGTCAAGCCTCATGGTGGTACACATCCAAAGCTTTGAAGGAGCACAATTGGAGCAACAAAGGACACAAAGACCCCTATTGGTGCAAGCAATGGAGCAACTCATGGCTAGACGATCATAACAAGTCTTTGTTGAAGAAAATCGACCTACACCCAGGAAAATCAGCCGATTTTTCCTACTAGGTCGATTTTTGGGCCTTTGACAGCTTAAGCCACGTGTCCCACGATCTCTTGTCCGGCCTTGCTCTTGGTGGAGAATATAAGTGGTCCTGCAAGTTGTTGCTGAGCATCTGTCCTCTCCCACATTCTCTCATTCATAGATCATCCATTGGAGGCAAGATTGGGAGGAGAAGAAAAACTCTCAAGGATTGAAGGAAGAAGAAGAACACCATTCTAGGAGTGATAGTGAGGTTTTGAGTGATTTTGAGTTATTTTCGTAGTCTTGGATTGAAGAACCATTGCAAGGATTGTTAGGAACGTTTTGGATCTTCATTTAAGAGTTTGTAAGTCTTGCTACAACTTAGATTCAGCTGAGATTTATTGATTTTACTTGCTTATCTTTCATTATTCATCTATGAGAACCATGTATGCTTGTATGATGATTTTGGATCTTGATATGCATACTATTGGCTAGTTTATTGTGATTCTGGAGTGATGGATTGATGCTTATGGCTAGGGTGATGATAGAATGGACTTATATGTTAGTTTAGGATGATTTGACTTCACAAAACCTTAACCAGAGAGAAAAATCGGGCTGTTCATCATGCTAGATCGGCCGATTTTTATAAGATCCACCCGATTTTCTTCTCTGTTGATCTTTAATTGATGAATCTGTATGTTAGGGTGTTTGGTTGTTTAAATCCTAGTGTTTACTAAGCCTAATTTAGCTTAGGATCACCTAATGCTATCAATCTAAGTGAGGAAAGAGATCTACCCGATGATTTCCGATCTTGGATACCTAAGATAATGAATACTAGGTAGTAGTGAGCCTCATAAGCCGCTATTGGATCGAGTGTGCTAGGATTATTGCTTGAGACTTCCCTATTCCGAGACTTACCCGGTAAGGAGAGGGTTGCCCCTTAAGTAGTATCCGGTTTGTGTAGAATTCCCCACTTTAACCCCTTGAGACCTACCCGGTAATAGGAGTTTGATGCGGGACTAGTGAAGTGAGAGACCTACCCGGTAATTGCTTCTATTAGTGAAACACCCTTTCCCAACACCGCAGCTTTGTCCTTAGAATCTTTAGAATCTTGAGTTCAATGCCATAACCGGAAATCTTGACCTCTAGAATCCACTTTTCCCTCTTGATCACATACTTGAGTTTTGAGTTACTTGTTTGTTTGCTAGTTGAGTTGTTAGATTGTTTTATTGTCTTGCTTGATTTGTGATCCTTGCTTGATCACCACAAAAACCAACCAAAAATATCGAGATTTTCATTTCTTTGTTCCTTGACCTTTTCTTTGATTAGATCCACACTATCTATGACCATTATTTGACTCGATTTCACCTTAGTCTTTGTGTTCGACCTCGGAATACTATCCCTACTACAAACGTCCCGTACACTGCGGGTTCGCTAGGAGTTAGGATAAATATAACGAGTACAAATTTAAAGCTTATTGCGATTCACATCACACGATCTTAGCGTAACAAGTTTTTGGCGCCGTTGCCGGGGGCTAGGTCTAGATTGAGTCATTTTGTGATTGTTTATAGTGTAGATCTTTCTTGTTGCTTTTGATCTCTCTTTGGTTTGTGTCTTTGCTTTTCAGGACATCTGTTACTCTTTAGGTGTATGCGAAGATCTCGTGGCAAGGATTTAGCTCCATTCGATCCCGAACCGGAGAAAACCCTTAGATCTAGATTCAAGAACATTAAAAAGGGAAAAGATATGGCCGGAAGAGATCTCCAAGTTGAATTGGATGAAGCCTTAGAGAAAATAAGGCTAAGAGATGAGCTCTTGGAGGAAGAAAGGAGACTTGCCAATGAGAGGCAAGAAGCAACTAGGAGGGAGATTGATGAGATTAGGCAAGCCCTTGTACAAGGAGAGCTTAATCGTCAACAACCTCCACCTCCTCCACCACAACCGCAGCCGGCGGCGAATGTTAGGGTTGTACCCATTGCTATTGAAGAGCCACAAACTTTGGGGAGACGTATGGATCCGGCACAAAGAGCACACCGTCCGGGTGTGAACTTAGGAGATCCCGCAGCCCACAACTACGAGCTCCGCCCTCAAGTTCTATAAATGATCCGGCATAATCAATTTGGAGGGATGGAAGGAGAGTCTCCTCATCAACACTTGATGAACTATGAGATTTTGATGCAGACTTTTAGACCGCCTAGATTGGAGAGCAACAACCATAAGCTTAGGGCTTTCTCCTTCTCTCTTAAGGACAAAGCCTTATCTTGGTATCAATCTATTCCACAAGGGCGAGTTGGTACTTGGGAGGAAATGACAACCGAGTTTTTGACTAAGTTCTTCCCACCTTCCAAGACTACCGAGTTAAGAGGGAAGATCAATGCCTTCGTGATGAAGGATAGAGAGAGTTTGTTCAAATCTTGGGAGAGATTTAAAGATCTTCTCCTAGATTGTCCACACCATGGTATACCGAAAATTGAGCTATTGGAGATCTACTTCAAAGGACTTGATGAAGATAGCCAATTCAAGCTTCAATCTCTTTCCGGTGGGACTTTCATGGAAAAGCATGTGGATGATGCTTGGGAGTTTGTGGAGAAACAAGCTCTAGTCATTGAGAAATACTCCTATAGGAAGAGTGAAGGGAGAAAGGCGGGAGCATATGAAGTGAGTGAGGTCACCATGAGCAATTTCAAGCTTGACGCCATCAACAATGAGTTGAAGTCCTTGAGGGAGTTGTGTGCTACAACTTTGAAGAATCAAGCAACTCCTCAAGTGCTTCCACAAGCTAACTTATCTTCCAAGGAGGAGGATGTGAATTACATGGGAAGGGGCAATTACAACAACTATCAAGGCCCAAGGAACTTCAACAACAACCGGCAATTCAACAATTACCGGCCCAACCACAACCATCCCGGGTTTTCCTATTCTAACCCGGATGGAGCCTTGAACCCTCCCGCTTCCACAAACACAACTCCACCACCAAAGGCTTCACAAGAACCTCCACCCGGATTCACTCAACCTCCAAAGGATAGAACCAAAATGATGTTTGAGCAATTGCTTGGAAGGTTGAGTGGTCTTGAGAGCACCGTGACTTCTATCTCCAAGGCTCAAAAAGTGTTGGAAGCACAAGTGTTCCAAAAAGCGGGTGAAGCACATAGAGATCCGGGAAAGCTTCCCGGAAGGACCGAAGACAACCCGAGAGGCCAAGTGTTGGCCATTACTACAAGGAGTGGGTTGAGTATGAAAGATCCTTTGCCCAAGGACAATGCTAATGGGAAGCAAGTGGTGAATGAAGGAGAACCATTGCAAGAAGATTGAGGCAAGAGCAAGGATGTAGAGCCAACATATGTGGCACCGCCTCCATACAAGCCACCACTACCATTCTCTCAATTACGAGCAAGGGCTCGCTTGGACAATCACTTTGGTAAATTCCTTGAACTTATGTCTAAATTGCATATTAACATTCCGTTCATGGATGCTATCTTAGGTATGCCGGCATATGGCAAATTCTTGAAGGAAATACTCTCCAAAAAAAGGAAGTTGGAGGAGTATGGGGAGATAAGAATGACAAAGAGGTCCTCGGAGTTGATTCAAACGATGAAGGAGGAGATGCCTCCTAAGCTAAGGGATCCGGGATCCTTTTGTGTGCCAATCGGAGTAGGAGAAGTGAAGTATGACGCCCTATGCGATCTTGGGGCAAGTGTAAGCATCATCCCGCTTGCACTTTGCAACAAGGTTTGGCTAGGAGAGCCAAAGCCGGTCAAGATGACCCTTTACATGGCGGACCGCTCAATCACTCATCCGGTTGGAATCTTGGAAGACATTCCGGTGCAACTAGGGAAGTTCTATGTGCCCATAGACTTTGTTGTTTTGGACATCCCGGTGGACTATCCGGTTCCTATCATCTTGGGAAGACCTTTCGTAGCTACTTCTGGATGTCTAGTAGATTGCAAGAATGGGACCCTCTCCTTCAACATTGGAGAAGAAAACATCAAGTTCAACCTATCCACAATGATGAAAGGGCCCACCCTTGATGAAGATGTATTCAACATAGTTGAGGAAGAGGAGTCTAGAGAGGTTGTGAGCTCAATCTTGCTCAAGGATCCACTTGAGAGGGTTCTTAGCTCAAGCTTGATGGAGGAAGGAGTTGAGGAGAGTAGCAATGAAGTAATCAAAGCCTTGAATGCATTGGACGAGCTACCAAGTGTTGGATTTGAAGTGCTAGAAGAAGAGAGAAACAGGCAGAAAATCGACCTGACTGGGCAAAATCGGCCGATTTTTGGCCTTGTGCTGAAATTTCATCGAATTCAGCAAAAACAGAAACTCAAATCGACCCACCCTCAGGAAAATCGGCCGATTTTTCCTCCTGGGTCGATTTTCCTGAGTCCTTTCAGCACCAGCCACTTGAATGTGAGCAATCATCAAGGGACTTCAAGGAGGCTTCCATGGCATTGCAATCATCTCAACCTACATTGTATGGATCGTCTCCAACCGAAAAAGGTCCTCCTCAACTTGATCTTAAACCTCTTCCTTCTCATTTAAAGTATGCTTTCCTTGGTTCAAATTCTACTTATCCGGTGATTGTGAATGCATCTTTGAATGATGATGAACTTGATAAATTGTTGAATGAATTGAAACTGCATAGAAAGGCAATAGGATACACCATTGATGACCTTGTTGGCATTAAGCCCTCTTTGTGCATGCATAAGATAATGATGGAAGATAACCATAAACCCTCTATTGAACATCAAAGAAGACTAAATCCTATAATGAAAGAGGTAGTCAAAAAGGAGATCATTAAGTTGCTAGATGCGGGAACTATCTACCCTATCTCGGATAGTAAGTGGGTTAGTCCCGTTCATGTAGTTCCTAAGAGGGGTGGAATGACCGTAGTGACCAATGAGAACAATGAACTAATCCCGACTAGGACGGTTACGGGGTGGAGGATGTGTATTGACTATAGAAAGCTTAACATGGCCTCTAGGAAAGATCACTTCCCTCTCCCCTTCATTGACCAAATGCTAGAGAGGTTAGCTCAACACTCCCATTTTTGTTACTTAGATGGCTATAGTGGATTCTTCCAAATCCCTATCCACCCCGATGACCAAGAGAAAACCACCTTTACATGTCCATGGGGTACTTTTGCATATAGGAGAATGCCATTTGGGTTGTGTAATGCACCCACCACCTTCCAAAGGTGTATGATGGCTATCTTTTCGGAATACATTGAAAATATCATGGAAGTGTTCATGGATGATTTCTCTGTTTATGGTTCTTCCTTTGATAATTGCTTGGCTAACTTGTCATTAATATTGCAAAGATGTGAGGAGACATATCTTGTCTTGAATTGGGAAAAATGCCACTTCATGGTAAGTGAAGGTATTGTGTTAGGACACTTGGTGTCCAACCGTGGCATTGAGGTTGATAGGGCCAAGATTGAAACGATAGAGAAGTTGTCACCACCTACCTCGGTGAAAGGGGTAAGGAGTTTCTTAGGGCATGCCGGTTTTTACCGGAGGTTTATCCAAGACTTCTCTAAAATTTCTAAGCCCCTTACTAACCTACTAATGAAGGATGTTGAGTTTGTTTTCTCCAAAGAATGCCTTGAGGCTTTTTGTAGGTTGAAGGACGCCTTGATCTACGCACCCATCATGCAACCTCCGGATTGGAGCCTACCATTTGAGATCATGTGTGATGCAAGCGATGTAGCCGTTGGGGCTGTTTTGGGGCAAAGGAAAGATAGGCGCACTCATGCCATTTATTATGCTAGCAAGACGCTAGATGATGCCCAACTCAATTATGCTACCACCGAGAAGGAGTTACTAGCGGTTGTGTATGCATTTGAGAAGTTCCGCTCATATCTTGTTGGAGCGAAGGTCATAGTCTATACGGATCATGCTGCGATCCGTTATCTACTCACCAAGAAGGATGTCAAGCCTAGGTTGATTCGGTGGATCCTTCTTCTTCAAGAGTTTGATTTGGAAATCCGGGACAAGAAGGGATCCGAGAACTCCATGGCGGATCACCTTAGTAGACTCCCACCATTGGAGCTTGAAAGAGATGACATCCCGATTGATAACTCGTTCCGGGATGAGCAATTGCAAATGGTGGAGGAGTGCTTGTTCCAAGTGTCTAGAGAAAGTGAACCATGGTATGCCGACATTGTGAACTATCTTGTGTGTGAGGAAGTTCCTCCCGGATTGACATATGCCCAAAGAAAGAAGTTCTTCAAAGATGTGAGGCACTACTAATAGAGTGAACCACTTTTGTTCAAGCGAGGGCCGGATGGAATGTTTAGAAGATGCATACTGGAGGATGAGGTGGAGAGTGTGATCCGCCATTGTCATTCCTTGCCATGTGGAGGGCATGCTAGCTCACACAAGACATGTGCGAAGGTGTTGCAATCGGGCTTCTTTTGGCCAAGTTTGTTCAAGGATGTGCAAAGCTTTGTGGTAGCTTGTGATGCTTGCCAAAGGACGGGCAACATCTCAAGGAGGAATGAGATGCCCTTGAACAACATACAAGAGGTAGAGATATTTGATGTGTGGGGTGTGGACTTCATGGGACCATTCCCTTCTTCATGCGGCAACCTCTACATCCTATTGGCGGTAGATTATGTCTCAAGATGGGTGGAGGCAATCGCCTCTCCTACAAATGACGCCAAGGTTGTGGTGCGGTTCTTCAACCGAGTAATCTTCCCTAGGTTTGGAACACCAAGGGTGATCATAAGTGATGGAGGGAAGCACTTCACCAATAGGAACTTTGGGGCACTTTTGGCTAAGTATGGGGTGACCCATAAGGTGGCAACACCTTACCATCCTCAAACTAGTGGCCAAGTGGAGATCTCCAACCGGGAGATAAAGGGAATACTTGAGAAGACGGTCTCTAGAACGAGAAAGGATTGGGCTATGAAGCTCGATGATGCCTTATGGGCATATAGGACCGCTTTCAAGACACCAATTGGAACCACTCCTTACAAGTTGGTATATGGCAAGTCTTGCCACCTCCCGGTAGAGATGGAGCATAGAGCTTATTGGGCCATTAAGTGGCTAAATTTTGACCTCAAGGAGGCGGGAGAGAAGCGGTTGCTAGACATGAACGCCCTTGAGGAGATCCGGTTGGATGCTTATGAGAATGCCCGGATTTACAAGGAGAGGACCAAGCGTTGGCATGACAAGCGCCTCCTCCCAAAGGAGTTGAACGAAGGCGACTTGGTGCTTCTCTTCAACTCAAGGTTGCGGCTCTTCCCCGGAAAGCTCAAATCAAGATGGACCGGGCCATATGTGGTGAAGAAGATCTTTCCTCATGGAGCGGTAGAGATAGGAGGAGATCATTGTGGTGACTTCAAGGTGAATGGGCACCATTTGAAGAAGTACATCCCGGAAGCCCCGGTGGAAGTGATTGCCCCGCTTCACCTTGATTGAAGCGCTCCTGAATTCGGTCAAGCTAATGACCTTAAAGAAGCGCTTAATGGGAGGCAACCCATTGGTACATATTTTTCCTTTCTTTTTCTTGCTTTTGTTTGATCTCACTCTTGGTGTGCTTTGTTTTTCTTTTGTGTTTTTGGGTGCTAGGTCTTGTTGGTTGTCGTGTGTGACGAGATGTTGGAGGTCATGTGAAGGCCTCATGGAACTGTTGAAGGTACAAGATCCAAGCACATGGACGAGGGGGAAATCACCCAGAAAAATCGGCCTGTTCTTCAGCAGATCTGCCGATTTTCCTGGGCAGTTGGGGCGATTTTTCCTCTGTAAAGGAAAGTGATGATCTCAAATCAAGCATGGGTGGAGCGGACGTAGAACTTGGACGGCTTGCGGTGCCAAGTGCGGGTTCCGACACCATAATGAACATCAAGAGCTCTCTACCATCCTTGATCAATCATCCACCATCATCATCCAATGTGAACCGAAATACCAAAGCATCACCAATTTTACATTGTGAGGACTCTCTTTCACTTCTTTATTTAGTTTACACATTAGGGACAATGTGTTTCTAAGTATGGGGTGGGGTTTTCATGATCACTTGCATGATTAGCATCTAAGATAGTTTAATTTTGTCACATGCTTCATTATGTCTTGCATTGTACATACATATTTCGAAAAATCCAAAAAATTCAGAAAATTTTAAAAAATTTTAGTGCTTCTAAGGCTTGGATATGACCCTAATGATGAATCTTGTCTTGTGGATTGGCTATGGATGGCCTTATGTGTTAAATTGATGAACGCATATGTGGACTTGAAATACTTATCTTGAATTCCATGAATGACTTGTGATTATGATGCTTGCCTTGATTTTAATTGAGGATTGAAAGTCGAAATTGCATACTAGTTCTTGCACATCAATTAGGAGTGATTAAGGCAATTCATCTTCCTCTACTTCTCATCTTGATCATGTTGCTTGAGCACCTCAATGAGATAAATTTGACCTCTTTTGACCCATCCGAGAATAGGAGCATGTTAGTGTGTTGATGTGTGTGAAAAGCAAGTGTGGGGTGAAGTTGTTGATGAAAGGAATGTCATGAATGAAGTGCTGAAATTATTGCGAAAGTGTAGCCAAAAATATAGGTTTGGGGACGTTGGCTTAAATGACAAGTAACTCGGTACACTTCACATAATCGGGTGTTGGTGCCTTGCCAAAGTCAAATAAACCAATAGTCCTAACGAGCTTTGGTATGTGTGCCCGGTGTGGATGCACCTTGAAAAATAGAAAAAGCCCGAGGATGGCTAATCACCAAGGTTTTGGCTTTTGTACACCAATGCCATTGTTTCAAAAATAAAAGAAAAGAAAGAAAAGAAAATGAAGAAAAATATACACTTGAGGGAAGTTGATAAGAAATGTGAAGTTGTGGTTGTTTAGTTCCTTTCCCGGATTAGCATCACATAGCCTAGAAAATTCCCACCTAATCACAACGTTTCTTGGCCTTCTATTTTACAAGTCCTTTTGACCAACTTGCATGTGTGTAAGGCTAAGCGATTTAGATTGGATATACTCATGATCATCTTGACTTCTTCATCTTTACATTTCATTGCATGCTATCAAGTTAAGTGCAATTGTCTTTCCATGCTTTCATTTATTTGATACATAATTGCTTGTCCATTGCCATGAAACATGACTATGAAGGTGATCCAATATCAGAAGCACAACTCCAAAAAGATTTTGCCATTTTTCTGCACACATAAATCATGTCATCTCTTAGTCTATAGTTGGGAATTTGCTCGGGGACGAGCAAACCTTAATTATGGGGTATTTTTGATAACACGATTTATGACTTAGGTCTAGGTAATCATTTAGATAGATTTCTCACTCATTCATGCACGTTTTGGCATTGGTTCATGACGTCTTCGCTCAATTCATGCATATTTCTAGAAAAGACGTCTACACGACCTTTTATCGGTTTTGTAGGTAATTCGGGGATCTATTGGACATTAATCGATACATTTGAGGGTCAAGCCTCATGGTGGTACACATCCAAAGCTTTGAAGGAGCACAATTGGAGCAACAAAGGACACAAAGACCCCTATTGGTGCAAGTGTTCGCTCAAAAGGTGTGCGTCAAAGTCTTAATATTTAGATCTAGAACTCAAAAGCAAAGCGAACCCGCAGTGTACGGATCGGCTGTAGAAAGGTAAGAATTCTAGAGTCGAACTCAGGGATTTGGTGAGAAAGTTTCCGATTTCAATTATCTAGCGAAAGTATAAAAGCTTTTGTGATGTGATAAAGAGAGAAATGATTCCAAGGATTCAAGTATCCGATTTAGGCTTTCGATTCAAGACACTTCTATAGGTATAGGACAGAATTTATATTGCCAAGATTAATTGTTCAAAGGTAGGATTCGTACGATGAAGTTCCGAAACCTATATAACTAATCTATAGGTTCTCTCTATAAAGGTTGTTGAGGCTGCAATATAGAAAGATCTAAAGACAAGAATTATGTTCAAACTAACTATCTAAAACTCCAGGATATGACTCTCCAAAGTATGAATAGAAAGCACACTTAAAAATCTTAATAAAGGATGTTGAGTCTCTTTATTACCCAAATCATGCAATTTTAATCTATTAAATGTAGAAACAGGTTTGAAGTGTATTCAAACATTCAATTAGAGGGTAAAAAGGTTAATCAAGATTGGGATTTAGGCAAGGATTAGTTTTGATTAAAGATTGATTCAATTAAAGTTCGTCAGAAGAATAAATCGTGCTGTTCATAAGAAAAATCGGCCGATTTTCCTCAAGAACAGTCCGATTTTCCTGTTTGTCGCAAAACTAAAATCTAAATTCTCAGGGTCCTAATGTTTGAATGAGTTCAGTCTATTATCATCTAAGCCTTAATCATCAACTATTCTCCCCAGAATCACAAGGTTTTTAGCCAACCATTTTCAAAATCGAATCAAATTAATTATTGAAAAAGATATCGTAATGAAACCAAATCTTGAACGAAAAATTCTATAACTTTCAAATCTGGAAAACAATTGTCAAATCTGTTCAATGTATCTCTAAACAACTCAATTTCGTGTTCACTAACCACAAACAAGACAATGGAACAAAGAAATCTCACAATCAAAGATCAAGAATGACTTTCCGGCAAAAGCTCTTCAATCTTTCTCCAAGAATCGTTGATTTCTTCAAAACGTGTAAAGATTATCTGGTGCGACCTCCTCGTCTTCGTTCGTAGGGTTCTCTTCTATAGTTCTTTGCAGATGGGCCGTTTGGCAAAACTTCCATCTAGCCCAAATTAATTGGGCTTTATGTCGTCTTTTCGTTTGGCCGAATCGTGAAGAAAATCGACCCAGTCGATTTTGGTACAAAACCGTTCGATTTCAATGTGTGAAAATCGTCCGATTTATGTGTACATTAGAACGATTTTCTTCAACAGAAAGTGCTCTTCCTTTGGTTCGTCTTCTATGCTTCTCCTTTGCAATCCCTTAGCCTTTTGTGTTCCTTCTAAGACTCCTTTAGCTTCCTTAACATCCTTAGATGCCTCTTGCTTCATTTTTTGCTTCCAATTCAACTCTATTTACCTGTAATTCATCAAAATCTCGTGTAGACCTCTATTTCCGACAATTGGTTGAATAGAACATAAAAGATATGCAAAATCCCTCTAAATGCAAGGTAAATAGAGATAATGTGCTGCAATATGCATGAATATGATGATACATAATTCATGTCATCAAAATACCCCATACTTGCCTCTTGCTTGTCCCTAAGCAAGACTCAAATTCAGAATATAGGATGTCATGGATTATGCATGTATGAAACTCAGAAACCTTTCTTTTAATAGTGCTCCTTTTCATTAGATCGCTCTCAAAGTGATATTTCAAGGCATAAAGGGGCAAAGCATATATCAATGGTGACTATAAGATGAACAAACTCCCTTTTCTTCCTTGAAGCCATAAATAAAGAACATGATAAAGGTGTAGAGGCAATCAAATTCAAACAAATCTAAGCCATTAAGTCTTGAACACATGCATAAAAGTCTCAAGGTCTTCTAATCAAAGGAAGGGTTCAAGAAACGTATTAAGGGAAGGAGTTCTTTTTGGCAATTGTGGTGCTAATCCGGGAAAGAGGAACACATAACACCTTCAAGAATTTTCTTCACCGCACATGCTTCGCATGTAGAAAGCTTTTCTTTCTTTATACTTTACTTTTTGAGAGTATTAACAGCGGTGCACAAAAACCGAAGCCTAGGAGATTGGCGTTTCTCAATTTCGAGATGCCTCAAACCCTTGATGCACATACCATATCCCGTTAGGACTTGTCGTTCAATCGGACTTTGGCAAGACACAAACACCCGGCTATGTGAATGGTGCCGAGTTACTCATCCTCATGTTCAATGTCCCCAAAACTTATGAAATTTTTGCACTTTTCAATACATTTTCCTTGGCCCTCCCACATCAAACATGCCTTTTTCAATCACCTATCCTAATTCCCGGATGGTAAAAGGAGGGTTACATATTTCATTGAGGAGCTAACATGATCAAGATATGAGAAAAGAAAAGAAGTGAATTGCCTTAGTCATCCTTAAATGATGTAAAAGAACTTGCAATATAGCTTCGACTATTATTTCATTTCTCATCAAAGCAACTAAATCATATAACTTATTCATGTATTCAAATAATAAAAGCAATTTCATTCATGCTATAGTCAAGATCTCAACATAACTAAGCATCTTTTTACCTATCCATATACACGAATTTCATCATAGAGGTCATTTCCATATAAGAAGCACTTAAAATTCTTGAAAATTCATAGGTTTTGAAAAAATTCATGCAAATGCGAGTGTCATAATCGAAAGCAAGCCGTGCAAGAGTTATTACAAGCCAAATTGTCAAGAGTAGTGGGAAGTACATAGAGTGCTAGAATGAAACATAGAGTATTGTAAGTACCCCCACCCCATACTTGACATCCACATTGTCCCCAATGTGAAAATCAAGCATAAGAAGGAGAAAAATACTTACAATGTAAAAGAAGCGGAAGCTCAATCCTCTGTCGGTGGTGGAGGTGGTGGATATGGATACATCGGTGCGGAGGGATCGTAGAAGTGGCCGAACTGGTGGTAGTACATGTCCCTCATCTGGCCATCATAGGATGAATGCCTAGCGTCCGTCTCCTCCCTGTAGTTCCTGAACTGTGTGTTCAGGGTGTCATAATCGGTGCAGAGGACACGGTAGTCGGTGCTGAGGCTCTGGAAGCTAGTGACTAGCTCCCTGAAGTGGCGTGGAGCTCGGCGTCCTCGTCTAGGGCCTGGATCATGTGCATAAGAGTGTCGAGGTGGCTGCATGTCATCCTCCGTCTCCTCATCTTGCCTACTAGTCTTGCTCGGTCCTGCTCCATGAGTGTCAGTGTCCATGGCATCCGTGGCATGCCCGCTGTGGGTATCGCTCTCAAACTCGAGCATGGTCTCCTGTCCTCCATCCTCCTCCTCCTCTGAGTCACCTGCATCATCATCATAGTAAGTAGGAGGTGAGAACTCCTCAAGCATCGCCTCAAAGGTCTCCTTCCAGTTCCTCTTATTCCGAATGGTGTATTCGGATTTCCATATGATCTCGGACGGCTTCTTCTTCGGATCCTTATGCCATGGCATCGGTACATGAAGAGTTCCTCTCCCTCGAGGAATCCAGACCTGTCGAACCACCAACCTCTGTGAGCCTAAAGGAAGGGCACTCTCAGCTAGAGTGCATCCCGAGAAGTCATAACCTAGAGTCCTAGCCACATGAGTGACTAAGCCTCCTGCACATATGTCACCCTTGGCTTTGTTGGCTATCTTTCCTAGATAGTCAGCAAGCATGGTGGAGATGTCGGGAGTGGTGGTGGATGTCATGCAGTAGAGGATGAAAAGCTCATCAGCCTTGAGCTTCTGTGGAGTCTCAGTCCGGGCAAACAAACTCTCACTGAGTATCCTATGCACTACCTTGAAGGAAAGGTTGTACATGCTTGTCTCCTTGGAATTTCCGGGTCTCCACTTATCCCCTCCGTACTCTCCTACGGAAATAGCCTCCCAAAAATCACTAGCATTGAGGCTTCTAGCAAATGTGCCTGCATCTGAATAAGAAAAGCCAAACGAGTCGCCAAAAGCATCAATAGACAAAGTGTGGTCTTGGCTCATGAGGCGGAAAGTGACCATCCTTTCCCTAGGATCATGCTCAAACGTGCTAAGGAATTCTAGGGTGATCTCCCTATAAGCATCTTCCCTGATCGTAGCAAACTGTCTCAACCCTGCTCTATCAAGCATCATATCAACATCCTCTCGAACATATAACGAATCTAAGTCATCAAGTACAATGTAGCGAGGAGGGGTGAATGGGCGATCTATAATGCGTTCATAGCGTTTCTTATGCTTGGATAGGTGAGGGGGAAGCTTAGGGATGTTAGTAGGTGGTGGTGGAGGTGGGGCAGGGGCTTTGGAAGAAGATCCCTTCTTCTTCCCCGTGTTTCTGGTTATCCTCTTGACAAGATCCATTCTAAGTCCTAAAAATCGACCTGTTCTTCACAAAAATCGACCGATTTTTCTGGGCTGGGTCGATTTTTATCTCGATTTCAACGATTCTCTCAATTCTGTAAAGTTCTGTTCAATCTATCACCACACACAGTTCTCTACAATGAATCCTAAGCAAATTCCTCTATCAATTCCAACAACAAAGCACTTCCTAGGCAACTTCGATTTCAAGTGAGAAAACTTAGGTTTTGGAAAGAAAAACCTGAATTCCTTATGGAGCAGTCGATTGCCGTGCGTGTTGTTGTTAGATCCGTGTTCCTTGTTGAAAATGCTTCAGTTTGGCGCCAAGAATCTCTTGAAATGGTTAAGGAATGTGGATTTGAGGGTGTGGCGATTTTTCAGCGTTCTTGAGAGAGGGGAATCGCGAGTTGAAGGTGTGTGAATGAAGAAGTTCGGGTGTGAAGTCCTTATATAGGGTCGACAATTTCTGAAGAAAATCGGCCGATTTTTCTGGTCGATTTATTTGTCGGGGCGATTTTTCTCTCTGACCAAAAAAATCGGACGATTTATTTTGGCAGGTCGATCTCCAGGTCGATTTTTGTTTCTGTTGTGAAAAATCGTCTTGCTCTGTTACGGAATCGGACGATCTTCTTATGGTAGGTCGATTTCCTTCCTTGTTTTTCTTGAATCTCGAAGATATAACTTGATTGTGCTCCTTTCTCCGTGAATCTCTCACATTTGAGCCTAGTTTCCTGCGATTAATGACACGACAAACCAAGAGTGCATCGAGGAACATATAAAAACGAACAAATGAATAAACAAAGCAATTAATCTATTCTAACTAAATGAAGGAAAGAAGGGAAAACTATACTATCATTGGGTTGCCTCCCAAGAAGCGCTTTATTTATCGTCTTTAGCTGGACGGTGTATGATGTTGTGTTCAATGGAGGAGGATAGGAGCTATCTCCTCGACCGGAGCCTCCGGTGTGTATTTCTTCAACCGTTGGCCATTAACCTTGAAACTTCCGCTTTGTTCACCCCATACTTCAACTGCACCATGGGGGAAAATTCTTTTAATCACAAAAGGTCCTGTCCAACGGGATTTGAGCTTACTTGGAAATAGACGCAGCCTTGAGTTGAATAGGAGGACTTGGTCTCCTTCCTTCAAGTCTTTCGGGATGATGTGTTTGTCATGCCAGCGCTTTGTCCGTTCCTTGTAAATCTTTGCGTTCTCATATGCGTTCAGTCGGAGCTCATCTAGCTCATTGATGTCTAAGAGCCGTTTCTCTCCGGCTTCTTTCATGTCGAAGTTGAGCCACTTGATAGCCCAATAAGCCTTGTGTTCTAGCTCTACAAGAAGATGACATGATTTACCATAAACGAGATTATAGGGAGTCGTACCTATTGGTGTTTTGAAGGTTGTCCTGTATGCCCATAGTGCATCGTCAAGCTTCATTGACCAATCTTTCCTCGTTTTAGAGACGGTCTTCTCTAAAATCCCTTTGATCTCTCTATTGGATATCTCGACTTGTCCGCTTGTTTTCGGATGGTAAGGTGTAGCTATTTTATGGGTCACCCCATACTTAGCTAATAGAGTCTCGAATCGACGGGCTGTGAAATGCGTACCTCCGTCACTAATGATGGTTCGGGGAGTTCCGAACCTTGGGAAGATCGTTTTGTTGAGGAACTTCACCACTACCATTGCATCATTAGTAGGGGAAGCGATTGCCTCTACCCATCTTGAGACATAATCTACGGCAAGAAGTATATACTGGTTGCCGCATGAAGATGGGAAAGGTCCCATAAAGTCGATGCCCCATACATCAAAGATCTCTACTTCTTGTATGTTGTTGAGAGGCATCTCATTCCTCCTGGATATATTACCTGTCCTTTGACAAGCATCACAAGAAACAACAAACTTTTGCACATCTTTGAAAAGTGTAGGCCAATAAAAGCTGGAGCGAAGTACCTTAGCACAAGTCTTGTGGGAACTAGCATGTCCGCCACATGGTAGAGCATGACAGTGTCGGATGACACTATCTATCTCATCCTCGGGAATACATCTCCTGTAGATGCCATCTGGACCTCTTTTGAATAGAAGAGGTTCATTCCAATAAAAATGCCGGACGTCTCTCAAGAACTTCTTCTTTTGAGCATATGAAAGTCCGGGTGGAATCTCCTGACAAACAAGGTAATTTACAATGTCAGCAAACCATGGGTCATTACCTTGTGATATGTGTTGAAGACACTCTTCAATCTCATGCAGCTGCTCGTCAGGGAAGGAGTCGTCTATCGGAAGCTCATCCGAGTCGCCGGTGAGTTGTGGAAGACGACTAAGGTGGTCGGCGACGGAGTTCTCCGATCCTTTCTTATCACGGATCTCTAAATCAAACTCTTGTAAGAGTAAGATCCATCGTAGAAGCCTTGGCTTTGCATCCTTCTTCGTGAATAAGTATCGGATTGCGGAATGATCCGTATAGACTATCACTTTCGCACCTACAAGATAGGAACGAAATTTCTCAAATGCATATACTACGGCTAAAAGTTCCTTTTCCGTGGTTGCGTAGTTGTATTGAGCCTCATCTAGCGTTTTGCTAGCGTAGTAGATGGCATGAGTGCGACCATCTTTCTTGTGTCCAAGAACGGCTCCTATAGCGACATCGCTTGCGTCGCACATGACCTCGAAAGGAAGAGTCCAATCGGGTGGTTGAATGATTGGTGCCGATATCAAAGCTTCTTTGATCCTGCAAAAAGCATCTAAGCAATCTTTCGAAAATTCGAAAGTCGCATCCTTCATCAAAAGATTAGTCAAAGGTTTTGAAATCTTAGAAAAATCCTTTATGAATCTCCTATAGAAGCCTGCATGTCCTAAGAAGCTTCTAATTCCCTTTACTGACGAAGGGGGAGGTAACTTCTCAATGGTCTCTATTTTTGATCGATCTACCTCTATTCCCCTTTGTGATACTAAGTGACCTAACACAATTCCTTCGGTGACCATGAAATGACACTTTTCCCAGTTTAAGACTAAGTTAGTGTCCTCACATCTCTTAAGAACTAGTGAAAGGTTATAGAGACAGTTATCAAAGGAAGAACCATATACCGAAAATTCGTCCATGAAGACTTCCATGATATTCTCTACGTATTCGGAGATGATTGCCATCATACACCTTTGGAAGGTGGCTGGAGCGTTGCATAAACCGAATGGCATTCTTCTATAGGCGAACGTACCCCATGGGCACGTAAAGGTTGTCTTCTCTTGATCATCCGGATGAATTGGTATCTGGAAGAAACCGCTATATCCATCTAAATAACAAAAGTAAGCATGTTGGGCTAACCTTTCCAACATTTGATCGATGAAAGGAAGGGGGAAGTGGTCCTTCCTTGTGGCCACGTTTAGTTTGCGGTAGTCGATGCACATTCGCCACCCTGTAACTGTCCGTGTAGGGATGAGTTCGTTGTTCTTGTTGGCAACAACGGTAATGCCTCCTTTCTTGGGTACTACTTGTACCGGACTCACCCATTTTCTATAAGAAATAGGGAAGATGATACCTGCATCAAGTAGCTTAAGGATTTCTTTCTTCACGACCTCCTTCATTGCCGGGTTTAACCGTCTTTGAGGTTGGCGTGAAGGTTTGTAATCCTCTTCCATTAGTATTTTGTGCATACATAGAGAAGGCTTTATTCCTACTAAATCATCAATGGTGTAACCTAGTGCTCTCCTATGTTGCTTCAAAACATGCATGAGCTTCTCTAATTCATCATCATTCAAATTGGCATTGACTATAACTGGGTATGTGGAATTAGTGCCAAGAAATGCGTACCTTAAGTGCGTGGGAAGTTGCTTCAATTCTAACGATGGAGGTACCTTGGTTGGTGATGAATCGTGATTTTCGGATGTTGTGGGGGAGGTCTCTATAGGTGTGGGTAAGTATTCCCGCCTGTCAGGGGGTACTTCATCATTAGATTCGGAAGCAGCTGCGGTGAAGTCCGGAGAATCCATAGAATCACTTAGTGAATCGACCCCCTCTGTAATAAATCGGTCGATCTTCTGCACGATTTTTCTTTCTGTTGGAAAAAATCGTGCTTCCTCTTTATGAATCGGGCGATTTATTGTCGTCAGGTCGATTTTAGTTTCCGTTGAAAAAAATCGTGCTTCCTCTTTATAAATCGGACAATTTATTTCTGGTAGGTCGATTTTAGTTTCTGTTGAAAAAAATCGTGCTGAATCTTCAGAAATCGGACGATTTATTTCTGACAGGTCGATTTTCTTCAGAGTTTCCGGGGTCCACTCTAGCTCTTCAATTGTTGCTTCTAGCTCTTCCTCCACAGCATTTAATGCTTTCACATCCTCATTGCAGTCATGTTCTACCCCTTCCTCTATGATGCTCATGCTAAGAACTTTTTGAAGAGGGTCTTTCATCAAGATCGAACTTACTATCTCTCTAGACTCTTCCTCCTCAACAATTTCAAAAACGTCATCTTTCAAGGCTGGCTCCTTGATTAAGGAAGATAGTATGAACTCTATCTTTTCTTCACCGATGTGGAAGGATAGCTGGCCGTTCTTGCAATCTACCATGCACCCTGATGTGGCTAGGAATGGTCTCCCAAGGATGATGGGAACCGGGTAATCTGCAGGTATGTCAAGAACGACAAAATCTATAGGTATGTAAAACTTACCTAGCTTTACCGGAATGTCTTCTAATATTCCCACCGGCTTAGTGGTGGAACGATCAGCCATGTAGAGTGTGATCTTCACCGGTCTAGGCTCTCCTAGACCAACTGCCTTGCATAGAGCTAGAGGTATGATACTCACACTTGCTCAAAGGTCACAAAGAGCATCATAGGTAGCTTCTCCCAAAGTGATGGGTATGCAAAAGGATCCTGGATCGCGGAGCTTGGGTGGCATATTCTCCGTCATAGTCTTGATGAGTTCGGATGACTCCATACTCATCTTGACTTCTCCTATATCTTCCAACTTCCTCTTGTTGGAGAGGATCTCCTTGAGGAATTTCCCGTAAGCTGGCATACCTAAAATCGCATCCATAAAAGGTATGTTAATATGGAGCTTACTCATGAGTTCAACAAACTTACCGAAATGTTTATCTAGGCGTGCTCGCGCTCTAGATTGAGGGAAAGGTAGAGGTGGTTTGTAAGCGGGAGGAGGAACATAGACTTCTTCCTTCTCTTTTGCCTCTCCTTCTTTTGTGGAGGTATCAACTACTTTAGGTTGAGGGTCGGCGGTTGTCTTCCCGCTCCTAGTAGTTATAGCCATAACCCTTCCCTTTGGGTTATCTTCTGTCTTTCCGGGAAGCTTCCCTTGATCTCTTGGAACTTCTCCGGCCTTGTTGAATACTTGGTTTTCTAAAGCTTTGTGAGCTTTGTCAACCGAAGTTATGTAACTCTCCAATCCTTGTAGCTTGCCTAGGATCGTTTCCAGCATGGGATCGGGTTTGTTTGATCCGCTCGATTGTTCCTGGCTTGTAGAAGGAGTAGAAGAAGATGGAGGTGTTAGAGCCTTTTCAGCATATGAGTAAGGATTACCTGAACCTTGCTGATTTGACCTCCAATTGTTGTTATTCGAGTTCCTGTTGTTGTTGTTGTTCCAATTGGAGTTTCGGTTGTTATTGTTGTTGTTGTTCCAATTGGAGTTCCGGTTATCGTTCCTTTGATTGTTGTCTCGCCCCATGTAGTTGGCTTCTTGCTCTTTAGTCTTTTGAAGACTCGTTTTTAGCACTTCCCTCAATTCTTTGATGTCATCTTTGAGGGAGAATATTTGTGTTTGAGCCGCTTGATTCAACTTGGCTCCCGGATCACCTTGATTCCGGCTACTTGATTCCACCTTCCGGTGGGAGTACTTCTCAATCACTTGGGCTTGCTTCTCAATGAAGTCCCAAGCGTCATCCTCTCTCATATCCATGAATGTGCCGCAAGATAGAGATTGGAGGTTGAATTGTGTCTCCACATCCAACCCTTTGTAGTAGATCTCCAATAATTCGAGCTTGGAAATGCCATGGTGTGGGCAATCCAACAAGAGATCTTGAAACCTTTCCCAAGATTGAAACAAGCTTTCGTTAGGTTTCATAGAAAAAGCATTTATTTTACCTCTCAATTCCGCCGTTTTGGATGGCGGAAAGAACTTGGTGAGGAATTCCGAAGACAATTCCTCCCATGTAGCTAACTTCGCAGCTGGAAGTGTTTGGTACCAAGCTAGAGCCTTGTCCTTCAACGAGAAGAAGAACGGCTTGATCTTGTAGTTGCTTGTGGTAGCCTTCTTCGGCTTCATAGTCTCCATGAGAATCTCAAAATTCTGCAAGTGTTGATGCGGAGATTCGGTACTTGCTCCGCCATATTGACTTTGGCGAACCATAGTAATGACTTGTGGTGAGAAGCTAAACTCCTGGATGTCTTCAGCTCCGAAATCCACACCTAGACGGCGCGGTTGCTGAATTGGATCCATCCGTTGCCCCAAAGTTCGGGGTCTATCTTCGTTATTGACAGCTCTGACATTCCTAGTCGTAATGCGAGGGACGACCCTAGGTGTTGGAGTGTTTCGGTTAGGACGAAGTGATGGATCAATCTCTTCAAGTTCCGGCATATCCGGATCAATCTCGTCATCCTCGGACGAGTCATCTCGAATGGATTTAGTTGGTGTCTTGACTTTCTTCTTCTTCTTGGAGTCGTTCAACTCCAACTTCATGTCCAACATCATAGCTCTTAGTTCATCAATCTGAAATTGATGACTTATTTCAGCTTCCTTTCGAGCCTTCTCACTCAGCTGGAGTTGGCGTTGAGCTTCGTTCAATTCAGCCTTGTAGTTTCTCTCATCGTTTTCAGCCATTTTCTTCTCCTTCAACTTTCTCCTCAAAGTTCTTTCTAATTCGGGATCGAAAGGAATTAGATCTTTAGTTGATCTAGTCCTTCGCATATACCTAAAAAACCTGCAAAGATCACTCAAGTAGACGATTCAAATCACAAGAGCAAGAGCTCTCAAGCTAGACAACCGAAAACCGGATTCGATCTAGACCAAATCCCCGGCAACGGCGCCAAAAACTTGTTCGCTCAAAAGGTGTGCGTCAAAGTCTTAATATTTATATCTAGAACTCAAAAGCAAAGCGAACCCGCAGTGTACGGATCGGCTGTAGAAAGGTAAGAATTCCAGAGTCGAACTCAGGGATTTGGTGAGAAAGTTTCCGATTTCAATTATCTAGCGAAAGTATAAAAGCTTTTGTGATGTGATAAAGAGAGAAATGATTCCAAGGATTCAAGTATCCGATTTAGGCTTTCGATTCAAGACACTTCTATAGGTATAGGACATAATTTATATTGCCAAGATTAATTGTTCAAAGGTAGGATTCGTACGATGAAGTTCCGAAACCTATATAACTAATCTATAGGTTCTCTCTATAAAGGTTGTTGAGGCTGCAATATAGAAAGATCTAAAGACAAGAATTATGTTCAAACTAACTATCTAAAACTCCAGGATATGACTCTCCAAAGTATGAATAGAAAGAACACTTAAAAATCTTAATAAAGGATGTTGAGTCTCTTTATTACCCAAATCATGCAATTTTAATCTATTAAATGTAGAAACAGGTTTGAAGTGTTTTCAAACATTCAATTAGAGGGTAAAAAGGTTAATCAAGATTGGGATTTAGGCAAGGATTAGTTTTGATTAAAGATTGATTCAATTAAAGTTCGTCAGAAGAATAAATCGTGCTGTTCATAAGAAAAATCGGCCGATTTTCCTCAAGAACAGTCCGATTTTCCTGTTTGTCGCAAAACTAAAATCTAAATTCTCAGGGTCCTAATGTTTGAATGAGTTCAGTCTATCATCATCTAAGCCTTAATCATCAACTATTCTCCCCAGAATCACAAGGTTTTTAGCCAACCATTTTCAAAATCGAATCAAATTAATTATTGAAAAAGATATCGTAAAGAAACCAAATCTTGAACGAAAAATTCTATAACTTTCAAATCTGTAAAAGAATTGTCAAATCTGTTCAATGTATCTCTAAACAACTCAATTTCGTGTTTACTAACCACAAACAAGACAATGGAACAAAGAAATCTCACAATCAAAGATCAAGAATGACTTTCCGGCAAAAGCTCTTCAATCTTTCTCCAAGAATCGTTGATTTCTTCAAAACGTGTAAAGATTATCTGGTGCGACCTCCTCGTCTTCGTTCGTAGGGTTCTCTTCTATAGTTCTTTGCAGATGGGCCGTTTGGCAAAACTTCCATCTAGCCCAAATTAATTGGGCTTTATGTCGTCTTTTCGTTTGGCCGAATCGTGAAGAAAATCGACCCAGTCGATTTTGGTACAAAACCGTTCGATTTCAATGTGTGAAAATCGTCCGATTTATGTGTACATTAGAACGATTTTCTTCAACAGAAAGTGCTCTTCCTTTGGTTCGTCTTCTATGCTTCTCCTTTGCAATCCCTTAGCCTTTTGTGTTCCTTCTAAGACTCCTTTAGCTTCCTTAACATCCTTAGATGCCTCTTGCTTCATTTTTTTGCTTCCAATTCAACTCTATTTACCTGTAATTCATCAAAATCTCGTGTAGACCTCTATTTCCGACAATTGGTTGAATAGAACATAAAAGATATGCAAAATCCCTCTAAATGCAAGGTAAATAGAGATAATGTGCTGCAATATGCATGAATATGATGATACATAATTCATGTCATCAGCAAGCAATGGAGCAACTCATGGCTAGACGATCATAACAAGTCTCTGTTGAAGAAAATCGATCTACACCCAGGAAAATCGGCCGATTTTTCCTACTGGGTCGATTTTTGGACCTTTGACAGCTTAAGCCACGTGTCCCACGATCTCTTGTCCGGCCTTGCTCTTGGTGGAGAATATAAGTGGTCCTGCAAGCTGTTGCTGAGCATCTGTCCTCTCCCATATTCTCTCATTCACAGATCATCCATTGGAGGCAAGATTTGGAGGAGAAGAAAAACTCTCAAGGATTGAAGGAAGAAGAAGAACACCATTCTAGGAGTGATAGTGAGGTTTTGAGTGATTTTGAGTTATTTTCGTAGTCTTGGATTGAAGAACTATTGCAAGGATTGTTAGGAACGTTTTGGATCTTCATTTAAGAGTTTGTAAGTCTTGCTACAACTTAGATTCAGCTAAGATTTATTGATTTTACTTGCTTATCTTTCATTATTCATTTATGAGAACCATGTATGCTTGTATGATGATTTTGGATCTTGATATGCATACTATTGGCTAGTTTATTGTGATTCTGGAGTGATGGATTGATGCTTATGGCTAGGGTGATGATAGAATGGACTTATATGTTAGTTTAGGATGATTTGACTTCACAAAACCTTAACCAGAGAGAAAAATCGGGCTGTTCATCATGCTAGATCGGCCGATTTTTATAAGATCCACCCGATTTTCTTCTCTGTTGATCTTTAATTGATGAATCTGTATGTTAGGGTGTTTGGTTGTTTAAATCCTAGTGTTTACTAAGCCTAATTTAGCTTAGGATCACCTAATGCTATCAATCTAAGTGAGGAAAGAGATCTACCCGATGATTTCCGATCTTGGATACCTAAGATAATGAATACTAGGTAGTAGTGAGCCTCATAAGCCGCTATTGGATCGAGTGTGCTAGGATTATTGCTTGAGACTTCCCTATTCCGAGACTTACCCGGTAAGGAGAGGGTTGCCCCTTAAGTAGTATCCGGTTTGTGTAGAATTCCCCACTTTAACCCCTTGAGACCTACCCGGTAATAGGAGTTTGATGCGGGACTAGTGAAGTGAGAGACCTACCTGGTAATTGCTTCCATTAGTGAAACACCCTTTCCCAACACCGCATCTTTGTCCTTAGAATCTTTAGAATCTTGAGTTCAATGCCATAACCGGAAATCTTGACCTCTAGAATCCACTTTTCCCTCTTGATCACATACTTGAGTTTTGAGTTACTTGTTTGTTTGCTAGTTGAGTTGTTAGATTGTTTTATTGTCTTGCTTGATTTGTGATCCTTGCTTGATCACCACAAAAACCAACCAAAAATATCGAGATTTTCATTTCTTTGTTCCTTGACCTTTTCTTTGATTAGATCCACACTATCTATGACCATTGTTTGACTCGATTTCACCTTAGTCTTTGTGTTCGACCTCGGAATACTATCCCTACTACAAACGTCCCGTACACTGCGGGTTCGCTAGGAGTTAGGATAAATATAACGAGTATAAATTTAAAGCTTATTGCGATTCACATCACACGATCTTAGCGTAACAGATTGCTTTCGTTTGTCCACATTCTTTGGTAGCAGATCATTTGTTTGGATTCCATTTCTTGTGGCGATAGCATTGATGTTTCCTTTGGGATTGTTCTCCGTTCTTCCGGAAAGTTTCCCTTGATCTCTTGGAACTTCTCCGGCCTTGCTAAACACTTGATTTTTCAAGGCATTTTGTGCGGTCTCCAACTTATTCAGTTTTCTCATGATAGTCTTGGGTGTTGAGCTTGAAGATGGTTCTTGATAGCATGAAATATGAATATATTTTAGGCACTTGTTTTGATTGTTTTTCCGTTTTAGATGTGTACATGGATATGAGTTTGAAGCATTTATGAGCACATTCACCTATTTTATTGATATAGAGATCTACACAAGTTTTGTTATGTTTATAGGTGAATAAAGGCTTGAATTGGAGTGTATGCGAAGGGATAGGAGTATTTGATCATGCTAGATGTCAAGAAGATGCATTGGAGAAGCTAAGGAAGGAGCATGATTAGAGAGCTTTACCAAACAAAGGCTTTCACAAAGGCTTTTGAGTTTCCACGGCCAAACCAAGAGAACCACGAGCGTGGTTTATGCATTGAGATCGTGGAAAGTGATGTCGAAGAGCAATAGAGAGTTCCACGCCCTAAACTACGGCCGTGGAATGTTACACTAGACCGTGATTTCCATGACGTTGCCACATGTCATATTTGCTATGTCAGCAATAGTTATCGGGATTTTCTCGTAACCCTATTTTCCCCTATAAGAAGGCCGACGTTAGGGAGAAGTTGAGGACGGCTGCTTACACCCCCGAAGAGAGAGATATTCGGATCATTGCTTAGGAAGATTCCATTGTGTACAGGGAAGATCCCGAGAAAGACGCGATTTGGAGACGGATTGACATCCCGTTCTTCATTGTTCCTTGAGATTGTTGTGAGGATTTTTGTTCCCTCTTCCGCATTCATTAAACACATACACTTGTTGTTTGTATTTGAGATTGATTATTTGACTATTATTGAGTTTTCGAGATTTTTACCTTTTTCTCTTTTAAACTTGATTATTGATTCAATGATGATGGTTATTGGGTAAAACCCTTTAGCAATTCTAAGGTGAAGAGTTGATAGTTGTGGCTTAGATAATGATAGATTGAACATAAACAGATTGGACCCTGAGAGTTGCGAGAAACCTCATCGTCGAGGATTTCCACGGTCTGTTCTTGAGTTCCACGGCCGTGGTTCTTCAAGATCCAGCCGTGGTTTCCTCTGTCGTACGTCCTTTGCTTTTGCTTTGATCCAAAGTTAGAGATATGCTTTAACCTAGCCTTGGCTTACCTTTTCTAGGTAGTAGTGAGACTCAACATCCTCTATTTCGGTTTTGAGTGTCACAACCTTAACCGTTTTGGCTTATCTTTGATTCCTTGGGTTTGGGCATGGGTATTTGAGAGTAATTCTTATCCTTTGATCCTTTCTATACTGCATCCTCAACAACCTTTATGGAGAGAGCCTTTGGGTGAGACATATAGGGTTTGGAACTTCACCGTACATAACCTTACATTAGATATACCTTTGCAATACTGACTTTGTCCTTACATCTACAGAATATCTTGAATCGATTGCCACAATTGGATACTTGGATCTTTAGAATTGTTGTTTTCCCAATATTACTTGCAAAGCTTCTATATTTTACTTGCTCAACGATTTGTGAACTGATTTTATTCTTACCAAATCCTTGAGTTTCATTGTGGAATTTCTTGTCTTAATACGCCGATCCGTACACTGCGGGTTCGCTTTTGCATAAGTTCTAGATATAAATTTAAGACTTGTGACGCACACTTTGAGGCGAACAAGTTTTCGGCGCCGTTGCCGGGGATTTGGTCTAGACCAAATTAGGCTCTCGGTTGTCGAGCTTGGGAGTTTTTTCTCTTGTGATTTGATTTGTCTTCTTGAGTGATTTTTGTTGATTCTTTAGGTATATGCGAAGGACTAGATCTACCAAAGATCTCGTTCCTTCTGATCCCGAATTAGAGAAAACTTTGAGGAAAAAGTTAGAGGAGAAAAAGATGGCTGAAAATACTGAGAGAAACATCTAAGAGGAGTTGGATGAAACTCAAGCTCAACTCCAATTGAGTGAGAAGGCTCGCTTGGAAGAAAAGGAACGTAATCAGTTTCAAATAGATGAGCTTCGAGCGATGATTCTAGACATGAAACTAGAGAGGAATGATTCTAAGAAGAAGAAGAAAGCTAGGGAATCTATTGCTGAATTTTCCGACGATGATGAGATGCCGGAGCTAGAGCACATACAACCACTAAACCCTCGTGCTCCAGTTGGTCCTCTCCCTCATGCTCCTGTCGATCCTCGCCCTTGTGCTAGAGAGGTGAGAGTTGCTGATATCGTTGGTGCGCCATGAACCCTGGGGCAACGAATGGATCCAATTCAATAACCACGCCATCTAGGTGTGAATCTTGGAGAGCAAGATGACCAGGACTTTGGGACACGCCCACAAGTCATCACTATGATCCGCCAAAGTCAGTTTGGTGGAACGGAAGCTGAATCTCCGCATCAACACTTGCAAAATTTTGAGATTCTTATGGAAACTTTGAAACCTCAAAGGGTTAACAACAACAACTACAAGTTGAGACCGTTCTTCTTCTCTTTGAAGGACAAGGCCTTAGCTTGGTATCAAGCTCTTCCGGCTGCAAAGCTTAACACATGGGAGGACTTGGCTTTGGAGTTTCTCACTAAGTTCTTTCCGCCATCCAAAACGGCGGAATTGAGAGGTAAGATAAATTATTTTTCTATGAAACCTAACGAAAGTTTGTTTCAATCTTGGGAAAGGTTTCAGGATCTTTTATTGGATGCCCACACCATGGCATTTCAAAGCTGGAATTATTAGAGATCTACTACAAGGGATTGGATGTGGAGACACAATTCAAACTCCAATCTCTTTCTTGTGGTACATTCATGGACATGAGAGAAGATGACGCTTGGGACTTCATTGAGAAGCAAGCCCAAGTGATTGAGAAGTATTCCCATCGTAAGATGGATGCTAGTAATCGGAACCAGGGAGATCCAGGAGAAAATTGACTCAAGCTGCACAAACTCAAACATTTTCCCTAAACAATGAGATCAAAGAGTTGAAGGAAGTCATAAAAACTAGCCTTCAAAGGACGAAGAAGCAAGATGCTAACTATCTAGGAAGGGACAATAACCAAGGCAATAGGAACAATTACCGGAACAATAACTGGAACAACAACAGGAACTCCAACAACAATAATTGGAGATCCAACCAACAAAACCCCGGTAATGCCTACTCGCATGCTGAAAATGCACTAACACCTCCATCTTCTTCTACTCCTTTGAAAAGCTAGGGTCAAACATCGAATGGCTCGGTCAAGCCGGAGAAGGATAAGCATGATGCTATGCTAGAGACAATATTGGGAAAGCTCCAAGGACTAGAGAATCACATCACCTCGGTTGATAAGGCACAAAAAGCCTTAGAAAATCAAGTGCTCAGAAAGGCCAGAGAAGTTCCTAGAGATCAAGGGAAGCTTCTCGGAAAGACGGAGGATAACCCAAAAGGGCAAGTAATGGCGATTACTACTAGGAGTGGTGTAACAACCACCGATCCGCAGCCCAAGTTTGTAGAAGTTCCCGTTGAGAAAGAGAAAGATAAGGAGAAGGAAGATGTCTATGTTCCTCCTCCAACTTACAAACCTCCTTTACCATTTCCGCAATCTAGAGCAACAGCCCATCTAGACAAGCAGTTCAGTAAGTTTGTTGATCTAATGAGCAAACTGCATATTAACATACCTTTTATTGATGCAACAGTAGGTATGCCTGCTTACGGGAAGTTCTTGAAAGAGATCCTCTCTAACAAGAGGAAGCTGGAAGACTTTAGAGAAGTCAAGATGAGTTCGGAATCTTCGGAGCTCATCAAAACAATGATGGAAAAGATGCCGCCAAAGCTGAGAGATCCGGGGTCATTTAGTATTCCAATAGGAGTTGGCGAAGTCACATATGATGCTCTTTGTGACTTAGGAGCAAGCGTAAGCATCATCCCGCTTGCTTTGTGTAGGAAGGTCGGTTTAGGTGAACCTAAACCGGTGAAGATGACGTTGTACATGGCGGATCGATCCATAACTCGACCAGTAAGTATCATTGAAGACGTCCCAGTCAAGCTCGGTAAGTTCTATATTCCTATAGATTTTGTTGTGCTTGACATTCATGTAGATTGTCCGGTCCTGATCATACTCGGGAGACCATTTCTTGCAACCTCCGGTTATGGTGGATTGCAAGAACACTAGACTAGCCTTCGATATAGGAGAAGAAAAGGTTGAATTTGTTCTCTCAACCTTGGTGAAAGAGCCTGCACTTGGAGAGGATATGTTCAACATCTATGACGAAGAGGCATCTAGAGAGGAAGTAAGTTCGATCTTGTTTAAAGATCCATTGAAAAAGGTCATAACCATGAGCATCATGGAAAAGGGAGAAAAAGAGGATTGCAATGATGAGGTTGAAGCCTTGGAGGAGCTAAAAGAGGTGCCAGATGAAGAGTTCGAGAAATTGTACGATGGCTCGGAAAACGTTAGAAACCACGGCCAGTTGTGCTATTCCACGGCCGTGGTTCCACCAATTCAACCCGTGGAGTGTTATTTCGAGAGCACCAGAGAGTTCCACGCCCTAAACCACGACCGTGGAAGTAACAGGTGTACCGTGGTTTTGGAAAATGTAGAGAACAATTCCGTCCTTTCTGCAACCACTCTTGAGTCTTCTTCCACTACTCCCACACCCTTAGAGACTTCTAAGGAAGCATCGAGCACACCTCAAGATACATCAAATGCATCAATAGCTTTGGAATTGAATCCGCATCCCACACATCTTCGGTATGCATTTCTTGGAACTAATTCTACCTTCCCGTTATCGTTAGTTCCGATTTAAATGAAGATGAACATGAGAAACTTATGGATGTTTTGAGGAAACATAGGTGTTAGCATGAAATATTGTGATATTTTAGGCACGTTTTCTAAGTGTATTTGATTCATATTGATAGTCATTGATTGAGCATTGATGCATATGTGAGCTAGTTTATCTATAATGTCGATATAGAGATCTACACAAGCTTTATGTTGATTATAGGTACTTAAGAGCTATTTCCGAACGGAATTGAGCAAGGATGAGTTGATTGAGTATGTCCATGGATTGAGGGCATTTCTAGGAGCCAAAGGAGAGTTAACTTGAGGAATGCACGAGGCTAGGGAAGAATCACGTTCTTGCCCTAAACCACGCTCTAAAATACGGCCGTACCACTTTCCACGTTCAGTTCCACGGTCGTGGAACCATGGCTAGGGAAGCGTGGTTCATTCCAGTAACTTCTACGGTCGTGGAGAAGATGGTTAAAACCGTGTTGATTTCCACGCTCTAAATTACGGTCGTGGAACCTTCCACGACCGTGATCTTGGCGATCTTTTTCGCCACATTTTAAGCCACGATCTTTTAAGAGATTGGGCCGGGCCGATACTACATCAGACATTATAAAAGGACGGACGAAGAGAGATTCTGTCACCTCGGCTTAGACGCACTTTCATCTTCGCTTACGCATAGACGTATCCTACGTTTGCGTTTGGAATTTGCCCTAATCTCGCATTTGGCGGAGATTGTGTTTGAGAGATTCTTGTGCTTCATCATTGGGATTTCCGGATTGACGGAAGATCGAAGATTCGGAAGATTATTCGCAAGAAGATTCCTCTTCTTGTTTAGGTTTGATTTAGAAGACGGATTGACATCCCGTTCTTCCCTCTTATCTAAGATTGTGTTTGTTTGTTCTATTCTGAATCTAGTGACGATATTTCTTCTTGATTGTGATTTTGAAACTGATTTGATAGTTATTGAATGTTTTCGGAAGTTTCCATCTTTCAATCTTTTAAATCTTAAAATTGATATCAATATGACTGTTGTTGGCTAAAACCCTTTAGCAATTCTAAGGTGAAGGGTTGATAGTTGTGGCTTAGATGGTGATAGATCGATCGTAATTAGATTGGACCCTGAGAGTTAGAGAAAATCGCCGACGAACCCTAAATTACGGCCTGTTCTTGAGTCCACGGCCGTGGAACCTCAAGAACTAACCGTGATTTCCTTTAAGTCTACGAACTTGTTTTTACTTTAGTCCAAAGTTAAAGATTTGTTTTAACTTAGTCTTGGCTCGCCTTTTCTAGGTGGTAGTGAAGCCTCAACAACCTCTACCTCGATTATGAGTGTCACAACCTTAATCGGTTAAGTTAGTCTTGATCCTTGGAATATAAGTTTGGGTATTTGACATTAATTCTTACCTTTAGAACCTTTTTATACTGAAGCCTCAACAACCTTTATAGAAAGTGTCTTGTAGGTGAGTCATATAAGGTTTTTGGAACTTCACCGTACGATTACCTTACATTCGTATACCTTTGCAAACCTCAACTCTGTCCTTACATCCTTAGTATATCTTGAATCGATTGCCACAACTGGATTCCTGGATCTTTAGGATTGTTGTTTTCCCAATAATTCGAAAAGCTCATACATTTACTTGCTTGATAATCTTAATTGGATTTAACCCCCCCAAATCCCTATGTTCGATACTCTGGAATTCTTGCTCAACTATACACTGCGGGTTCGCTTGCTTGATTTCTAGTTTTATAAATTTAAAGCTTATTTGCACGCACGCTAAGTGGCGAACAATATTAAAGCTTTAGGCTATACCATAGAAGATCTTGTAGGAATTAAACCATCTTTATGTATTCACAAGATTCTAATGGAGGAGGAATACAAGCCTTCACGACAACCTCAAAAATGGTTAAACCCGATCATGAAAGAGGTCGTGAAGAAGGAAATCCTTAAGTTACTTGACGCATGTATCATCTATCCTATCTCTGATAGCAAGCGGGTGAGCCCCGTTCAAGTCGTTCCAAAGAAGGGAGGAATGACCGTTGTGACCAACAAGAACAACAAACTCATTCCAACGAGAATCGTGACGGGTTGGAGGATGTGCATTGACTACCGCAAGCTGAACAATGCAACTAGGAAGGATCACTTCCCGCTACCATTCATCGATCAAATGCTTGAAAGGTTAGCACAACACTCCTACTTTTGTTACCTTGACGGTTATAGTGGTTTCTTTCAGATTCCGATTCACCCGGACGATAAAGAGAAGACCACATTCACGTGCCCATGGGGTACGTTTGCTTATAGGAGGATGCCATTCGGACTTTGTAACACTCCAGCCACCTTTCAAAGGTGTATGATGGCCATCTTCTCGGAATATATTGAGGAAATCATGGAGGTTTTTATGGACGATTTTTCAGTTCATGGTTCCTCATTTGAAAATTGTCTTGCTAACCTTTCTCTTGTTTTGCAAAGATGTGAAGACACTAACCTTGTTCTAAATTGGGAAAAGTGTTAATTCATGGTTAAGGAAGGCATTGTGCTAGGACATTTGATCTCTAATAGAGGGATCGAAGTTGACAAGGCTAAGATAAAGATGATAGAGAAGCTTCCTCCTCCATCTTAGGTGAAGGGGATAAGAAGTTTCCTGTGATGCAGGGTTTTATACGAGATTCATCAAAGATTTCTCGAAAATTTCGAAACCACTAACTAATCTATTGATTAAGGATGTTGTTTTTGATTTTTTGCACGAATGTTTAGATGCCTTCTATAAGATTCGAGAAGCTCTCATCTCAGCCCCGATAATCCAACCTCCGGATGGGAATCTTCCATTCGAGGTTATGTGTGATGCGAGTGACGTAGCTGTTGGAGTAGTGCTTGGACAAAAGAAGGAAGGCCGCACTCATGCCATCTACTATGCTAGCAAGACGCTAGATGAAGTGCAGCTACACTACGCCATGACGGAAAGCTTCTATACTGCAGCCTCAACAACCTCCGGATTAGAGATATGCTTTAACCTAGCATTGGCTTACCTTTTCTAGGTAGTAGTGAGACTCAACATCCTTTATTTCGGTTTCGAGTGTCACAACCTTAACCGTTTTGGCTTATCTTTGATTCCTTGGGTTTGGGCATGGGTATTTGAGAGTAATTTTTATCCTTTGATCCTTTCTATACTACAACCTCAACAACCTTTATAGAGAGATCCTTTGGGTGAGACATATAGGGTTTGGAACTTCACCGTACATAACCTTACATTAGATATACCTTTGTAATCCTAACTCTGTCCTTACATCTATAGAATATCTTGAATCAATTGCCACAATTGGATACTTGGATCTTTAGAATTGTTGTTTTCCCAATATTACTTGCAAAGCTTCTATATTTTACTTGCTCGACGATTTGTGAAATGATTTTATTCTCACCAAATCCCGGAGTTCGACTCTGGAATTTCTTGCCTTACTACGCAGATCCGTACACTGCGGGTTTGCATTTGCATAATTTCTAGATATAATTTTAAGACTTTGTGACGCACACTTTGAGGCGAACAGTTCCTGACTTTCCAATGGAATAGAAGAAGAAGAAGAAGAAGAAGAAGAAGAAGAAGAAGAAGAAGAAGAAGAAGAAGAAGAAGAAGAAGAAGAAGAAGAAGAAGAAGAAGAAGAAGAAGAAGAAGAAGAAGAGGAAGAAGGAGGAGAAGGAGGAGTTAGTTCTTTTTTAGCATGGGAATAAGGGTTACCGAAATTGTTTTAATTCGATCTCCAATTGTTGTAGTTCCGGTTGTTGTTGTAAAGATAGGATTTTCGAATCCTAATTAATGATGATTAATGTTGATTAACTTAATCATCGATAGTAATTGACACATAACTCACGAAGATTGCGTAAGTGATGAGTATGAGTTCCACCGTTACGTTCTTGGCGTAATTTTGGACTTATGGGGAATTTTTCACTTTTCCCTCGAGTAATTATTTTTACCCTCCGGTGTTATTTGGAGCATTTGGGAGCTTCTATTAATAAAAATACAGTTGAGAGAAATGATCAGGATATCGGACATATCCTAGATATGAAATAACATGGAAAGGCAAAACGGCCAAAAGAGTCGCTATTTCGTGTCTTAGCGGCTAAGAAAGACGGATTAAGAATACGCGTTTTTCGAGGCAGTTGCGGAATAATTATCCCTACAATATTGCAGATTTATTATTCCAATTTCTTGAAGTTTGGAGAAGGGGGTTCAACCCGCCTTTGGATCGGTGAAAGGATAATTATCGACTTTGATAAAGGATAATTATTGACTTCGCTAAAGGATAATTATCGTCTTTGCTATAAATAGCGGAAAATTGTTCATTAATTCATTTCCTTTCACGTATCCTCGTAAAAGCTTTGATTTCTCTTAACCTTCAAACTCAGACTACTCTCCGTTTCTAATCCGATTTCAAATCCGTTAGAGTTTTTGGATCCCTCTCTTCTTTCTCTTCATTTTGGTACCGAGTTTCTACGTTTCCGAGCAAGAGAAGATCTGGTCGAGCATATATTCTACTGGGTCGGCTCCGTCGCTCAGATTCCGGTGAATTTGATAGTGTCTGAGCGTAGTTTGCGTTGTTGTGATTCCGAATCTTCTTTCGGATCGTCAATCGGGTTAGTAACGAATAAGTTATGAATTTATTCATTTTCTATTTTGCGATTTGGCCTAAATTGACCTTAGGCTTGTCAAAATGGATAATTGGAAATTCCATTGTACTCGTTATATTATTCTGGTGATTATGGGTTGTTTGTTTGATGAAATTTGATGACAGGTGGGCTCAGAAACCGCCTGCGAGCAAAACGTTATTTTGGTGAAAGTTAATTAATTAATTAAAGGTTAATTAATTAAATTAGGATTAGAATTGAGATTGAGGAATGTTGATTTGATGATACCTTGAGAGGTTTGAGGAATTGCGAGATGTTGAGTTTATGGATTGATAGTTATGACCTTTGAGAATTTGTGAGTTTAGAAGTAGAGTCTCCTAGCATGTGTTCCGATGATTGATTTTTATCTCTTGTTTATCAAACATGGTGATTATTCCTATGGTAATTGACGTTGATCGATTTTTGTAGATATCTGGATTCAAGTAAGTCCGTAGGACTTACTTAGCTGCATTCATATATTGGATGTATGCACGAGTGGTGATTGTTATATGCTTTATAGCATGCGATGTTAATTATTACCGACGTATTATTAGCCCCCTTGCAATGGCATTGATAACCTTTCTCTTTCATACTGTAAGGAGTCTGAGAAGTTCTCTGAGGGCAGGCCAGACCCGGTATACGGGCAGGGTACGTTGCCTCCCCATTACATATGGCCTACGGAAACGTGCGTCTGACGCCACTCCGGCTGGCTATTGGACCCAAAAGCGAGAATGATATACTTCTCGTGTCAAATATGTATATATATATACATGATATGAGTGTACGATGTTATAAAGATAATTAAACAGGTAAATGATGTGATAGCATGCTTGGTGTTTATTGTTATTCTAATGTGTGTATGTGCTTATGCATTATCTTATATATGAATTGTGCTAACGGTTTCATACCGTGTTGTAGATCCTTTGCAGGTTAGGAGGACTGTAGAGTGATATGGAGGAGTGATCAGCCGAGGACTTCCGTACATTAGGTGTTGTGGGTTTTTGGAATGGTTATGTATTTGTTGTGGATGTTTTGTACTCGGTTGTGGGGTTTTGTATATGTTATGTGTTAGCATGAAATATTGTGACATTTTAGGCACGTTTTCTAATCGTAATTGATTCATATTGATAGTCTTTGATTGATCTTTGTACATATGTGAGCTAGTATTGCCTATATTGTCGATATGGATGTCTACACGAGTTCTATGTTGATTATAGGTGATTTGGAGCTATTTCCGAACGGAATCGAGCAAAGGAGAGTTGAGTTGATATGTCCTTAGGTCGAGGACACTTTTTGGAAGCAATTTGGAGTCTTAGATTGAGGAATGCACGAAGTATAGGGAAGAATCACGTTCTTGCCCTAAATTACGCCCTAAAATACGGCCGTACCACAAACCACGTTCAGAATTACGGCCGTGGATTCTGAGTCAGAATTCGATGTTCATTCCAGGGGATTCTACGGCCGTGGAACTAACCGTAATTGTTTCCACGCCCTAGAATTACGGTCGTGGAATCTTCCACGACCGTGATCTTGGCGAATCTTTTCGCCATGTTTCGAAACCATGATCTTTTGAAGATTGGGCCGGGCCGACACCTTGCCCTGCATTATAAAAAGACGGAAGAAAAGAGATTCCGTCATCCTCGCTTACGTCCTCGCACAGGCTCCTTACAATCGACATTTAGCAACGCACAAACCCTCGTTTTGGGGTAATTTTGGAGATCTCATTGGAGATCGAAGTTCTTGGAAGATTTTGCAAGAAGATCGCTCTTCTTGTTTAGGTTTGATTTTGAAACGGATTGACATCCCGTTTCTCTTCTTTCCTAAGGTTGTGATTGTTTACTCCGTTTTGAATCTTTTGATAAACACTTGTTCTTGATTGTGATCTTGAGATTCTATTGAAGATTATTGATCGTTCTTGAAAGTTTTCGTCTTTTATCTTTTAAATTCTTGAATTAATATCAATATGACAGTTATTGGCTAAAAACCCTTAACAATTCTAAGGTGAAGGGTTGATAGTTGTGGCATAGGTGATGATAGATCGATCGCAAACAGATTAGACTCTGAGAGTTAGAGAGAATCGTCGACAACCTAAAATTACGGGCTGTTCTTGAGTTCCACGACCGTGGAATCTCAAGATCCAACCGTAATTTCCCTCTAGTTTACGAGCTCGCTTTTACCTTAATTTAAAGTTAAAGATTGGCCTTAGCTTAGTTTAGACTTGTCTTTTCTAGGTGGTAGTGAAGCCTCAACAACCTCTACCTCGATTGTGAGCCTTAACAACCTCAATCGGATAAGTTAGTCTTGATCTTTAGATTATGAGTTTGGGTATTTGATGCTAATCCTCGTCTTTAGAATCTTTCTATATTGAGCCTCATCAACCTGTATAGGGAGTGTCTTTTAGGTGAGTTACATAAGGTTTTTGGAACCTCAACCGTACGATTACCTTACATTAGTATACCTTTGCATATCTCAACTCTGTCTTTATATCATTAGTATATCTTGAATCGATTGCCACAGCTGGATACTTGGATCTTTAGGATTGTTGTTTTCCCAATATTTGCAAAACTCCCATATTCACTTGCTTGATAATCTGCAATCGAGTTCGTTCCACCCAAATCCCTGTGTTCGATACTCTGGAATACTTGCTAATCTACGCCGATCCGTACACTGCGAGTTCGCTTGCTTGATTCTAGTTTTATAAATTTAAAGCTTATTTGCACACACCTCTAGGGGCGAACATTCTGATACTTGATGTTTTATGTTTTATAAAGGATGTTTTATACTTATTTGTGTCTTGTTGTAAGATTCAATGAACTTGTTGTCATGCTAGGATCAGGACCCATTGTGAGGCCCTAACCCAGTAACACTCCGAGTCCTATGAATTTGGGGTGTTACAGTTGTTGTTATTGTAATTGGTGTTCCTTTGCCCTTGATTATTTCCTCTTCCCACATAGTCGACATCTCTCTCCTTCGACGCTCCTCTAGATTGTGCTTGATTTTTCAAAAGCTCCTTCAAAGCTTTGAATTCATTATTTAGAGTGGTGAGTTGAGTAACACTTGAGGAAATAAAATTTAGCTCTTGAGGTCCGGATCTTTGACTTCTATCATCAACCATCCAGTGGGAGTATTTCTCAATAGTTAGAGCTTATTTTTCAACAAACTCGCATGCTTCATCAAGGGTGTATCCATGAAAGTTCCAACAGAAAGGGATTGGAGTTTGAATTGAGTTTCCTCATCCAAACCCTTAAATTAAATTACTAGCAAATCAATCTTTGGAATCCCATAATGAGGGAAATCTAACAAAAGGTCCTTGAACCTCTCCCATGATTTAAAAAGACTTCCGTTATTTTTCATCACAAATACATTAATTTTACCTCTCAACTCCGCTGTTTTTTATGGTGGAAAGAACTTGGTGAGAAATTCAGTAGTCATCTCTTCCAATGTATTAACCCTTTCCGATGGAAGTGATTGATACCAACAAGCGCCTTATCCTTCAAAGAGAAATAGAAAGGCCGCAATTTATAATTATTATTCTCCACTCTTGAAGGTTTTAAATTCTCCATGAGAATCTCATAATTTTGCAAGTGTTGATGTGGAGATTCTCTCTCTAATCCTCCAAACTGACTTTGTCGGATCGTAGTAATAACTTGAGGTCGAAATTTATAATCATGATCAGCCGGATCAATTATATCGCCCGGACGGCGTACTTGTTGAGTGGGATCCATCCTTTGACCTAGTGTTTTCGGTATACCCTCAAACGGGTCAACTCTCTCAATCCTCGCTGGAGGGTGAGGTGCGGGTGGCTGCACAAAACGGGTGCCAGTGGGTCAATCACAGCTCTAGTATCTCTCTCCCGTTCCTCATTCACCAGCCGAACGGATTCTCGTAATTCAACTATGCTGGCCCGAAGTTTCTCTAGCACGTGCTTCTGCTCTCTCTCTCTCTCTCTCTCTCTCTGATTAGGGCATCATCTCGTAACTTTAGTTGATCAAGAGCATCTTCCAACTCAGCACGTAAATCTCTATTTTCATCATTATTTACGGCATACATTCTAGCTTCTTTTAGTCTCCTTTTGTATGTCTTTTCTGGTTTAGGATCGTAGGGGGCGATTTCTTTACTAGCTCGAGTTTTTCGCATAAACCTAAGGAAAGATTCTGCAAGAACACTCAAGTAGAATTATTAATAGAAAAAGCAAAAACTTCCAAGCTAGATAACCGAAACCTAATTTGGTCTAAGCCAAATACTCGACAACGGCGGCAAAAACTTGTACGCTCCAAAAGGTGTGTGCAAAAATTCTTAAATTTATAACCAAGAATATAGCAAAAGCAAACCCGCAGTGTATGGATCAATCACAGCAATAGCAAATATTCTAGGGTCGAACATAGGGATTTGGTGAAATCAAATCAATAAAAGAAATCTAGCAAAGAAAATAATGCAAATATTGATAAAAGCAAAGACATTGTGTAATATTTTGGGAAAAAGGATTCTAGAGATCAAGGAATCTGATTGTGTTTTTCGATTCAAGACTTCTAAGATATATATGGACAGAGCTGGGATTACAAGGTATGTTAATGTACGGTGAAGTTCCAATACCCACTTATCTCAACCCAAAGGCTATAAATAAAGGATGTTGAGTCTCGATAAGATAGAGATTCTAAGGGAAGGATAATACTCTCAAACCAAACACAAAACCCAACGGAATCAGGTTAACTCACAAAGGTAAAGGCTTTGGCACACTCAACCTTAATAGAGGGTTTTGAATCCTCTATTACCTAAAACTTGTAATTGTTGGCAACCAAGCAAGGGAATCACCGGGTAAGTCTCTTCCCACACTCGCATATAGGTTTATAAAGGTTTAAAATGGCTAGGGTTTAAGAAATCTGTAACCAAAGATTAAGAATAAAGCAAGGTAGGTACGACAGAAGAGAAAATCGGGTTGTTCTTGAATGAAAATCGGTCGATTTTCTACCAAGAACACACCGATTTTTCTTCTCTGCGATGGTTAAACTCAACTCTCAGGGTCCAATCTCAACGTGAGGTTCATTTATCATAATCTCAACCACAATCTTCAACCAATCATCCTAGAATCACAAGAGTTTTAGCCAAGAATACACATTATCAAAATCAAAGGAGATATTAAATCAAGAAAATCAAGAATGTGGGAAAACTTTGAATCTTCAGAGTTTTCCAACAAAAATCCTTTGAACAACGTTTTAATATCTCAAAAACTAATCAAGAACTTCAATCAAACTCCAATCTTGCATTCACAATGACAGAATAATAATCAAAACTCACAAAGCCTTAAGAACGACTTTCTTGACTCGATCTTGGACCTTGATCTTCCAAACTTCCTTCCTTGAATGCTTCCTTCGTATTTCTTCTCTTATATTGAATGGTATTGAATGATTTGGATGGTGGTGAGACGTCCCCTATTTATAGGAAATAGGTAGGGTTGAAATTTGATCTTATTGTTACAATCCTACTCTGAATCGGACGATTAAAGATAGAGCTCGAGTCAATTACAAGGAAATCGACCGATTTTTATCATATCTTGATCCGGCTTTTCTACTTTGAGCGTGTTATCTTTTAGTTCCGTCTTCTATCTTCTATTGTGATATTCCCATGTCTTTTCCAATCTTTAAGCTCCCTTACTAGTCCTTTATGATGTCATGCTCGATATTGCTCCAATTCCGCACCAAAATTCCACCGTTTTACCTACAATTACACAAATAATGTGTGTAGACCTCTATTCTCGTAATATATATGAATATGGACTTAAAGGCACATAAATCTCATCAAATGTATGTAAACTTGAGGTGATATGCTCGTATTAACCATGAATATGATAGCATATAATGCATGTCATCAACCTCATATAAACTCTGGCATTCATACATCTTGACCGGCTCTCCATGCATCCTCTCATCAACATATAGCACGTTCTTGAAATCACCAAGGACCAACCAAGGATACTTTGGCCATTTCATTGGTAGATACTTTGGCCAATTCTGGGAACTCCGATGCCGGTTTCTAGTCATTAGAGGAACAACGATCCCTCTTTCAATGACATCTAATTCATTGTCCCCATTAGAAAGGACATCATGTCCATCATCAACCACTTCAACAGCCTCTTCCCCACCAGCCTCAAAATTGTCAAAATTTGAACATTGAAATTTTTGACCTTGTTCCTAGGCGTTCACATGTCCAGATCCAGATTGGTCACCCCCAAAGGGACGGAGGCAAGCGCTGAAGAATTCAATGGATTGACATTCCCAATCGCTATCGGCAATGAGCTTGTCTTACCGGCATTTGTTCCTGTCTCAGACCTTGTCATGCCACCCAAATTGAACATCATTGTCGGAGCGAACGTTGGCATTCGGTAACGAAGCAGACATCCCATTTGTTGAAGTTGTAGTAGTTGGAGGTCTACCATCAGTCCTAGCGTTTTTCATAATGTTGTCCCCTTTGTCTCCGACACGTCCAACCATGTCCTTTGACTGTTCGACACCATGGCACTTGCCCCCGACACCGACGTTACACCGGTTTTGACAAGGCCGGCCTTCGAAGCTTGTAAAGATTGGTTCTTGACCTTGTCTATATTGCTTTCTTGAACTTCTTGATTTGGTTGAGAACTCACTGCCGTTACAACAGAATCTTGCTTGGCTTTCAAGAAAGGATCTTGAACCCTAGTTGTAACCACCGCCGTCATCGAAACATTATGCTCAGTGCTTCCTCCACCATCCCAGCCCCAACCTTAGCGGGAGATTGTTTCTTCTTAGGCATGGTAACAAAAGTCACCAAACCTACACGCACAAACTTTTGAGAATACCTTCAACAATAAACTAGAAGATATTGAATTTCTCCACGCGTACAATAGATTACACAGAAGATTTCTAACGTGAATAGAGAGGATTCACATGAGAAAGAGTGGACCTTGCGGCGAAGCGAAGGTCGAAGCCCTTCGCCGCATGAAAATCGCTGGAGAGAGAAGAGAATGTTTAAGTGGAGCGTATTATTGAAAGCTCTCAATAATACGCTCTAGTGATTTATTTTGGTGCATATTGTTGGGTTTATTTGAACTTACTTTTCGAAACAATGAAAATATATATAACGATCTAGTGATTTATTTAATTGTAAAAAAAATGAATTGTGTATGATATATTTAAACATCACAATATTGTACAATATTATATTTAATTATTATAATACCAACTTCTCATATAATCATAAAATATAATGTAACTAATGATTGTTATTTTTAATTGAAAAGACAAAATTACGGGAAAATATTAAAAATACAGTTTAGTCGGGTTTGTTTCGGGTTCGGGTTTACTTCGAGTCGGATATGTTTCGAGTGCTAGTCTATTTCTGATTGGGTTTGCTTTGGGTTCGAGTATGCTAGGAGTTCGGATTGAAACGAGTTAACTCGGATCAAATCTTGGGTTCTTTATTTTAAGTATATTCAGATTTGATAGGGTCCGGGTTAAACGGGTCGAGTCGATTTCTGGGATCGGGTCAGATATTGACGTCTCTAAAATATTATATGAACCCCTCTCCTGATCAACCAAGACATTGTATTCTCAAAAGCGAGCTAAAATTAGGTAAGTAAACATAAGCATGTCTAGTGTATATTCCATATTTATTCATTCATTCAATGTAATTTAGCATATATACTTAGTTTTGACTAACTGAGATTCCCACGTAAACTTATGGTGACACATGCCCACTTAGTCATCAACACTAAATTAATTAATAATCCATATATGGATTCCTCTACTACTCTAATTACATACACTACACTAGTGAGTAGTGACTTGAACGCCTAATCACCTTTTAATGTAACACCAATATAACTCCAAAAGGATGAGACCCATGTTTTATGTATCTGTTCCTGACACAAACAAAGAAGGAAAAAGGAAAGACGTGAGAATAAGAATGAGAGCCATAATAGGAATATAGGGTTGAGAATGACAGATTAGCTCAACGGGACCAGAATTCGAATTCAATTTGCTGCTACAACTCTACAACACCAATCGCCTCCTCTTTTATTTAAATCTGTCTTTCACACACCACACACCACACACCACACACACAGGCAATGCACTCAATGATGAGCTTCACCAACCCAGCCATGGCCCTCTTCATCACCGCTTTTCTGATTTCCGCCTTTCCAAACCATGCCGCTCATCTCGGGCATGGGTACACCGTTGAAAGGGTCAAGCTCGACACTTCGGAAAAAACACTCCATGCAGAGCTGAAGCTCCTTGAAGCGACGCAGCAGCTTTATGGCCCTGGCATTCCCAATCTCACCCTCACTGCAAGGTACATGCTCATCACTTCTTTTTTCTCATATTCATTCAGCAACCCTTAAACTAGGTTCTGCATCAAACATTAAGCAACATAACAGCAAAATACGTAAATGACTTTTGCAAAATTCTAGTTTATTCCACAAAGTGAATGAATGAAGCATATATAACTACTGTATAAAATTTTGGTGACACAGATTGGAGAAGCACGACCGTTTGAGAATCCGGATTACGGATTCTCAGCATCCTCGATGGGAAATCCCGCAACAAATCCTTCCTCGCACCACATATTCACACCTCCATTATAACAAGTGGACCTCATCTTCACCACAGCAAGTCCTCTCACACCCGAGCTCAGATCTCATCTTCACCCTCCATGACACCAGCCCATTTGGCTTCTCTGTCACCCGCAGCTCCACGGGCGAAACCCTCTTTGACATGAGGCCCACTGATGCCGAGCCTGTTGGCCTCGTCTTCAAAGACCAATACATCCAGCTCTCCTCCTCGCTCCCTAAGAAGAGGGCAAACTTGTATGGACTTGGTGAGCACACCAAGCCCACGTTCAGGTTGCAGCCTAATCAGACCCTCACCCTGTGGAATGCTGACAAATGGAGCAATAACGTGGATGTGAACCTCTACGGGTCGCACCCGTTCTACCTGGATGTTCGGTCCCCATCCGGGACAGCCCACGGGGTCCTGCTCTTAAACAGTAACGGAATGGACGTTGAGTACATGGGTGATCGGATCACATATAAGGTTATCGGTGGGATAGTTGACCTCTATGTCTTTGCTGGACCCGAGCCTGATGCCGTTGTGCAGCAGTACACTCAACTCATTGGGCTCCCGACTCCAATGCCTTATTGGTCCTTCGGTGAGTACTATTTTTTAATTAGCATGTTCAGCCGAAAGTAATTCTTACTAATGCACTTGTGTGTGTAATTGGTGCTTTGTGAAGGTTTTCACCAGTGCAAATGGGGCTATCGGGACATAAAGATGGTTGAGGATGTTGTAAGCAAATATGCAGAGGCTGGAATCCCTCTAGAGGTGATGTGGACTGACATTGATTACATGAATGGCAACAAGGATTTCACTGTCGATCCTTACAACTATTCTTTGCCTGAGATGCAAAGATTTGTCACACAGCTACACAATAACGGCCAAAAATACGTCCCCATCATCGATCCTGGTACGTGCATTGTGTAACACTTGTTAATTTCTGTCAAGACATTTTGCTGAAGAAAAAAGTGTTTGATATTATTTTGCAGGGATTAGCATAAACAACACTTATGGGACATTTGAAAGGGGGGTGCACGCAGATATCTTTATCAAACGACAAGGAGTGCCGTATGAGGGTCGAGTGTGGCCGGGAGAAGTCTATTTCCCGGACTTCTTGAACCCGAGAACAACTGCCTTCTGGACAGATGAGATTCAGAGGTTCCACAACATGCTCCCTGTGGATGGCCTATGGATCGACATGAATGAGGCCTCCAACTTCAACCCTGCCACTCCCATTCCTGACTCCACAATCGACAACCCGCCCTATGCCATCAACAATTCTGGCAACCGGATACCCATCAACAACAAGACCATACCTGCAACTGCTGTGCACTTTGGCAATGAATGTAAACTTTGATACAATTCTGACTTTCGTTGTATTCAGTGCAATGTAAAACTTCAGTATTTATAGTTCAGCTGAGATGTATAAATTATTTCACATAATCAACATAGACCAATGCCGAATCAGACAAAAGATCACAGAAACTTTGATACAAAATAGTTGTATGCAATTTTGTTCTTTTGACAGCATTATCATGGACACCGGCTGTCATAGCACGTAATAAGTATGGAAACACCTCCATGTAGACCTCGAAAAGAAGAGTGATTAGAATATTTCGCTTCTGAATCCATCAAGTGTGGTAAGAAGTGAAAGTGAGAACCCGGTATATTCACCAAATACTCTGAGATGAACTATTTACCGCTACAATGCGCCATAGAGCCCCAAATATGTCAACATTTTGCATCAACACAAAGCCCATATGTCAAATTTTAAAAAGAGATGGTCACCAACCCAACTCCTATTCAAGACTTTTGCCAGCAACTTTCAGGAAAACATCCTACAACATTTTGCCTCAAGATCCTTGAATTTAGTGTTATTTGTCCTCTAGAAGCTCTTGACTAAGTTAATACCTAAAAACTCCAATTTTATGCAGTTTTGATATGGAAGAATCTCTTTCCAAAATCTAGCATATTGTGAGAACAAAAATATTCCCTGAAGAACAAAAGCAAGGGACATAAATCCAAAAAAGTTCATCAGAGGAGTCATTTTATCAGACAAGTCTCACACGGGGGCTTCCAAAGATAGATTTTGAGGAACACTTGGTATGCAACATGTTAACTCCACCTTGATAATAATACATTACTTATGGTTCATGAAAGTCAAAACCTTTGTTCCAGGTTTTTGTAAGACCTTACAAGTTTTGGTAAAAACATTACAGTGTCTGGTAATGCATTACCATATTACAGAAAACCTTGGTTTCCAGGTTTCAGTAAGGCCTTACACGAACTGGTAAGACCTTACCAAAACTGGACAAAAACTACACTTGAGTTAAGTACGTCCAAATGGCTTTTCCTTCTTGTTGAGTTATTTAAGGGATTTGATTTTAACAAATCTTTGATTTGTTTTAATTAAATCTTCTTGAGATAAATTGGAAGATTCTCAACAACCTAGTTTGACTTCATATCCCAACAAACAAGTTTGACTTGACTTCAACTCTCAACAGACAAGATTGGATCAAATCTCAACAAACAAGATCACGCAACCAAGATCTTCTTCAACGTTCAAAATTGCTGATACGTTTGCCTATTTAAAGAGACAATAAAGAAGACACAATACACGTTCATTACCTACGACGGAAACACAAGTGACAAATCGACTTATCTATTTCTTCTCACAAAGTGTTGTTCTCACATTCAAAACTCTATCGTCCTACTTCTCTAAGAGTGTGAGATCTTATTCGAGCTTATAGTACAATTCAACTAGGATCATACAAACCGTTATTACTTCTAGGCACGTTGGATACTATTGTTGTATCTGGAGTACTTTAGTTTTCCTATTTGAGTGTGTGAGTTGCTAGATAGGAAGTGTAAGACTTCTGAGTTTAGAAGAGGGAAGGTCTTCTGAAGATTGTATCTGAAACTCATCAAGAAGAAGGAAAATAAAGCTACTTGGAATCCTAGGTTTGAATCAATCCTAGGCGGGGACTAGGTCGTGTTGGTGACCGAACCTCGTTAACATATCGTGTGTCCTTTACTGCTCTTAACATTCCTGGTTTGTCTAAACCTTTACACTTAATACCAATCTTAGAGAAACGTGTAAGGTCTTATTATTACGAATAAGACTTTATTTCGTTTGATAAGGTCTTATCTCTTTCGATAAGGTCTTACCTATCCTAAGATTACGAAAAGTTTCCATACTCTATTCATCCCCCCCCTTCTAGAGTATTGGCTAAACTATTTATCTGCCTATTCCGCATTTCAATTGGTATCAGAGCCTAACTCACGTCTTCTTAGATATTATTATCTGTGAGGCTAACTAATGGCAGGTGAAGGTCAAGGCGGATTTGGTCAAGGAAGATCAATTTCTCGACCACCTCTTTTTGTAGGAAACAATTTTGTGCACTGAAAATTCTTGATGCAGATGTTTATCATCGATCAAGATTTGGAGCTTTGACATATTATCAAGAACGGACCTCTCACTCCTACCAAGGAAGGTCCCGACAATACAACAATAAACAAGACATAAGCTGAATTGAATCAGAAAGATCTAGAGAGCGTGGCGAAAAACTACAAGGCCATTAATCTATTATATTGTGGTTTAAGTACTGATGAATTTAATCGTATATCTTCATGTAGATCCGCTAAAGAAATATGGGATAAATTAGTGGTTACATATGAAGGAACCAGCCAGGTCAAAGAAACCAAAATAAGTATCTTTCTTAGGCAATATGAATTGTTTAAAATGATCCCAGATGAATCAGTCAAAGTAATGTTCACCCGTTTTATGGAGATCATTAATAATCTTGACTCACTGGGAAAGACTTTTAATAACAAAGAAAAAGTCAGAAAGATACTTAGATGTTTGTCTAAAGCAAAATGGGGTCTCAAGGTAACTGCTATAGAAGAAGCACAAAATCTCAATACACTTGCTCTTGATGATTTGCTGGGCAAATTAATCACCCATGAATTGATCATCAATGAGGACGATGGGGATTTGCCAACAAACATTAAGAATTTGGCACTCAAGGCAAAGAAAGAGGAACCACTGGAAGATTCTGAAAGTGATGATGAAGATCCCTTCGCTCTTATCACAAGGGGAGCTAGAATATTAAAAATGAAAAAGCAATTTTCAAATAAAGAAAATGCTAGATCATCTAAATACAAAGGTAAGTCTTCTAACCCCTTGAAGAAGAATCGTGTTCTAAATTGCTATGAATGTGGTGAAACAGATCATCTTGTTAAATAATGTCCTCAAAAGAAGAAGAACAAATTCAAGAAAAAGGAATTTGGCAAGAAAGCCATGGTAGCAGCCTGGAGCGATTCAGATTCCTCAAGTGATTCAGATTCTGAAGATGATCATGCAAATTTGTGCCTTATGGCAAAAACCGACAAAAGTCAAGACCAACATCTGGATGGAATGGTAAGAGATCTTATATCCAGTCCTACTGTTGTGTTATCAAGAGTTCTGAAAAACATGATCTCCAATGAAGATATTAATAGCAAAGAAATTAACATTTTAAAAGAGAAGATAAATGATCAGGAAACTTGCATAAGAATGCTTTCACTGAAAGTTCAAGATCTTGACAGCCTACATTCAGATCTTGACACTGAGGTTAAGGTCTTACGATCGGAGAATTCCGAACTAAAGGCAAACCTCTCATCTCTTAAGACATGTAATACTGACTTAGAGATTGAAAAAGTAAAACTTTCTGAAAAATGTCAAGAACAGCAAATAGCTCTTGTGCAATTTACTAAATCTAAAGCTACTCTTGACAAAATGCTTGGAGAACAACAATTATCCTTAAACCGAAGTGGCATAGGATATAACAGGAACTTTCCTGCAAAACCTACTACCACTTTTGTCAAGGAAAAAGGAAATTGGAGATCTCCTACATGTTTCTTTTGCTGTAAAAAGGGTCATGTAAAGGAAACTTGTCCTTATAGAAGAACCGATCCATACATTATTAGAAATACCTTTCCTGTACGTTTGAATGAACGGGTAAAACACATATGGGTTCCTAAAGGGACTAGGCTACCTAACATGGTCTACCCCCATAATGGATCAAACTCTGTCTATTGGTCAATCCGGAAAGGATGATTTTCTGTTTTGCAGGATATCACCAAGACTCAAAAATGGATAATGGACAGTGGTTGTTCAAGACATATGAGTGGAAAAGAATCTCTTTTCAACACTCTAAAGAAGCAAACCACTTGCACAATAACTCTTGGTGACAAAGAAAAATGTGACATTCTTGGTATCGGTAACATTGGTCTTGATTCAAATAATAATATTAAAGATGTTTATTTGGTGGATGGCTTAAAATATAACCTTCTCAGTGTTTCTCAGCTTTGTGATAAAGGAAATTGTGTTAGCTTTGACAAGAGGAAGTGTGAAGTTCAAGATGAGATGACAGGAAATTTAGTGCTAACAGCTCACAGGGATAATAATATATATGTTGTTAATACTAACCAAATTGCAGGGACAAATTTAAAATGTCTCAAGGTCTTATCATATGACTCAAGACTATGACACAGACGACTTGGTCACATCAGCATGCACTCTCTTAAAAAACTTCAATCTAAGGATCTTGTAAGAGGTCTTCCTGACCTAAAATTCAAAATAGATGATTTATGCAATGCTTGTTCAAGAGGTAAACATACTCGTAGTTCTTTCAAAAAGAAGAAAGTGGTAAGTACTACTAGACCTCTTGAACTTCTCCACATGGATCTTTGTGGACCTATGCGTGTCAAATCTCCTAAAGGCAAAAAGAGGGATGAGGTAGTTTTTGATTGTAAAAGAAAACATTTGTTTTCTATAATCAAAACGCACGCCATTTTTACAGAAGAAACAAGAGATCAAAAGCATTAATTAGAGATAAGTAAAAGATTAAGGATTAATCTCATCCATTAGAGATTACTAAAGGCAAAGGATTAAGGAAGGAGAAGACTATTCGCTTACGCTTACAATCGATTCGGATTCGTTTGATTTGCGATGAAGACTCCCACGGATAAAGGTTAGTCTTCGATTCATATACGGATATATCGGTTGATTCATGTATAAGTCTAGATCCATTATAGTGTTTGATTTCGAAACGGAATCGTAAATATTCTAACAATTGGTATCAGAGCGAGGTTATAAACTTGTATGATTGATCGATGTATTCGAATAAATATGAAATCAAAATTTTTTTTTTAATATACGTACAGTATATGCTCATGAATCAGTAGTTTTCTTTTTGTGAACTTTTGTTTGCGTTTCATTGTACAAAGACGTTGGTTTCAATATGGTATTATTGGAGTGCTTATGTTAATCATGGTTAATGAATTCTATTTATGATTCATTATATGATAGTTAGCATCATGATGCAACGTCTCTATTATGTGTAAACCATGTTGTTTATGGGCATTATGTGTTAACACATGTTTCTTTCATTCTAACTTGGGACTGCGTGTTTAATGGAATCCTTGCTCATGTGTGTATATATTACAGTGTATATAAGAACTAGAGTATATATACATGCAGTGATAATTTATTTATTAAACTATATTATGTGTAGTAAAAAAAAAAGTGTGAGTTTACACAGTAGAGTAATATAATTTACTGTCTAAATTATGTATAACGTGTTAGTCACCAAAGTGGCCTTGTTATAATTTTAATTAAGACATTTAAATTAATCAAGTTCAATTATTCATGATTATAGGATGCTTAATAAAAGTTTGATTGATTAATTGTTGTTGTTGACTATATTTCTAGGAGATCACCCAAAGGTGAATCATTGAAAATAGTCAATAATATTAAAAGAGATTAATCATGCTACTTATGTTGATAGTGTATATATCCAAAGATAGCATGCTTATTTGATTTATGTATGTCATGATAATCTACTAAATGTATTTTTTAGCATCAATGATTGTGTGTGTGTTTTTAAGTATTGCCCAAAGGTTGCTTGAATACATGCTTTAAATTTTACATATATGATCTGAATCTATATTATAGTCAAAGCACTAATAGGTAAGCATGTATAAATTATTGCAGCTTCGTCAAATTTATCTGCATCTGCAAACTCTGTTGTCAAGTTCAATGGGCAAAACTATGATGATTGGTCTGAACAAGTCCGATTTACTTTGGGCATTATGTCGTTGGACCTTGCTATACTCATGGATAATATACCAGCAGCCATTACAGAGGATAGCTCCGAAGCTGAAAAGTCTCTTTATGAGGATTGGAAGCGTTCTAATAGGCTGAGTTTGAATCTCATGAGGATGAGTATGGCTGAAAGTATTAAGCCATCAATTCCTAAGACAGAGAATGCAAAGGAATTCTTTCTGAAAGTTAAGGAGTATTCACAGTCGGATTTGGCGGACAAGTCAATTGTAGGAAGCCTTATGAGTGAGCTGACTACGAAGAAGTTTGACTGGTCTCAGCCTATCCATGATCATGTGACGTATATGTCTAATTTGGCAGCAAAGTTAAAGACCTTGGGAATGGACGTTAATGAAACATTCTTGGTCCAATTTATCATTAACTCTCTACCTCTTGAGTTTGGTCAGTTCCAGGTGAACTATAACACCATTAAAGACAAATGGAACTTTCAAGAATTAAAGGCCATGCTTGTTCAAGAGGAAGGGAGGTTGAGGAAGATAAAGGATTAAGTTGTCCATTTTACAAGTCATGATGGTGCCAGCAGCAGTAAGGGTAAGTCAAGTAAAAAGGACAAGAGGAACAAGAACCCTTTGAAAGTTAATGAGGGTAATATTAAGAAGGAAGTGAAGTGTTTCTTTTGCAGGAAAACAGGACACTTCAAGAAGGATTGTCCTAGAAGGAAGGCTTGGTTTGAGAAGAAAGGTATACATTATAGTTTTATTTCCTTTGAATCAAATCTTATAGAAGTGCCTAATAATACTTGGTGGATAGATTCTGGTGCTACTACTCACGTGTCTCATATTAAGCAGGGATTCAGTATGATCCGGCTCATAAGAGGAGCTGAACAGTATTTGTTCATGGGAAACAGGATGAAGGCAAAGATAGAGGGCATCGGGACTTATAGACTGATGACACTGGTAGTTATATAGATCTTGAAGGATGTCTTTATGTTCCTGAATGTGCTAGAAATCTTGTTTCCATTAGTAGTTTGGACAATTTAGGTTTTATTATTAAGTTTGGACATGGTGAATTTTCATTGTACAAACATAATATCTTTTATGGTAGTGGTACATTGATTGATTCACTTTACAGGTTTAATCTTGATATTAAATTTTCTGAATCTTTGCTTTATGTTGAAGCTAATGTGGGCATCAAACGTAGTACATCTAATGAAATACAGCTTTCTTATGGCATCAAAGATTAGGTCACATATCTAAGGAAAGGTTAATGAGGTTGGTGAAAAATGATATCCTACCTCACTTGGGTTTTAGTGACTTAGATGTGTGTATAGAATGCATTAAAGGAAAGCAAACTAAACACACTACAAAGAAAGCCGCCACAAGAAGCACTCAACTTCTTGAGTTAATTCACACCGACATTTGTGGTCCTTTTGACGTTCCTTCATGGAGCGGTGAAAAGTATTTCATCACTTTTATTGATGATTTCTCACGTTATGAATATATTTACCTATTGCATGAAAAGTCTCATTCTATAAATGCCTTAGAGGTATTTGTTACTGAGGTGGAAAGTCAATTAGATAGAAAAATAAAAGTTGTGAGATCCGATAGAGGTGGAGAATTTTATGGGAAATATAATGAAAATGGACAGTGTCCACGTCCATTTGCAAAGTTCCTTGAAAATAGAGGCATTTGTGCACAATATACAATGCCTGGTACACCTCAACAAAATGGTGTAGCTGAGAGGCGGAACCGTACATTAATTAATATGGTTAGGAGCATGTTAGGAAATTGCTCTTTGCCCTTATCATTGTGGATACACGCATTAAAGACTGCAACATATTTATTGAACCGGGTTCCTAGTAAGGCAGTTCCTAAGACCCCTTATGAACTGTGGACGGGCAGGAAACTTAGTTTGAGACATCTCCGTGTTTGGGGTTGTCCTGCAGAAGTGAGGGTGTATAATCCACATGAAAAGAAGCTTGATCCAAGAACAGTTAGTGGATTCTTCATTGGCTATCCTGATAAGTCAAAGGGGTATAAATTTTATTGCCCTAACCATAGTACGAGAATCATAGAAACTGGCAATGCTAGGTTCATTGAGAATGGTCAAACTAGTGGGAGTGGTGATCCACGAAAAGTGGACATTCAAGAAATTCAGGTTGAAGATCTTTCACCTGTGGTTTCTTCTGAGGTTGTTGTACCAATTGTCATATCACAGTTACATGACAACTTGGAACAACAAAATGATGTCCAAAATCCATTAGTTGAAAATGAAATAAATGAACCGGTCATAGTACAAGAAGAGACAACTGAACCACGTGAATCATTAAGGCGGTCTATAAGAGAAATAAGATCTGCCATTCCAAATGATTATGCGGTTTATTCTCTTGAAAGTGAATGTGACTTAAGCATTGATGAAGATCCAGTTTCATTTAAGAAAGCCATGGGAAGTGACAATCCTGAAAATTGGTTAATTGCCATGAAAGAAGAAATGAAATCGATGAGTGACAACCAAGTATGGGATTTAGTTGAGTTGCCTGAGGGTTCCAAGACAGTTGGGTCCAAGTGGGTCTTTAAGACCAAACGGGACTCCAAGGGCAACATTGAAAGGTATAAGGCTAGATTGGTTGCTAAAGGATACACTCAAAAAGATGGCATTGACTACACAAAGACTTTCGCACCGGTGTCGAAGAAAGACTCTTTGAGAATTGTTTTGGCTTTGGTGGCTCATTATGACCTTGAGCTTCACCAAATGAATGTAAAGACCGCTTTTCTAAATGGAGATTTAGAGGAGGAAGTATATATGGACCAACCTGAAGGGTTCTTGACCACAAACAAAGAACATATGGTGTGTAAGTTGAGAAAATCAATATATGGACTGAAACAAGCTTCCCGACAATGGTATCTTAAGTTTAATGATATCATCACGTCTTATGGTTTTGTAGAGATCGCCGTTGATCGGTGTATCTACATAAAGGTCAGTGGGAGTAAATTTGCTATTTTAGTCCTATATGTTGATGATATCTTGCTTGCTGCAAATAACATAGGCATGTTACATGATATAAAGAAATATCTCTCTAAGCACTTTGAAATGAAAGATATGGGTGAAGCATCCTATGTGATTGGAATAGAAATATTTCGGGATAGATCACAAGGATTGTTAGGTTTGTCTCAAAAAGCTTATATTAATAAAGTGTTAGAGAAATATAGAATGGATAAATGCTCTAAAGGGATAGTTCCAATTCAGAAGAGAGATAAGTTTAGTAAACTACAAGGTCCTAGAAATGAATTGGAACGAAAGGAAATGCAAAATATTCCTTATGCTTCAGTGGTTGGGAGTTTGAATTATCTTCAAACATGTACTCGACCTGACATTAGCTTCGCTGTAGGCATGTTGGGTAGATATCAAAGTAATCCCGGAATGGACCATTTGAAGGCTGCTAAAAAGGTTCTCAGGTACTTGCAAGGCACCAAAGAGCACATGCTTACATATAGGATATCTGATCATCTAGAGGTCATTGGATATTCAGATTCAGATTTTGCCGGATGTGTGGATAGTAGGAAATCTACGTTCGGATATGTGTTTCAATTAGTGGGAGGAGCTGTTTCATGGAGGTGTGGGAAGCAGTCTATCATTGCTACTTCTACTCTGGAGGTTGAGTTTGTGGCATGCTTTGAGGCCACTAACCATGCATTGTGGATGCGGAATTTTATCTCGGGGCTTGGAATTGTTGACGGTATAGCTAGGCCGCTGAGAATTTATTGTGATAATGATAGCCTGAATTATAGTCTATATTTTGGGGTTTGTTTGGACGTTTTATCTTTCATAATCTGCATGTTTGTATGTATATTATGTGATTATACTACCATTTCATCTACCTTTGCGGGAATCGAGGTCTACACCTAGTTTTGTTGTAATCGTAGGTAAAATGGCACGTTTTGCATCAAAAAGGAGCAAAAGGAGTCATGAGTCATTTGGAGCTACATCCAGGGGGCATAGCCATGGATTAAAGATTTACTTTGGAGCAGATTCGAGAGATTTCACATTCTGTTGTGACTCACCTCGGTTGACCACGGATTCACCTCGACCGAGGTGATCCAGAAACGCCGACTCGACCGAGGCGAACACCTAGGACGCGGCAAAAATATTTTATTCTTGGATGAGATCTTTTAAAATTGGAAAGTGATCTTATATTTTTGGGCTTGGCTCTTGGAAGGAAGAAGATATGCAGAATCATATATTTTACCTATATTTATGGGCAAAGATCTCTTTTAAGATATTTTATCTTTGGAGGGTTATTTTCCTATAAAAAGGGTTAGATTTCCACAAATCAAGAAGGTCGCATACCCCGCTTAGATCCGCTATCAACCCCGCATATCTTGCATACATCTCGCAGCAGCCGCACTCCAATTTGGGAGATTCGAAGAACCTTGTTGAAGGTTGAAGAAAGATTGAAGATTGTATAAATAAAATTTTATTTAAATATAAGGAAGATTGAAGATTGTAGCTTTTATAGCTTTTGAAGGGTTTTTGTAAGATTATCTTAGATTCCCTTCCTTGTTGTCTTGCTTGTTGGATTTATATCCAAGGAACGCTTTGTTGTGATATTTGATTCAGTTATTGAAGTCTTTTCATTAAATTCTTCTTTGTTCAAATATTCACCTTCTTCCCATATATTTGATTAATACTTTCATGATGATGAGTGGCTAATTTCCTTCTGTGATTCTAGGGTGATTGGCTGAAGGTTGTGGGAAAAACAATGATAGAATAATCTTAGATTCCAGTAGGATCCTGAAAGTTCGAGTCTTTAACCTTAACCCTAAGCATCTCGTTCAGTCGATGAACATCTCGGCCGGGGTGGAATTCTTCTGACCGAAGTGACTTATCCGATTCTAAACAGAAAGTTAAGTGTTAGAGTTTGCTAAATCCTATTCTTATTACGCCTTTCTGGTTCAATGCAAGCTTAGGATGAGACTTACCCGGTAATTCCTTAGTTTGTTTACCAACGATCATAAGTGTAGGTAATAAAGGTTTATCCTTTATTGGGGTTTGAGTGTGCTTCCATCCCATCTTTGTGAGTTAGCCTGAGACTTACCCGGTAAAGGTTGATTCTATTCCCTTAGATGGTTTGTTAGTTTGAGGTTATAGTTCTTTATCTTAATTCCTTGAGACTTACCCGGTAATAGGAGTTACGGTTTTGGATTAGTGAATAGTGAGACTTACCCGGTGATCTATTCCACTTTAGTAACACCTTCCCTATGCAAAAATCTCAGCTTTGTCCGCTTATCTATAGATCTTGAGTTGGAACCACAACTGAATGCTTTTAATCCCTAGAATTGCATGTTTGCTTTATTGACTTCTTATTCATCTTTGATTGTGTTGATTGTTCTTGTGGTTAGTATTTACACAAGCATACCGTTATTGACTTTGTTTCACCAAGTCCTTGTGATCGACCCCTGGAATTCCTTGCTTTTACTACGATTGACCCGTACACTGCGGGTTCGCATCCTTGTTTTAAGCTTAAGTCTAGGGTTATAAATTTAAAGCTTGCACACACCATTTGGAGCGAACAAGTTTTTGGCGCTGTTGTCGGGGACTTGGTCTAGACCGAGCCGGTACGGTTTGCTCTTGGGGCGTTTGCCCCCGTGTCTACTAACCACTCTACTTGAGTGACTTTTGCAGGTTCTTTCTTAGGTATATGCGAAGAACCCGCGCTGGGAAGGAAATCGTTCCTTACGATCCCAAACCAGAAAAGACATACAAAAGATGATTGGAAGAAGCGAAGATGGCCCAACAAGACAACCGCGATCTTGAGGCCGAATTGAAAGAGGCGTTAGAGTTGCTACGCCTCAGCAAGGAAGAACTAAGGCGAGAGAAGGAAGAAACTCGCACCAAGACAGAAGCAATCGAGGCGGAGATGGCGGTCATACGTGACTAGATTCTACTTCGACCGAGGGAAGATCCTCCTGTTGATCCTCGACCAATGCAGGATCCAGTAGCTGACCCTCGACCGAGGCAGGTTCCAGTACCTGACGCCCCGGCCGATGTACTTCCACCTCGGAGGTCAGTCCGAGATGTTCTTCTTGCAGGAATTCCACAAACCCTAGGTCAAAGGATGGACCCTAATCAGCAACTGAGGCGTCCAGGAGTTAACCTAGGAAATCTAGTGGACCATGACTATGAACTTCAACCGCAAGTTCTATCCATGATTCGCCAATGCCAATTCGGAGGGCTAGAGAAGGAATCACCACATCAACATCTTCAAAACTATGAGATCTTGATGGAGACCTTGAGACCTCCGAGAATTGAAAACAACAACTACAAGCTAAGACCTTTTTACTTTTCTTTAAAAGATAGAGCTCTTACTTGATATCAATCTCTTCCTCCAGGAAAAATCAGCACATGGGAGGAGATGACAACGGAGTTCTTGACCAAATTCTTCCCCCCCTCAAAAACAGCTGAAATGAGAGGGAAGATTAATGCTTTCATTATGAAGGATAAGGAGAGCTTGTCCAAGTCATGGGAGCGGTTCAAGGACATTCTTTTGGATTGCCCACATCATGGGATTCCAAAGCTAGAGTTATTGGAGATATACTTCAAAGGACTGGACGGAAGCACCCAGTTCAATCTCCGACTACTCTCTGCCGGCACCTTTATGGACATGGCGGTTGACGAGGCTTGGGACTTCATCGAGAAGCAATCCTTGCACATGGAGAAATACACCCACCAAGGAGCTCAAGGTGGAGTTAAAAGAGTCAACTTTCAAGAGACTCAATCCGACAACAATCAACTCACGTCTTTGAAGAATGACGTGAAGCAATTGAAGGAACTTTTGGTTGCACAAACAAAGAAGGAAGAGTTGGGGCAAAGGAACAACAACGGGTACCGTAACAACAACAACGGTCCCCGAAACAACAATTACAACAACAACAATAGAGGGTCCAATAGCAACAATTGGAGGACGAACAACCAAAATTCGGGTAATCATTCAAACTCCAACTCTAACGATTCCTCTAACCCTTTCCTCTCTCCCCCTTCTTCTTCTTCTTCTTCTACTCCATTAAAGAGCCAGGGGCAAGGATCAAGTTCGTCCAAGCCAGAAAAGAAGGACGCAGTTCTGGAGGCTATCTTGATCAAGCTAAGTGCTATGGAGAATTCGATGACTTCATTTTCGAAGGCCCAAAAGGCCTTTGAACAACAACTTGCAAGTAGGGCGAATGAAGCGCCAAGAGATCCAGGGAAGCTTCCAGCAAGGATAGAAAGCAACCCTAAGGGCCAGATCATGGCCGTAACTACGAGGAGTGGACTGAAAACTGTAGATCCAGTACCTCGGTCGGTGACAGTACCGACCCAGACCACCTCGGTCCAGATGCAGTCGAAGAACACTTCGACCGAGATGCCAACCGAGGCGGAGCAACAGAAAGCGGAGGGGAAAACAGAAGTTTATGTTCCACCTCCTACATATAAACCACCACTTCCATTCCCTCAGTCAAGAGCCAGAGCACATCTAGACAAGCACTTTGGTAAGTTCCTTGACTTGATGAATAAGCTACATATTAATATTCCTTTCCTTGATGCTATTCTAGGTATGCCCGCCTATGGGAAGTTCTTAAAGGAGATCCTATCAAGGAAGAGGAAGCTGGAGGATGTTGGTGAAGTTAGGATGACATCTAAATCTTCGGAGCTCATACAAATCATGAAGGAGAAGATGCCACCTAAATTGAGAGATCCCGGCTCATTTTGCATTCTCATTCAAGTTGGGGATGTCACTTGTGAAGCCCTTTGCGATCTAGGAGCCAGCGTGAGCATCATCCCGCTGGAGCTATGTGTAAATATCGGTCTTGGAGAGCCCAAGCCGGTCAAGATTCGACTTTATATGGCGGATCGCTCCATTACCCATCCCGTGGGCATCTTGGAGGACGTTCCGGTCAAGTTAGGTAACTTCTATCTACCTATAGATTTTGTTGTACTTGACATTCCCGCAGATTATCCTGTTCCTATTATTCTCGGGAGGCCATTTCTAGCAACTTCGGGTTGCAACGTGGATTGCAAGAACGCCAAGTTGAAATTCAACGTTGGTGGCGATGAGGTGGAGTTTGCACTACTTGCAGCCATGAAAGGGGAGCAGCTAACTGATGATATCTTCAACATCTACGATGAAGAAGAATCAAGAGAATTGGTGAGCTCTATCCTTACTAACGATCCACTCGAAAGAGTTATTAGCTTCAGTTTAATGGAGGAAGGTATAGATGCCTCTTGTGATGCAGATATACGGAGCTTAAAGGCACTGGAAGAGGATCCAGGAGCTAAAACTGAGAAGCTAATCCAGGAGACGAAGATCTCCAGTTTCGATTCCAGTAGCAGCACCTCGACCGAGGCACTTTGTGGAATGAGCGAGGCGACTGAAGAACATCTCGGTCAACACCTCTGCGCCTCGACCGAGGTGATGGCGAGATGATGTCGACTGAGACTGCCGAGAATAACAAATTTCTTACTCCCTTCTCTGACAGTCATCCACTGTTGGTGGAGCATTCCATCCACCAACTTTCTGATAAGAAAGGTCCTTGGTATGCTGATATTGTGAATTATCTTGTTTGCCATGAGGTACCGCCCGGATTGACGTACTCTCAAAAGAAGAGATTCTTCAAAGAAGTACGCCACTATTACTGGGACGAGCCGCTGCTATTCAAGCGCGGGCCGGATGGGATGCTTCGAATATGCATTCCGGAAGATGAGGTTAATAGCGTCATAAGGCATTGTCATTCACTTCCTTGTGGAGGACATGCTAGCACCGATAAAACATGCGCTAAGGTATTACGTTCTGGTTTCTTTTGGCCTACATTATTTAAGGATGTGCAATCTTTTGTTGTCTCTTGTGATGCATGCCAAAGAACAGGAAACTTATCAAGGAGAAATGAGATGCCACTTAATAACATCCAAGAGGTGGAAATCTTTGATGTATGGGGGATTGACTTCATGGGACCTTTCCCATCCTCCGGAGGAAACCTCTACATTCTTCTTGCAGTTGATTACATCTCTAGATGGGTTGAAGCCATTGCTTCTCCCACTAACGACGTCAAGGTGGTTGTGAAGTTCTTGAACAGAACTATCTTTCCACGGTTTGGAACTCCACGCATCATCATTAGCGATGGAGGAACGCATTTCATCAACCGGAAGTTCAAGGCACTTTTATCGAAGTATGGAATAACCCACAAGGTATCAACCGCTTATCACCCTCAAACTAGTGGACAGGTCGAGATCTCGAATAGAGAAATCAAGGCAATTTTGGAGAAGACCGTCTCTAGAACGAGGAAGGATTGGTCCATGAAATTGGACGATGCTCTTTGGGCGTACAGGACCGCATTCAAGACTCCCATAGGTACCACCCCTTATAATTTGGTATATGGGAAGTCTTGCCATTTTCCCGTCGAATTGGAACACAAAGCGTATTGGGCGATCAAATGGTTGAATTTCGACATCAAAGAGCTGGAGGAGCTGCGTTTGAACGCTTATAATTTGGTATATGGGAAGCGACTGTTGGAACTCAACGAGCTGGAGGAGCTGCGTTTGAACGCTTATGAGAATGCCAAAATCTACAAGGAAAGGACGAAGAGATGGCATGACAAGCGTATCGTCCCAAAGGAGCTTAACGAAGGAGACTTAGTTCTACTCTTCAACTCCCGCCTCCTCCTTTTTCCAGGTAAGTTGAAATCTAGATGGACCAAACCCTATGTTGTGAAACGTGTTTTTCCTCACGGTGCAGTTGAGATATGGGGGGAAACTAGCGGAAGCTTCAAGGTCAACGGTCATAGACTTAAGAAGTACCAACCGAAAACTCCGGTTGAGGAGGTTGCACCAATATACCCCGTTTGAGATGCATCATGGTCCAGCTAGCGACCTTAAACCAAGCGCTTCTTGGGAGGCAACCCAAGGTATTGCTTTCTTTTCCCGTTTTCTAGCCTAGTTTAGATAGAGTTTGTTTTTGCTTTGCTTTGCTTTGTTTTTGGCGTTCTGGACAGACAACAGGAAACATCTAAAGAAGGAGCATAACTGGAAGGACAAAAGTTTGAGAATTTGAGAAGACGAAGGCATCTCGTTTACTGTCAAAACACCTCGACCGAGACGATTCTTGAGCAACTGAGGCGATTAGGGTTTTCTGCAGAACCACCTCGGTCCACACCACCTCGGTCCAGTCGAGACCACCTCGACCGAGGTGACAGCAGTTCCAGGAACAGTATAAAAGAGGGAAAACTTTATGTTTTCACTTTTTTACCCATTTCGACTCGACCGCAGCGCCTTCTCACCTCGCTCCTTCGATTATTGCTCATTTTCGAAGTTTTCTACTTCCAAACTGCGATTGAGGCATAGAGGATCCCATTGCAAGTACATATCTGCGAAGAAATCGAACGAATCGGCCGAAACAAGGTAAAACCAGTCGAAACCCTAACTCGTTCATTCGCTTCGATTTGGGCTTTGGTTGCCCTTGCACCTGCTGAGAAAAGACTTAAGTACCCCATAGGAAGCAATTGTAGTGATTTTTGGGGGAAAAGAACTGGATTTCTGAGAGTTGAATCGCGAACTGTTTCCGCCTCGGTCCAGTCGAACTGCGCCTCGGCCGAGGTGATTCCTGAGAGTTGTCAGTGACCGAGGTGACCTGACAGTAAGATATTTTTGAAGATGAGTTCTGACAGATTTCTTGCCATTAGGGATAGATCCTCTCCTTCCCCTTCTTCCTCTTCTTCCCGACCCTACCGCCCGGTGATCCACGAGAGACACCAGGTAGATTATGAGCGTATAGCTAGCCGTCCAGTGATTGCACCACGTTTCCTAGACGTGTCAGCTTTTGATTGCCTAGGGGTAGATGGAGACCTTAGGAGGATGATTACTACAGTTGGGCTGGATCAGTTTACTGAGATCCAAGCCCCAGCCTACTTGGAGCCGACCTTAGAGTTCGTTAGCTCCTTCACCTACCTTCCCACAGAGCAGTCTGTGAAGTACCGGTTGATGAACCGGAACTTCTTAGTGCCACTCGAGATTTGGAGAGAGATCTTCGGCTTTCTTGAGCCCACAGACACTGACTTCCCTTCCCGATCTGTAGCTAGGGAGTTTTGGGGGCAGATTGCCCATATTGCTGAGCACGCAGATAGATGGCGCCCTGGAGATTCCACGGAGAAGGTCATCTTCCACCTAGCCTTTAGGTTAGCCCACCGGATATTCAGCGAGACACTTCTGGCGCGTACTGAGACGCCCCAGAAGGTCCGACAGGGCGAGCTCTTCAGTTTATATTGTATGGTTACTGGGGGTTTCCCAGACTTTGGCTTGATCTTGGCAGAGGACCTGCACAAGATCAAGGCCAAAGCGAAGGGATACATCTGTTACGGAGGGCTTGTCACCCACATAGCTGCTTTCATGACATGGACCTCAGTGCTTGTACGATGATGGCGGCTCCGAAGCCGCTTGGATTGTAGGAGATGATCACTAGGAGGATCCTCGTCCCCCGAGGTCTAACTACTCCATATGTGGCTATGCCGTGGTCTGCCCAGTTCACCGTTTATGATCCACACTATTGGCAGACCCCTTGGGCTCCACTGATGGAGGATCATAGGGAGGCAGCAGCTGCCCCAACTGAGGAGGAGGAGGCTGATGACGAGGATACAGTGGATGAGAGAGATGGTGGAGTTACAGTTTTGGATTAGTGAATAGTGAGACTTACCCGGTAATAGGAGTTACAGTTTTGGATTAGTGAATAGTGAGACTTACCCGGTAATAGTGAGACTTACTACGATTGACCCGTACACTGCGGGTTCGCATCCTTGTTTTTTGACCTTTCTTTTGGGAAGCCGTACTATCGTAGTAAAAGCAAGGAATTTCAGGGGTCGATCACAGGGACTTGGTGAAACAAAGTCAATAACAGTATGCTTGTGTAAATACTAACCACAAGAAAAATCAACACAATCAAAGATGAATAAGAAGTCAATAAAGCAAACATGCAATTCTAGGGATTAAAAGCATCCAGTTGTGGTTCCAACTCAAGATCTATAGATAAGCGGACAAAGCTGAGATTTTTGCATAGGAAAGGTGTTACTAAAGTGGAATAGATCACTGGGTAAGTCTCACTATTCACTAATCCAAAACCGTAACTCCTATTACCGGGTAAGTCTCAAGGAATTAAGATAAAGAACTATAACCTCAAACTAACAAACCATCTAAGGGAATAGAATCAACCTTTACCGGGTAAGTCTCAGGCTAACTCACAAAGATGGGATGGAAGCACACTCAAACCCCAATAAAGGATAAACCTTTATTACCTACACTTATGATCGTTGGTAAACAAACTAAGGAATTACCGGGTAAGTCTCATCCTAAGCTTGCATTGAACCAGAAAGGCGTAATAAGAATAGGATTTAGCAAACTCTAACACTTAACTTTCTGTTTAGAATCGGATAAGTCACCTCGGTCAGAAGAATTCCACCCCGGCCGAGATGTTCATCGACTGAACGAGATGCTCAGGGTTAAGGTTAAAGACTCGAACTTTCAGGATCCTACTGGAATGTAAGATTATTCTATCATTGTTTTTTCCACAACCTTCAGCCAATCACCCTAGAATCACACAAGGAAATTAGCCACTCATCATCATGAAAGTATTAATCAAATATATGGGAAGAAGGTGAATATTTGAACAAAGAAGAATTTAATGAAAAGACTTCAATAACTGAATCAAATATCACAACAAAGCGTTCCTTGAATATAAATCCAACAAGCAAGACAACAAGGAAGGGAATCTAAGATAATTTTACAAAAACCCTTCAAAAGCTATAAAAGCTACAATCTTCAATCTTCCTTCAACCTTCAACAAGGTTCTTCGAATCTCCCAAATTGGAGTGCGGCTGCTGCGAGATGTATGCAAGATATGCGGGGTTGATAGCGGATCTAAGCGGCGTATGCGACCTTCTTGATTTGTGGAAATCTAACCCTTTTTATAGGAAAATAACCCTCCAAAGATAAAATATCTTAAAAGAGATCTTTGCCCATAAATATAGGTAAAATATATGATTCTGCATATCTTCTTCCTTCCAGGAGCCAAGCCCAAAAATATAAGATCACTTTCCAATTTTAAAAGATCTCATCCAAGAATAAAATATTATTGCCGCGTCCTAGGTGTTCGCCTCGGTCGAGTCGGCGTTTCTGGATCACCTCGGTCGAGGTGAATCCGTGGTCAACCGAGGTGAGTCACAACAGAATGTGAAATCTCTCGAATCTGCTCCAAAGTAAATGTTTAATCCATGGCTATGCCCCCTTGATGTAGCTCCAAATGACTCATGACTCCTTTTGCTCCTTTTTGATGCAAAACGTGCCATTTTACCTACGATTACAACAAAACTAGGTGTAGACCTCGATTCTCGCAAAGGTAGATGAAATGGTAGTATAATCACATAATATACATACAAACATGCAGATTATGAAAGATAAAACGTCCAAACAAACCCCAAAATATAGACTATAATTCAGGCTATCAAAATACCCCATACTTAGCCCTTGCTTCTCCCCAAGCAAGTTCCTCATATAAAAGACAAGATAGAATGGATTATAAGTCATCAAAATCAATGGAAAGTCTTTCAAAAATTATTTTATGGTGTGCAACTATCATAGATCACTCTAAGAGAATACTTCATGGAATTTAAAAACTCAATATGCTCAAAACATTTTATAAATATAGGAAAGTTGTTCATCTTTGCATAAAATCATAGAATGCATAATAAATCATAATCATCAAAATTAATCATGTATAATCCGATTTAAACCACTAAGTCAATCAACAAGCTCAAGGTCTCAAGGGCTTCCCAAAAGAAAGGTTAAGAAACGTGTAGGGTAGGGATGTATGTAAGGTAATGTGGTGCTAGAATCCGGGAAAAGGATGAACTTCACTTTCACTTTGACTTGCAACATCTTCCACCAATAAGCTTTGCTTATTTCACACTTTTTCTTTTTACTTTACTTTTTGGGATGCATGGACAGAGGTGCACAATAACCGAAGCCTAGGAAATCAGCAATCATCAATTTCTCGAGATGCATCAAACCCTTGATGCACATACCATGACCCGTTAGGAATATCGCTCAATCCGACTTTGGCAAGACACAAACACCCGGCTATGTGAATGGTGCCGAGTTACTCATCTTCATGATTGACTTCCCCAAACCTATTTCTTTCTTTCTAATACTTTCACTTCCAGCCCAATTTTCAACTTCAACTTGCTTTCACCACTTCGCTTGCTTCCAAATTCCCGGATAGGTAAAGGGAGGCAAAATGTATATGAGGGGCTAAGCATGATCAAGAAGAAGAAGAAGAAAAGAATGAATTGCCTTGGTCTTTACAGGAAGAAAGTGAGAGAACTCATATTGTGGTGTCAACCTTCAAATTCAACATAATTTGGATAAAAATAAAGTATTAAACATGTCAATAGTTTCAAACAAAGCATTTAGCAACTTAAACATATTATAAAACCTTTCAAACACATAAAGAATTTAAAACCAGTAAGTAAACAGAATCTTCACTGAGATCATATCCAGATAAGTAGCACAAAAATCGTTTTCGAAAACTTTCTGTTACCCACCTCGGTCGAGGTGTTCGTAGGTCAACCGAGGTGAAACACCTCGTTCGGCCAGAATCTCCCCGGTCGAGGTCAAAAAAAAATTTTTTTTTTTTTAAAACCATTTTTTTTTCGGTTTCGACGTTTTTCTCAATCAAATAACCTGTAAATATGTATGCAATCTCAGATAAACACATAAATGCAGAAGTGAAGCATAAACATGAAATATCCGATAAGGTGTGAGTCATACATCAAAGTAATCAAATAAGTACATCAAGTCGTCATCAAATAAGTACAACATTAACTCCGCAGCCGTGTTCTTTTCGAAGAACGACAAGTACTCTAAGGGTGCTAAGCACATGGAGTTAAAGTACTTGTCAGTTAAAGATGAAGTGAAGAAACATAGAGTATTTTTTGAGCATATTAGAACGGACATGATGGTTGCAGATCCGTTAACTAAAGGTTTACCACCTAAGGCGTTCAATGGCCATGTAGAACGTGTGGGTGTCATAGATAAGACCTTGCTATTATAATTATATCTCGCTCATAAAATTATAACACTTTGAATTCACTTATTGATATGTTTCTGCTTTACAATACTTGTCATCATTATCGTATTTGTATACAATTATTGTTTTCTGATGACACGTAATTTGAGACTTATAGTGCATCTCAAACTTAAAACAATATTGAGTTTTGAATTGATTTGTGATACTTGGAAGGAATCATGTCGCTCAATGACATGTGACCGCCATGATCCAATCAATTTTGATTCAATTATGGATTATTGATATTTTATGGATTTATATAAGTTTCCGCATTACAGATATTGAACCATTAAGCTAACACACATGCCAAGTGGGAGAATGTAAGAATATTTATAATATATACATATATACATATATTCTATGTGGCAAGTGTGTCTAGGTTTAATATATAAAGTTAAGTCTACTTTATAGTTTGTAGTTTTAATATAAAGTCGAAACCGTAATGGATCGGTATCGGTTAAAGACGTTAAAATTACGGGATTAATTATAATCCCTCCTTCCTTACCTAATAGTTAATATATATACTTATCTCATTAAATTAATTAATTAATAAATTAATTAATTAATTTTATATATATATATATATATATATATATATTTATATATATATATATATATATATATATTTAAAAGAAAATGACGGTTATCTGCAAAAAGAGGGATGAGGCAGTTTTTGATTGTAAAAGAAAACATTTGTTTTCTGTAATCAAAACGCACGCCATTTTTACAGAAGAAACAAGAGATCAAAAGCATTAATTAGAGATAAGTAAAAGATTAAGGATTAATCTCATCCATTAGAGATTACTAAAGGCAAATGATTAAGGAAGGAGAAGACTATTCACTTACGCTTACGATCGATTCGGATTCGTTTGATTTGCGATGAAGACTCCCACGGATAAAGGTTAGTCTTCGATTCATATACGGATATATCGGTTGATTCATGTATAGTCTAGATCCATTATAGTGTTTGATTTCGAAATGGAATCGTAAATATTCTAACAAAGATGAGTTGGATGACCAATTAGAGGGCTTACCAGCCGATTTTTGAACAAGTAAAGAACCCAAGTTATACTATATTTCCAACCCTCTTTGGCTGTAACAAGTCGTAGTCCATCGATCCAACTGAAAACCGAAAAGAACAATGAAAATGTCAAGCACGTATGCTAGGTGGATACTATTGCAAGAAAAGTTGAAGACAACAACAAAAAGTCAACACAAATCTAGAACTGTTGATAAGCATTAGATGACAAATGAGGGTCAAAACGTGTATTCCGCCGTACTATGGAATAGTGTAACTTCCTCGAGGTTATAGAAAGAACATACCTTAAGATTAGTACTAATAGTCACCATATGCTTTTCAACTGTAGCAGACCTACAAATAACATCAAAATTCAGCCCATGTATCTTTGGCTTTCAGGAAGTATCCTATAACTATGTTTGTCACACCAGAAGGAATCATGACCGTTTGAGAATCCGGATTTCTTTCACCCTCGATGGGAAATCCTTTCTCGCACCACATATTCAAACCCGCATTATAACAAGTGGACTAAGAGACTGAAAGAAATGGCTCCAACACAACAAGTCCTCTCAGACCCAAATAATATATGAGATGTTCAGTCAGTAATACTTATGTTTAGGCCCTTAAGGGTTCCTCGTGATATCATTGATCTCAATACAACAAAGCATAAGCTTTGCTTTCTTGGAACCGATGCTTCTTCATCTATAGCTATCAAGTCTTGAGTACTAGTTGAAGCTCGAAACTCTTACCTACAAGCAGCTTTATCCCCCTCTTATTTCCACCACTACATATTTCCCAGCATCATTGTGTTTACTTTCGCACTACCTTATAAGCCTTTGTTACGCTAAGATCGTGTGATGCGCAATTGGGTTTTAAATTTATACTCGTTATATTTCTCCTAACTCCTAACAAACCCGCAGTGTACGGGACGTTCGTAGTAGGGATAGTATTACGAGGTCGAACACAAAGACTAAGGTGAGATTGATTCAATTTTAAGATTAAGTCTAGTGAAGATCTATGTTAAGAAAGGGGGAAGAAATAAAGAAGTGAAAATCTCAAATGTTTTTGGTTGGTTTTTGGTGATCAATCAAAGATCACAATTCATGCAAAGTAATCGATCAACTAAACTATGAATCAACACAAGTAAACAAACTAAACAAGATATAGATCAAAGAAAGGAAAGACGGATTCTAGGGGTTGGAAGTTCCGGTTATGGCATAAGACTCAAGCTATCTACTCATTCCTTGGATTAACTATGTTGGGGTTAAGTGTTTCTAGATTGGGATCAATCACCGGGTAGGTCTCATAATCCACTAGTCCATTCCCTAGGTCTCATTACCGGGTAAGTCTCTAAGAACCCAAGGGATGGAATTCTACTCAAACCGGATTGTTATCTAAAGATCCAACCTATCCTCACCGGGTAAGTCTCGGAAGGGTTAGTCTTAAGCTACTATCCAGCACACTTAATCCAATGGCGGCTTATTAGGCTCACCACTACCTAAGGTTTGTTGTCTTTGGAATCTAAGAGTGAGGATTACCGGGTAAGTCTCTCCTAACACTTAGTTGCTAACACTAGGTCACCCTAGGATAGATTTAACTTGACAAACACTTAGGATTTCAACATTTTAACAATCTAAGACTAGATCCACCGAACCAGGAAAATCACGGGTTGTTCTACCTAAACCACGGCCGTGGTTTGGCAAGATCTGGCTGTGATTCCTAACAGAGGATACGTTCAAACACACAAGTCACCCAAAGGTAAATCTGAGTTCATCCTATCATAGCCCCAGCCATAACCATCCTTTCCTTACCCTAGAACCACATCTATTTAGCCTACAACATTCATAATAGAAATCAAAACAAGCAAACACAAAATCATAGCATTCATTTGCAAGATAATGAAGAAAAGAGATGAACAAGTGAACTAGAATCAAACCAAGCTGAAAATAGAAATTGGGTGACTTACAATCCTTCCAAAAGAAGGTTCAAAAGGTTCATACAACTCTAGAAATAGAATCCGGAATTCTTCACTACAAAAACTAGCAAAGTGTGGCAATGGTGTGTGTGCTTCTTCTCCTCTTCGATGGAGCTCTTCCTCTTCCTTTTTGACACTTTCCTTCCTAGAAAGACTTCTTGTTGGGAGAATATTTTTGTTAGAGGAGAAATGGATAATGGAGAGCTGCTCCAAGATGCCCCTCACAGCCCATGAAGGACCACTTTTATAACAAACTTGCATGAGCTGGCCATGAGAGTCGTGGCACAGCTGTCATAAGAATCTGGCAAAATCCACGGGCAATTCCACGGCCGTGGAGTGTCAGAGAACCGTGATTCTGTGCAGAAACTTCGCCTTGGATCATTAAGCTGTGATTTGGTGCGTGGCTAGTGTTGGCAAGGTTCCTTGAGTCCTTCTTAGCCCTTAATTTTCATCCTAATGCGTTCGAGGATGTGTCACCTTGACGAACGATCCTCAAACGCATCGTTTTAGCTCCTAAATCTCCCAAAATACCTACAAAGCAACGCACAAGTCCGCGTAGACATCTATCTCGACAAAGTATGTGAATTGAGTGCAAACGTCGTGAACTAGTGCTAAACCATGCATGAATGAGTGAGAGATCTATCTAAATGATTACTTAAAACTAAGAAATAAATTGTGTTATCAAAATACCCCATACTTAAGGTTTGCTCGTCCCCGAGCAAATTCCCAACTATAGAACAAGAGATGACATGATTTAAGTATGCAGAAAAATGGCAAAATCTTTTTGGGTTTGTGCTTCTACTATTGGATCACCTTCATAGTCATGTTCAATGGCAATCGACAAGCAATTATGTATCAAACAAATGAAGGCATGGAAAAACAATTGTACTTAACTCAAAAGCATGCATGAGATGTAAAGATGAAGAGGTCAAGAAGATCAAGAGTATATCCAATCTAGATTTAAGTCTTACAAACATGCAAGTAGGTCATAAGGTCTTGTGACATAAAAGGCTAAGAAACGTTGTGATTAGGTGGGGAATTTTCTAGGTTATGTGATGCTAATCCGGGAATGGAACTAACTACACATCCTTGTCCTCGATCAACTCCCCTCAAGTGTATAATTTTTCCTATCTTGCTTTCTTTTCTTTTTCTTTGACTTATTTTTGAGACAATGGCATTGGTGTAAAATAGCCGAAACCTCGGTGATTAGCCATCCTCGGGCTTTTTCTCTTTTTCGAGGTGCATGCACACCGGGCACACATACCAAAGCTCGTTAGGGCTATTGATTCATTTGACTTTGGCAAGGTACCAATACCCGATTATGTGAAGTGTACCGAGTTACTTGTCATTTAAACCAACGCCCCCAAACCTATATTTTTGGCTACACTTCCACAATAATTTCAGCATTTTATTCATGACATTCCTTTTATCAACAACTTTACTCCATACTTGCTTTTCACACACTTCAACACACTAGCATGCTCCTATTCCCGGATGGGTTAAAAGAGGTCAATTTTTATATCAATTGAGGTGCTCAAGCAATCATGATCAAGATGAGAAGTAGAGAAAGATGAAATGCCTCATTCATTCCTAGATGGTATGCAAGAACTATCATGTAATTTCGACTTTCAATACTCAATCCATTCTAGGCAAACATCATGATCACAAATCATTCATAGAATTTAAGAGAAGTAGTTCAAGTCCACATATGCATTTATCAATTCAACACATAAGGCCATCCATAGCCAATTCACAAGACAAGATTCATCAGTAGGATCATATCCAAGCCTAGAAAGCACAAAATTTTTTAAATTTTCTGGATTTTTATGGGATTTTCAAAATATATATCTATAATGCAAGCTATGTGAAAATTTTAGAATATCCTAGATGCTCATTATGCAAAGGATCATGCAAACCCCACCCCATACTTAGAAACACATTGTCCCCAATGTGTGAATGAAGTAAAGAGAGTGAAAGAAGGTTCTCACAATGTAAAAGTGGTTTGCTATGGTATTTGAGATTTCTCAAGTGAATCGATGTGGGATGATCCTATCAATTATGGTAGAGAGCTCTAAGCATCCATCAAAGCTTCGGGACCCACGCTAGGCACCGCTAGCCGTCCAAGTTCCGCGTCCGCTCCACCCATAAGTGGTGAGGGGTTCATCATCATCATTCACATGCCAAGAAAGGCTTCCAATGCTACTAATGCTCTAGCACACACACAAAGTAGACAAAACACACACAAAGATAGAAAAATCTAAAAACGAAAACAAAACGAAAAAGGAAAAAATGTTACCAATGGGTTGCCTCCCACCAAGCGCTTCTTTAAGGTCATTAGCTTGACCAAACTCGGGAGCGTCTATTCAAGGTGAAGTGGGGCAATCATATCCACCGGGGCTCCCGGAATATACTTCTTCAAGCGGTGCCCATTCACTTTGAAATTTCCACAATGCTCCCCTCCTATCTCTATAGCTCCATGGGGAAAGATCTTCTTCACCACATATGGCCCGGTCCATCTTGATTTGAGCTTTCCGGGAAAGAGCCTTAGCCTTGAGTTGAAGAGAAGGACAAGATCTCCTTCACTCAACTCCTTGGGGATGATCCTCTTGTCATGCCATCTTTTGGTCCTCTCCTTGTAGATCCGGGCATTCTCATAAGCTTCCAACCGGATCTCCTCAAGGGCGTTTATATCAAGCAACCTCTTTTCTCCCGCCTCCTTGAGGTCAAAATTTAGCCACTTAATGGCCCAATAAGCTCTATGCTCCATTTCCACCGGAAGATGGCAAGACTTGCCATAGACTAACTTGTAAGGAGTGGTGCCAATTGGTGTCTTGAAGGCGGTCCTATATACCCACAATGCGTCATTGAGCTTCATAGCCCAATCCTTTCTAGTCCTAGACACCGTCTTCTCAAGGATGGCTTTGATCTCCCGGTTGGAGATCTCCACTTGGCCACTAGTTTGGGGATGGTAAGGTGTTGCCACCTTATGAGTCACCCCATACTTGGCCAAAAGTGCCCCAAAATTCCTATTTGTGAAGTGCTTCCCTCCATCACTAATGATCACCCTTGGTGCTCCAAACCTAGGGAAGATCACCCGGTTGAAGAACCGCACCACCACCTTGGCATCATTTGTAGGAGAGGCGATTGCCTCCACCCATCTTGACACATAGGCCACCGCCAATAGGATGTAGAGATTGCCACATGAAGAAGGGAATGGTCCCATGAAGTCCACACCCCACACATCAAAAATCTCGACTTCTTGGATGTTGTTCAAGGGCATCTCATTCCTCCTTGAGATATTGCCCATCCTTTGGCAAGTATCACATGCCGCTACAAAACCTTGCACATCTCTAAACAAGTTAGGCCAATAAAAACCGGATTGCAATACCCTTGCACATGTCTTGTGTGAACTAGCATGGCCTCCACATGGTAAGGAGTGACAATGCCGGATCACACTCTCCACTTCATCCTCCGGTATGCATCTTCTAAACATCCCATCCGGCCCTCTCTTGAATAGAAGTGGTTCACTCCAATAGTAGTACCTCACATCGTTGAAGAACTTCTTTCTTTGTGCATATGTCAATCCGGGAGGCACTTCCTCACACACTAAGTAGTTCACGATGTCGGCATACCATGGCTCACTTCCTTTAGACACTTGGAACAAGCATTCCTCCACCATTTGCAATTGCTCATCCCGGAATGAGTCATCTATCGGGATGTCATCCTTTTCAAGCTCCAATGGTGGGAGTCTACTAAGGTGATCCACCACGGAGTTCTCGGATCCCTTCTTGTCCCGTATTTCCAAATCAAACTCTTGAAGAAGGAGGATCCACCGAATCAACCTTGGTTTGGTATCCTTCTTTGTAAGTAGACAACGGATTGCAGCACGATCCGTATAAACTATGACCTTCGCTCCAACAAGGTATGAGCGGAATTTCTCAAATGCATACACCACCGCTAGCAACTCCTTCTCGGAGGTAGCATAATTGAGTTGGGCATCATCTAGCGTCTTGCTAGCATAATAAATGGCATGAGTGCGCCCTTCTTTCCTTTGCCCCAAAACAGCCCTAACGGCTACATCGCTTGCATCACACATGATCTCAAATGGTAGACTCCAATCCGGAGGTTGCATGATAGGTGCGGAGATCAAGGCGTTCTTCAACCTACAAAAGGCTTCAAGACAATCTTTGGAAAAGACAAAATCAACATCCTTCATTAGTAGGTTAGTGAGGGGCTTAGAGATTTTAGAGAAATCTTGAATAAACCTCCGGTAGAAACCGGCATGCCCTAAGAAACTCCTTACCCCCTTCACCGAGGTAGGTGGTGGCAACTTCTCTATCGTCTCAATCTTGGCCCTATCAACCTCAATGCCACGGTTAGACACCAAGTGTCCTAACACAATGCCTTCACTTACCATGAAGTGGCATTTTTCCCAATTTAAGACAAGATTTGTCTCCTCACATCTTTGCAATACTAAGGACAAGTTAGCCAAGCAATTATCGAAAGAAGAACCATAAACAGAGAAATCATCCATGAACACTTCCATGATATTTTCTATGTATTCCGAAAAGATAGTCATCATACACCTTTGGAAGGTGGCGGGTGCATTACACAACCCAAATGGCATTCTCCTATATGCAAAAGTACCCCATGGACATGTAAAGGTTGTTTTCTCTTGGTCATCGGGGTGGATAGGGATTTGGAAGAATCCACTATAGCCATCTAGATAGCAAAAATGAGAGTGTTGAGCTAACCTTTCTAGCATTTGGTCAATGAAGGGAAGAGGGAAATGATCTTTCCTAGAGGCCATGTTCAATTTCCTATAATCAATGCACATCCTCCACCCCGTAACCGTCCTAGTCGGGATTAGTTCATTGTTCTCATTAGTCACTACGGTCATCCCACCCTTCTTAGGTACTACATGAACGGGACTAACCCACTTACTATCCGAGATAGGGTAGATAATTCCCGCATCTAGCAGCTTAATGATTTCCTTTTTGACTACCTCTTTCATTATAGGATTCAATCTCCTTTGATGTTCAATAGAGGGTTTATGATTATCTTCCATCATTATCTTATGCATGCACAAAGAAGGCTTAATGCCGACTAAATCATCAATAGTATAACCAATGGCTTTTCTATGCAATCTTAGTTCATGCAACAACTTAGCAAGTTCATCATCACTCAAGCATGCATTAACAATCACAGGATATGTAGAGTTTTCACCAAGAAAAGCATACTTCAAATGAGAGGGGAGGGGTTTAAGTTCAAGTGAAGGAGGACCTTAATCGGTTGAAGACGACCCAAATAAGGTTGGATGAGATGAATCCAAAGCAAATGAAGACTTTCCATGGCTCCTAGAAGCTTGATCACCACCAAGAGCTGATCCAGGGAAAATCACGGTTGGAATCACAGTTTGCTCAACTTCCATGACCGTGGTTCTTGCCAAGCCTTCTTCTCGGAGTTGTCCAGAGAGTTTGACGGCCGTGGAACATAAATCTCGACCGTGGAATTGGCAGCTGTTCAACAGCTCTTCGTGGTCTTCAAATCCAACTCTTGGCTTCTCTTCTAATGCTTCCAAAGCTTTGATCTCTTCATTGCAAGCCTCCTCAACACCTTCCTCCATCATACTTAAGGTAAGAACCTTCTCCAAGGGATCTTTGATCAAGATCGAGCTCACAATTTCTCTAGATTCCTCTTGCTCGACTATGTTAAAGACATCTTCATCAAGGGTTGGCCCTTTCATCATTGTGTACAACTTGAACTTTATGTTCTCTTCTCCGATGTTGAAGGAGAGAGTCCCATTCTTGCAATCCACTAAGCACCCGGAAGTGGCTAGGAAAGGTCTTCCTAAGATGATGGGAACCGGATAGTCCGCCGGAATATCCAAGACGACAAAGTCAATTGGCACATAGAATCCTCCTAGTTGCACCGGGATGTCCTCTAAAATCCCAACCGGACGAGTGATAGAACGGTCCGCCATGTAGAGGGTCATCTTGACCGGCTTTGGCTCTCCCAGTCCCACCTTGTTGCAAAGTGCAAGCGGTATGATGCTTACACTTGCTCCAAGATCACAAAGGGCCTCGTACTTCACATCTCCCACTCCAATTGGGACACAAAAAAAGCCCGGATCTCTTAGCTTGGGAGGCATCTCCTCCTTCATCGTTTGGATCAATTCCGAGGATCTCTTGGTCATTCTTATCTCCCCATACTCCTCCAACTTCCTTTTGTTGGAGAGTATTTCCTTCAAAAACTTGCCGTACGCCGGCATCCATGAACGGAATGTTAATATGTAATTTGGACATTAGTTCAAGGAACTTACCAAAGTGATTGTCCAAACGAGCTCTTGCTCTTGATTGTGGGAATGGTAGTGGTGGCTTGTATGAAGGCGGTGCCACATAGGTTAGTTCTACATCCTTGCTCTTGCCTCCATCTTCTTGCAATCTTCCCTCTTCTACCACTACTTGCTTTCCCTTAGCATTGTCCTTGGGCAAAGGATCTTTCATATTCAACCCACTTCTTGTTGTGATAGCCAACACTTGGCCTCTTGGGTTGTCTTCGGTTCTTCCGGGAAGCTTTCCCGGGTCTCTATGGGCTTCACCCGCCTTTTGGAACACTTGTGCTTCCAAAACCTTTTGAGCTTTAGAGATTGAAGTCACGGTGCTCTCAAGACCACTCAACCTTCCTAGCAATTGCTCAAACATTATTTCGGTTCTATCCTTGGGAGGTTGAGTAAATCCGGGTGGAGGTTCTTGTGAAGCTCTTGGTGGTGGAGTTGTGCTTGTGGAGGAGGAAGGGTTCAAGGCTTCATCCGGGTTAGAGTAGGAAAACCCGGGATGGTTGTGGTTGGGCCGGTAATTGTTGAATTGCCGGTTGTTGTTGAAGCTCCTTGGGCCTTGGTAATTGTTGAAGTTGCCCCTTCCCATGTAATTCACATCCTCCTCTTTGGAAGACAAGTTGGCATGTGGAAGAACTTGAGGAGTTGCTTAGTTCTTCAAAGTTGTAGCACACAACTCCCTCAAGGACTTCAACTCGTTGTTGATGGCGTCAAGCTTGAAATTGTTCATGGTGACTTCACTCACCTCATATGCTCCCGCCTTTCTCCCTTCACTCTTCCTATGGGAGTACTTCTCAATCACTAAAGCTTGCTTCTCCACAAACTCCCAAGCTTCATCCACATGCTTCTCCATAAATGTCCCACCGGAAAGAGATTGAAGCTTGAATTGGCTATCTTCATCAAGTCCCTTGAAGTAGATCTCCAATAGCTCAATTTTCGGTATGCCATGGTGTGGGCAATCTAGGAGAAGATCTTTGAACCTCTCCCAAGACTTGAACAAACTTTCTCTATCCTTCATCACGAAGGCATTGATCTTCCCTCTTAATTCGGTAGTCTTGGAAGGTGGGAAGAACTTAGTCAAAAACTCGGTTGTCATCTCCTCCCAAGTACCAACTCGCCCTTGTGGAATGGATTGATACCAAGCTAAGGCTTTATCCTTAAGAGAGAAGGAAAAAGCCCTAAGCTTATGGTTGTTGCTCTCCAATCTTGGCGGTCTAAGAGTCTCCATCAAGATCTCATAGTTCATCAAGTGTTGATGAGGAGACTCTCCTTCCATCCCTCCAAATTGATTATGCCGGATCATTTGTAGAACTTGAGGGTGGAGCTCATAGTTGTGGGTTGCGGGATCTCCTAAGTTCACACCCGGACGGTGTGCTCTTTGTGCCGGATCCATACGTCTCCCTAGGGTTTGTGGCTCCTCAATAGCAATGGGTACAACCCTAACATTAGCCGCCGGCTGCGGTTGTGGTGGTGGAGGAGGTGGAGGTTGTTGACGATTAAGCTCCCCTCGTACAAGGGTTTGCCTAATCTCATCAATCTCCCTCCTAGTTGCTTCTTGCCTCTCATTGGCAAGTCTCCTTTCTTCCTCCAAGAGCTAATCTCATCCAATTCAGCTTGGAGGTCTCTTCCGGCCATCTCTTTTCCCTTCTTAATACTCTTGGATCTAGATCTAAGGGTTTTCTCCGGTTCGGGATCGAATGGAGCTAAATCCTTGCCATGAGATCTTCGCATACACCTAAAGAGTAAAAGATGTCCTGAACAGCAAAAACACACACCAAAGAGAGATCAAAAGCAACAAGAAAGATCTACACTAATAAACAATCACAAAATAGACTCAATCTAGACCTAGTCCCCGGCAACGGCGCCAAAAACTTGTTACGCTAAGATCGTGTGATGCGCAATTGGGTTTTAAATTTATACTCGTTATATTTCTCCTAACTCCTAGCGAACCCGCAGTGTACGGGACGTTCGTAGTAGGGATAGTATTCCGAGGTCGAACACAAAGACTAAGGTGAGATTGATTCAATTTTAAGATTAAGTCTAGTGAAGATCTATGTTAAGAAAGGGGGAAGAAATAAAGAAGTGAAAATCTCAAATGTTTTTGGTTGGTTTTTGGAGATCAATCAAAGATCACAATTCATGCAAAGTAATCGATCAACTAAACTATGAATCAACACAAGTAAACAAACTAAACAAGATATAGATCAAAGAAAGGAAAGACGGATTCTAGGGGTTAGAAGTTCCGGTTATGGCATAAGACTCAAGCTATCTACTCATTCCTTGGATTAACTATGTTGGGGTTAAGTGTTTCTAGATTGGGATCAATCACCGGGTAGGTCTCATAATCCACTAGTCCATTCCCTAGGTCTCATTACCGGGTAAGTCTCTAAGAACCTAAGGGACGGAATTCTACTCAAACCGGATTGTTATCTAAAGATCCAACCTATCCTCACCGGGTAAGTCTCAGAAGGGTTAGTCTTAAGCTACTATCCAGCACACTTAATCCAATGGCGGCTTATTAGGCTCACCACTACCTAAGGTTTGTTGTCTTTGGAATCTAAGAGTGAGGATTACCGGGTAAGTCTCTCCTAACACTTAGTTGCTAACACTAGGTCACCCTAGGATAGATTTAACTTGACAAACACTTAGGATTTCAACATTTTAACAATCTAAGACTAGATCCACCGAACCAGGGAAAATCACGGGTTGTTCTACCTAAACCACGGTCGTGGTTTGGCAAGATCTGGCCGTGATTCCTAACAGAGGATACGTTCAAACACACAAGTCACCCAAAGGTAAATCTGAGTTCATCCTATCATAACCCCAGCCATAACCATCCTTTCTTTACCCTAGAACCACATCTATTTAGCCTACAACATTCATAATAGAAATCGAAACAAGCAAACACAAAATCATAGCATTCATTTGCAAGATAATGAAGAAAAGAGATGAACAAGTGAACTAGAATCAAACCAAGCTGAAAATAGAAATTGGGTGACTTACAATCCTTCCAAAAGAAGGTTCAAAAGGTTCATACAACTCTAGAAATAGAATCCGGAATTCTTCACTACAAAAACTAGCAAAGTGTGGCAATGGTGTGTGTGCTTCTTCTCCTCTTCAATGGAGCTCTTCCTCTTCCTTTTCGACGCTTTCCTTCCTAGAAAGACTTCTTGTTGGGAGAATATTTTTGTTAGAGGAGAAATGGATAATGGAGAGCTGCTCCAAGATGCCCCTCACAGCCCATGAAGGACCACTTTTATAACAAACTTGCATGAGCTGGCCATGAGAGTCGTGGCACAGCTGTCACAAGAATCTGGCAAAATCCACGGGCAATTCCACGGCCGTGGAGTGTCAGAGAACCGTGATTCTGTGCAGAAACTTCGCCTTGGATCATTAAGTTGTGATTTGGTGCATGACTAGTGTTGGCAAGGTTCCTTGAGTCCTTCTTAGCCCTTAATTTGCATCCTAATGCGTCCGAGGATGTGTCACCTTGACGAACGATCCTCAAACGCATCGTTTTAGCTCCTAAATCTCCCAAAATACCTACAAAGCAACGCACAAGTCCGCGTAGACATCTATCTCGACAAAGTATGTGAATTGAGTGCAAACGTCGTGAACTAGTGCTAAACCATGCATGAATGAGTGAGAGATCTATCTAAATGATTACCTAAAACTAAGCAATAAATCGTGTTATCAGCCTTCATTCTTGTTCCTTTCTTGAATCCCAAAACAGTTTTCTTGCTTATCGTCCATTCTTGTGACAAAGCAAACCTTCCATTAACTACATCCGACTTGATTGTCATTCTACTGTTTCTCTTCAATCCTGTATAAAATTTAACCAAGTTCCAATTGCCTAGCGTTGAACCTCCCAACTTGGCATCAACTCCATTGTCCAAGAAAACAACGCCGGTGGTGTTCTCACTGTCACTGACCGCCACCACCAATTCAAATGGCATCTTCCTTGCTTCTCTCGTGGTCATGGCTTCCCCTTGCAATGCCACCACCAATTCAAATGGCATCGACTTGATTGTCATTCGTGAGGGCGGTGTCCTTGGCCTCCAGGTATCCATATAGGGTATAGATATTGCACTCAGACACATTGCCAAAGTGAACAACAGTAGCGGATATCCTCTTGTTGGGTCTCTGGTCCCCAGAGTTGTTTATTGAGTAAGGCGGGTTGTTGATTGTGGAGTTAAGAATGGGTTTGGAAGGATTGAAGTTGGAGGCCTCATTCATGTCAATCCATAGGCCATCCACAGGGAGCATGTTGTGGAACCTCTTAATCTCTTTTGTCCATAAGGTTGTTGTTTTCGGGTTGAGAAAGTCCGGGAAATAGACTTCTCCAGGCCACACTTTACCCTCATATGGCACTCCTTGCCATTTGATGAAAATGTTTGCTTGCACCCCTTTGATATGTTCCATAAAGTATTGTTTATGTTGATCCCTACAGAGATTTCCAAACCAAAATCAAACACTATTTTCTTCCGCTGATTTCTTGATATAACTTACACAATTAATCAATGTCAGTCCGAAAATACATCCCGATCATCGATCCTGGTATGTTAATTGAACAATTTCTGTCAAGAAATCATCGGAAGAAAATAGTGTTTGATTTTGGTTTGGAAATCTCTGTAGGGATCAACATAAACAATACTTTATGGAACATATCAAAGGGGGTGCAAGCAGACATCTTCATCAAATGGCAAGGAGTGCCATATGAGGGTAAAGTGTGGCCTGGAGAAGTCTATTTCCCTGACTTTCTCAACCCAAAAACAACAACCTTTTGGACATAAGAGATTCAGAGGTTCCACAACACCCTCCTTGTGGATGGCCTATGGATTGACATGAATGAGGCCTCCAACTTCAATCCTTCCAAACCCATTCCTAACTCCACAATCGACAACCCGCCCTACTCAATAAACAACTCTGGGGACTGGAGACCCATCAACAGCAAGAGGATACCCGTAACTGTTGTTCACATTGGCAATGTGTCTGAGTACAATATATATACCCTATATGGCTACTTGGAGGCCAAGACCACCAACACCACCCTCACGAGTGTGACCAATCAGAGGGCTTTTGTGCTCTCGAGATCAACATTTGTCGGGTATGGAAGGTATACAGCACAAAGGACAGGGTATGATGCAGCCACTTGGGATGATCTTCGTTACTACATCCCTACAATATTCACACTTGGATTATTTGGAATTCCCATGGTTGCAGCTGACATGTGGATTTCTTAGCAACACTACTGAAAAACTATCTTAGGTGGATACAAGTAATCGGGTTTTTGAGAAGATGTCATTCAATTTGTGCTTAAGAACTGCACAAATTTGACAGAAAACAATAACACTTTGATTATTGTTTGCAAGCACAGCTTGGGCATTTTATCCCTTCAGTAGAGACCATGCGTCCAATAATACTACGCCTCAAGAGCTCTATGTATGGATATCAGTGGCGGAAAGTGCAAAGAAAGCCCTTGCCCTCAAATACCGGCTATTGCCCAACCACTACACATTGATGTATTGTTCGCTCCAAACGGTGTGAGCAAGCTTTAAATTTATAACCCTAGATGTAAGCTTAAAACAAGGATGCGAACCCGCAGTGTACGGGTCAATCGTAGTAAAAAGCAAAGAATTACATGGGTCGATCACAGGGACTTAATGAAACAAAGTCGATAACGATAAGCTTTAGCAATTACTAACCAAAAGCAATTAAAACGATCAAAGATGATAAAAGTCAATAAAGGAAATATGCAATTCTAGGGATTAAAGCATCTAGTTGTGGTTCCAACTCAAGATCTAAAGATAAACGGACAAAGCTGAGATTTTTGCATAGGGAAGGTGTTACTAATTAAAGTGGAATAGATCACCGAGTAAGTCTCACTACTCACTAATTCAAAACCGTAACTCTTATTACCGGGTAAGTCTCAAGGAATTAAGGTAAAGAACTATAACCTCAAACTAACACACCATCTAAGGGAATAGAATCAACATTTACCGGGTAAGTCTCAGGCTAACTCACAAAGATGGGATGAAAGCACACTCAAACCCCAATAAAGGATAAACTTTTATTACCTATACTTATGATCTTAGGTAAACAAACAAAGGAATTACCGGGTAAGTCTCATCCTAGGCTTGCATTGAACCAGGAAAGGTGTAATAAGAATAGGATTTGACAAACTCTAACACTTAACTCTCAGTTTCGGATAAGATAAGTCACCTCGGTCAGCCAAATTCCACCCCGGCCGAGATGTTCATCGACTGAGCGAGATACTTAGGGTTAAGGTTAAAGACTCGAACTTTCAGGGTCTTACTGTAATTAAGATCATTCTATCATTGTTTTTCCCACAACCTTCAGCCAAACACCCTAGAATCACACAAAGAGATTAGCCACTCATCATCATGAAAGTATTAATCAAGTATATGGAAAGAAAGAGAATAATTGAACAAGAAAACCTTAAGAGAAAGACTTCAATAACTGAATCAATTATATAACCAACAAGCGTTCCTTGGATAGAAATCCAACAAGACAATGACAAAGAAGGGAATCTAAGATAATCTTACAAAAACCCTTCAAAAAGCTATAAAAGCTATAGACTTTCTTCCTTCAACCTTCAAAAAGGTTCTTCAAATCTCCCAACTGGAGTATGGCTGCTGCGGTGTATAAAACACAATTGGTGGTATGCGGGCCATGGATTTGTGGAAAATCCAACCCTATTTATAGGAAAATTACTCTCCAAAGATAAGATATCTTAAAAAGATCTCTTCCCATAAAAATAGGTAAAATATATGATCTAGCATATCTTTTTCCTTCCAGGAGCCAAACCCAAAAATATAAGATCTATTTCCAAAGATGAAAGATCTCAGCCAAGAATAAAATATTCTCGCCGCGTCCCAGGTGTTCGCCTCGGTCGAGTCGACTTCTCTGGATCACTTCGGTCGAGGTGACTCTGTAGTCAACCGAGGTGAATCACAACTGAATGTGAAATCTCTCAAATCTGGTCTAAAGTGAATCTTTAATCCATGGCTATGCTTCCTGGATGTTTCCTTATGTTCCTGAATGTAGTTTCAATGACTCCATAGCTCCTTTTTGATGCAAAACGTGCCATTTTACCTACGATTACAACAAAACTAGGTATAGACCTCGATTCCCGCAAAGGTAGATGAAATGGTAATATAATCACATAATATACATACAAACACGCAAATTATTGAAGATAAAACGTCCAAACAAACTCCAAAATATAGACTATAATTCATCCTATCAAAATACCCCATACTTAGCCCTTGCTTGTCCCCAAGCAAGTTCCGCATATATAAAAGACAAGATAGAATGGATTATAAATCAAGAAAATCAATGAAAAGTCTTTCAAAACATTTTTATGGTGTGCTACAATCATAGATCACTCTAAGAGAATAATTCATGGAATTTAAAATCAAAATATGATCAAAACATTTTATAAATATAAAAAAGTTGTTCATCTTTGCATAAAATCATAGAATACATAATAAGTCATAATTATCGAAATTAATCATGTATAATCCAGTTTAAACCACTAAGTCAATCAACAAGCTCGAGATCTCAAGGGCTTCCCAAAAGAAAGGTCAAGAAACGTATAGGGTAGGGATGTATGTAAGGTAATGTGGTGCTAGAATCAGGGAAAAGTATATACTTCATTTTCACTTTGACTTTCAACATCTTCCACCAATAAGCTTTGCTTATTTCACACTTTTCTTTTTTAATTTACTTTTTGGGATGCATGGACAAAGGTGCACAATAACCGAAGCCTAGGAAATCAGCAATCATCAATTTCTTGAGATGCATCAAACCCTTGATGCACATATCATGACCCGTTATGAATATCGCTCAATCCGACTTTGGCAAGACACAAACACCCGGCTATGTGAATGGTGCCGAGTTACTCATCATCATGATTGATTTCTCCAAACCTATTTATTTCTTTCTAACACTTTCACTTCCAGCCAACTTCTCAACTTTAACTTCACTTGCTTTCACCACTTCGCTTGCTTCCAAATTTTCGGATAGGTAAAGGGAGGCAAAAATGTATATGAGGGGCTAAGCATGATTAAGAAGAAGAAGAGAGAAGAATGAATTGCCTTGGTCTTTTCAGGAAGAAAGTGAGAGAACTCATAACGTGGTGTCAACCTTCAAATTCAACATAATTTGGATAAAAACAAAGTATTAAACATGTCAAAAATTTCAAATAAAGCATTTAGCAACTTCAACATATTATAAAACCTTTCAAACACATAAAGATTTCAAAACCAGTCAGTAAGCAAGATCTTCACTGAGATCATATCCAGATAAGAAGCACAAAACTTTTTTTTCGAAAACTCTCAGTTAAACTACCTCGGTCGAGGTGTTCTTAGGTCAACCGAGGTGAAGTACCTCGTTCGGCCAGAACTGCCCCGGTCGAGGTCAAATAAATTTTTTTTTCTGTCCAGTTTTGACGTTTTTTTCAATCAAAAAACCTGTATGTATGCATGCAATCTCAGATAAAACCATAGAAGCAAAATAGGCATAAATATCCGATAATGTAGAGTCATACAACACATAAGTCAATCAAATACATAAACACCCTATACTTGGGACACACTGTCCCAGTGGGTCAAAATAAGTCTAAGGAAATAAAATACTCACCGGACATAAAGCTGAGCTGCATAATAAATAAGAAAGAAAATCCTACAGCTCTCAATAGTCACGATCCGGTGGTGGTGGTGGCACATACGGATACTGAGATGGGTCAAACGGGTAGCCCATGATGTGATGGAATTGGATCTGAGCCATCATGTGCTGGTAATGCTGTCTCTCCTGCATCTCACGGATATCCAGTGATAGGGCAGCATAAGAATCAATCATCTGATCCGTCAGATCATCGATCCGACGGTGAGCCTCTGGATCTCTGTGTCGGCGTACCCTACGCCTAGTAGGTCTCACTGGAGATGTGGCTGGTGCAGGCTCAGTATCATCATCATCTAAATCAATAACTGGCGCACTCGTCCCAATAGTATCCGTCTCTGTATCCATAGGAACTCCGTCATCTCTGTCCTCATCATCGGCTGTTTCCTCATCTACCTCATCCTCCTCAACTGGTGCAGCTGCTACATCTCTAGCATCCTCTATCAATGGAATCCAAGCAGTCTGCCAGTATTGAGGGTCATAAACAAAGAACTGGGGTGACCATCTGATCCCCTGAGGTGTAGTCGGCTCCCATGGCATCGCCACATATGGCGTAGTCAGTCCTCGGGGAACCAAAATCCTCCGAGTGATCATCTCCTGTAGCCCTAGCGGCTTGGCAGCCGCCACCATAGTACAAGCGCTGAGGTCCATGTCCTGATAGCTAGCAATGTGGGTCACAAGGCCTCTACAGCAGATATCCCCCTTCGCCTTGGCCTTGATCTTGTGCAGGTCCTCTGCCAACATCAAGCCAAAGTCTAGGATCCCTCCAGTCACCATGCAGTAAAGGCTGAAAAGCTCCGCTTGTCGGACCTTCTGGGGCGTCTCAGTACGCGCCAGAAGCGTCTCGCTGAAAATGTGGTGGGCTGGACTAAAAGCTAGGTGGAATATGATGCGCTCCCTGGAGTTTCCAGGGCGCCACCTGTCTGCGTGCTCAACTACGTGAGCAATTTGACCCCAAAACTACTTAGCTACAGTCCGGGAAGGAAAATCAACAGCGGTCGGGGCCGGGAAACCAAAAAAATCTCTCTAGTACTCTAAGGGAACTATGAAGTTCCGGTTCATCAACCGGTACTTCACATAACGCTTTGTGGAGAGGTAGGTGAAAGAGCTAACAAACTCTAAGGTAGGCTCTAGATAGGCAGGTGCACGGATCTCAGTAAACTGATCTAGCCCTACCATCGATATCATCCGCCTAAGGTCTCCATCCAAATGGAGACAATCAAAAGCCGAAACGTCCAAGAAGTGTGGTGCAATCACTGGACGGGCTGTTATACGGTCATAATCGACCGGGTGTCGCTCGTGGATCACAGGTCGATAAGGTCTGGAAGTAGAAGAAGAAGGAGAAGCGGAGGATCTATCCCTAAAGACAAGCTGTCTATCTGAACTCATTCTCAACAAACTCTGTTAGATCACCTCGGTCGGTCTGACACAACTAAAGAACACCTCGGCCGAGGCACAACACGACTGGACCGAGGTGAATAACTGCGCGACGATTTTCCTCAAAAATCCAGTTCTTTTCCCCCAAAATCACTACAACTGGTTCCTATGGGGTACTTAATCTGTTCTTCAGCAAATGTAGGGCAACTAAAGCCCAAATCGAAACAAAAACAGCGAGGTTAGAGTTTTTTCTACTTTTACCTCGTTCGGCCGTTTCGGTTCGATTTTCTTGCAGATTCGCACTTGCAGCTCGATCCTCTACGCTTCAATCGCAATTTGGAAGCGAAAATCTTCGAAAACGAGCAAGAATCGAAGAGGCGAGGTGAACGGGCTGCCGCGGTCGAGGAGGGTAGGTAAAGTAGAGAGAGAAATGAAATCCCCCTTTTATACCCTTTTTGGAACTACTGTCACCTCGGTCGAGGTGGTCTCGACTGGACCGAGGTGGTACGGACCGAGGTGGATCTTCAGAAACCCTAATCGTCTCGGTTGCTCAAGAATCACCTCGGTCGAGGTGCTTTGACAACAACCGAGATGTGCCTCAGTCAAACTCCGTCTTCTCAAATTCTCGAACTTCTGTCCTTTCAGTTATGCTCCTGGTTTGTACTCCTTCCTTAGATGTCACCTGTTGTCTGTCTAGGACGCCAAAAACAATACAAGCAAAGCAAAAGCAAAACTATCTAAGCTAGACTAGAAAAAGGGAAAAGAAAGCAATACCTTGGGTTGACTCCCAAAAAGCGCTTGGTTTAAGGTCGCTAGTTGGACCATACGGCATCTCTTAAACAAGGTGGGAGGTATCCTCACCCCATGCTTCACCTTCCTCATGGGGTGAGATAAGTAAGTCTATCAAACGCTCCAACAAGTGCAAGTGCTCATTGGATCCATAATGAAACTCTCCCAAAAAGGTTCCGGTTCCTAACTTCACCGGCAAATGGTAGGATCTCCCACGTACAAGCTTGTACGGTTTGATTCTCACCGGAATCCTACCGGTCTTCCTCTTTTTCCGTGGGACATAACTTAGTCTTTCATCCCATCCTTTCCTTGATCGAGAAAATAGCTTCTCAAGAATCTTAGTAGCTTCCCCATCTCTAGCTTGGGGATGGTACAGGGTCCTAAGTCCTTAGCATGCAAGGGACCCCATACTTGAACAAAAGACACTTCATCACCTTAGTGGTGAAGTGCTTGCAAACTCCACTCCTTATAATCCAAGGAGCATATTCTTCTATCAATTTCAAGGGAGGTTTCATCTTGATCTTAGGAGGTTCTTTCGGAAGAGACCTCCAACTCTCCGGTGCATTCCTGAAAAATCAAAAATTTTAATAGGAATTTCAAATGAAGTAGGAGAATGTACCTTGTAAAGTTCTTCATAGCTTGAGACAAGTTTCATGTTGGGTTGATAATTCACACACGAAATCCCTCCTAACTCAGCTGATCTTTCTTCCACCTTGACAGTCTCAGTAATTTGGCCAAGGTTCTCCGTATCTTGTGGTTCTACAGATTTTTCCTCCACATCGGCCGATCTCTCTTTCACCTCGGCCGAAGTCTCAACAGTTAGATCGAAATCTTCCAAATCTTCTTCTCCCTCAAAAGCTTCAGGAGAAACTTCTGGTTTGATTGGAGGGGTGCTTGGAACTTGCAGCACTTCCTTATGCTCCTCTTCCGGCTTAGCATAGGATAGGGTGCTTTCCTTGAGCTCCTCCACCTTCTTCATCAACCTCTCCCATCTTGATTCAAGAGAATCTTCAAGGGGTTGTTCACAAATCTTTTTAAGGACATTCAGTTCATCCCACATCGCAAGTTCATGCTTAATGGCCTCTTCTCTTTCTCATTCATTGTTGAACCAATAGAAGGAGTACTTCTCCTCCAAGTATTCATAATGGTCCGCCCTAGCACTTTGTCTTGCTATCCAGGCTGGATCAAATTTAGTCATCGGAAATCCTGAAAACTACAAAACTCATAGAAAGAGTAGTTAGTAGCAACAGGGGCAAGTGCCCCGAAAGCAAACCGCAACCGGCTCGGTCTAGACCAAGTCCCCGGCAACGGCGCCAAAAACTTGTTCGCTCCAAACGGTGTGTGCAAACTTTAAATTTATAACCCTAGATGTAAGCTTAAAACAAGGATGCGAACCCGCAGTGTACGGGTCAATCGTAGTAAAAAGCAAGGAATTCCAAGGGTCGATCACAGGGACTTAGTGAAACAAAGTCGATAACGGTAAGCTTTAGCAATTACTAACCACAAGCAATTAAAACGATCAAAGATGATAAAAGTCAATAAAAGAAATATGCAATTCTAGGGATTAAAGCATCTAGTTGTGGTTCCAACTCAAGATCTAAAGATAAGCAGACAAAACTGAGATTTTTGCATAGGGAAGGTGTTACTAAAGTGAAATAGATCACCGGGTAAGTCTCACTACTCACTAATCCAAAACCGTAACTCTTATTACCGGGTAAATCTCAAGGAATTAAGGTAAAGAACTATAACCTCAAACTAACACACCATCTAAGAGAATAGAATCAACATTTACCGGGTAAGTCTCAGGCTAACTCACAAAGATGGGATGAAAGCACACTCAAACCCCAATAAAGGATAAACCTTTATTACCTATACTTATGATCTTAGGTAAACAAACAAAGGAATTACCGGGTAAGTCTCATCCTAGACTTGCATTGAACCAGGAAAGGTGTAATAAGAATAGGATTTGACAAACTCTAACACTTAATTCTCAGTTTCGGATCAGATAAGTCACCTCGGTCAGCCAAATTCCACCCCGGCCGAGATGTTCATCGACTGAGCGAGATACTTAGGGTTAAGGTTAAAGACTCGAACTTTCAGGGTCCTACTGTAATTAAGATCATTCTATCATTATTTTTTCCACAACCTTCAGTCAATCACCCTATAATCACACAAAGAGATTAGTCATTCATCATCATGAAAGTATTAATCAAGTATATGAGAAGAAAGAGAATAATTGAACAAGAAAACCTTAAGAGAAAGATTTCAATAACTGAATCAATTATATAAACAACAAGCGTTCCTTGGATAGAAATTCAACAAGACAATGACAAAGAAGGGAATCTAAGATAATCTTACAAAAACCCTTCAAAAAGCTATAAAAGCTATAGACTTTCTTCCTTCAACCTTCAAAAAGGTTTTTCAAATCTCCCAGCTGGAGTATGGCTGCTGCGGTGTATAAAACACAATTGGTGGTATGCGGGCCATGGATTTGTGGAAAATCCAACCCTATTTATAGGAAAATTACTCTCCAAAGATAAGATATCTTAGAAAGATCTCTTCCCATAAAAATAGGTAAAATATATGATCTAGCATATCTTTTTCCTTCTAGGAGCCAAGCCCAAAAATATAAGATCTATTTCCAAAGATAAAAGATCTCAGCCAAGGATAAAATATTCCCGCCGCGTCCCAGGTGTTCACCTCGGTCGAGTCGACTTCTCTGGATCACCTCGGTCGAGGTGACTCTGTAGTCAACCGAGGTGAATCACAACTGAATGTGAAATCTCTCAAATCTGGTTCAAAGTGAATCTTTAATCCATGGCTATGCTTCCTGGATGTTTCCTTATGTTCCTGAATGTAGCTCCAATGACTTCATAGCTCCTTTTGCTCCTTTTTGATGCAAAACGTGCCATTTTACCTACGTTTACAACAAAACTAGGTAAGACCTCGATTTTCGCAAAGGTAGATGAAATGGTAATATAATCACATAATATACATACAAACACGCAGATTATTGAAGATAAAACGTTCAAACAAACCCCAAAATATAGACTATAATTCATGCTATCATGTATGAGGCACACACAAAAGGCACTCCAATAGCTCTCCATCTCTTCTTCTCGTTCCCTAAAGACCCCAACAGTTACAATATCAGTACTCAGTTTCTGATCGGAAGATGTGCCATGGTGTCTCTAGTTCTAAAGGAAGGATGAACATGAGTTGATTCCTACTTCCCAATAGGGAATTGGTTTAATCTACTCAACTACACCAGCCCATTGAGTGTGCCTTCGTCGGGCACCTTTGTGACTTTAGATGCTCCATCACATCAGATTAACGTGCATCTTCGAGAAGGAAAACTGTGACACCAGACTATTTGAAGATCTGCTACAAGTCATAAAAAGTGTTCTAAAAGGCGCACCTGAGGAGGCACCAGGGGTCCAGCACCTGAGGAGTCTCAGGCTCAGCCCCTTTGATCAGGCTTTCTCAGGCGCAGCTAGACGTGCCTATCTGGGCCTGATGCTGTTTTTATAAAAAAAAAAATCAGCAAACATTATTTTTCCCCAAAAGTTGACTATTCTTATTGACAAAAACAAATTATTTTATTTTCAAGGAAATAACTTAAATATTAAAAACTGTTAATAAGTATAATAAATTAATTATTACTATATAAATTTTAAAAACTGAATACACTTTCCTAATAAAACTAAAACTAGAATTCCTTCTTCCCTTTAAATAGTCATACTATACGTAACCCCCTGCCCACAACAAAAACTTATAATCTTGTCTGAACCTACTGATGTGCTCTCTTCGAGTAGTATTCTGTTCTACAATTCTGTTCTGTTGTTGCTGCTTCTTTTCTACAATTCTGCTCTCTGCTGGTGCTCTTCTGCAATCCTGTTCTCTGCTGCTGGCATTAATGATCATACAAATCTAATCGAACAAGATGAAGAAGAAGACTACAGTGACTATTAACTATTTAACTCACTAACCGAAGACTATAGTTTCTAATTCTTGCTTGTTTGTTTATTGTTTTTGAACTACCAAGTTAATCATATACTTTAGACTTTTAAAAAATATCAATCAGGCGTGCCTAGGCACACTGCGCTTGACGCCTAGGCTTCAGGGGACCCCAGCGCCTAGGTGTGCCTAAAGTCTTTTAGAACACTGGTCATAAAGCCACAACCCATTATTTGGAGATCTGTTACAAGTCATAATGTGCCTGGAAAAAAAGCATCAAAGTTCAGCATAATAACCAAACAATGTATAACTTTTGATGCCAAAAAAGGTGGGATCACTACTTCAAAATCCTTGCACTTAGTGTTATTTATCTTATAAAAGCTCTTGACTGAGTTAATAGCTAAAAACTCCAATTTTTATGCAGTTTTGCTATGTGGAAGAATCTCTTTCCAAAATCTAGCATATTGTGAGAACAAAAATATTCCCCGAAAAACAAAAGTGAAGGACATGAATCCAAAAAAGTACATCAGAGGAGTCATTCTATCAGAAAAAAGCATGTGGGGGTTTTCAAAATAAATTTTTAATCCACCATCTTTGAGATTTGGATGACAGTGAATAAAGTACGAGTTATACATCCCAATTTTCGTTATGTCTACTTTTGTTGATGGAAACAATGTATCCTCTTCATCAATATCAAATCAGATACTATCAGTTGAGACCAGCCAGGAATTTTTGTGGACTTCCTATGAATGATCTCACTCCCAGTTGGTCAAGAACAGGTGTGCAACAAACAACTTATTGTCCCGTATAGGCAGAACCTCATATCGATAGGCATGAAACTTAGTGCGTGCACAAACAAATACCTTTTTCTTAAGCCTACACTTCATAGCTGCTTCTTTATTCTGTGCAAGTCTTCTCAACGTCTGGTATCATCATTAGGGCACCAAAAGGAACAATTGATGTTAACTTGATGACATGAAGGCGTCACGTTTGACTTCTACCATCATTTTTCTAACAGTTAAAGGTAAACAATGAAGTAAACAAGCAACAAGATATGTATAATTAATATCAGTTATTGACAAAAAATTTCTAATTAATCAACCGATTAAACTAGGGACCGGGTGTCTTAGGCCCTTCTTCATCTAAGTTTGATGTTGGACCTCTGCGGGTTCCTTGACGCTGCAAATTAACACCAAGAAATTCACCAACCGAACTTAGTAAAACAGTAAGTAAAACAGTAAACCATCGATTGAATATCGTTTTGTAGGAAGCTGAATAGTGAAATAAAGAATCAGTCAAGAGCTAAAAATTGGAAATTATGTTGGGGGAGTAAAATTAAAGTTCATGTTGACATCATAATGCTGGTGCTTGCATCTATATACTAGTGTTTAAAAACAATTATATTTCATTCTAAACCTTATGTATAAACACCAAAGTTTACAGATGAATCTTGAATATAGAAATCGATACAAGTCACAAACCTCCAAAGATATATGCAAGTCTTTACACCACCTCTCTTCGATTCTAACCCTTAATCTTTCACCTCAAATTGGAGATAGAAATTTCACTCACCTCAACAAAGGAAAAATCAAATCCTGAAGAAAAAAATCTCCACTAACCATTCAATCTCAACCATCAAAATTCTGATTTTGATAATCTGTAACTTTGAATTTGATGATTAATGTACATCATCCAACCATAACTTCTGAATATTACAAGTTGCTGCATAAATATCGATATACATAACATATTTTGATAATTTTTCATGAAAAGATGATCTAAGTTTAGCTTGTACATAAACATTTAATGAAAAGGTAGTGTATCAATCCCTCACAAGCCTTAACGAAAACACTGATATGCATAACAACCCACCCCAAGTTAAAGATATCAAGTAAGACCTTAATCCACAAGTAACGGCAAAACTACTAACAAGCAAACAACATAATAAAAGAGAGAACTCAAAAACTCTCAACATCAATCTCGTTTAGACTTTAGCGTTTCAAATCACAATTCGAAAAAGAACTTGCAAAATCACAACCAAAGGAGAAATCATAAACAAAAAGGAGAGGAAAACAATAGAAGAGAAGAGAGAAGCATGCCTGGATGGCGCGAGAACAAGTATCCATCTCTAGCTTAGGTTGCAACCTTCGGCAGAGACAGAGAGTCACAATTTCGTGGAATTGAGCAAGGAATAATGGAAACCGGATCTCTTCTTAGAAAAAGTGCCTCTCACTTCTTTCCAGATATATAAGGTCGTGTTTGGCAAGGGTAAGGGTATGATATTTTTGATAGAGAAAATTGTTTAAATAGTACACATTTTTTTAGGCATAGTTAACTATCATAACGGTAGACTTGTGACCGGTTCAAACCAAACTGCCGAACCGGTGGTTTGTGAACCGGCTCAAACCGCCGGTTTGACCAAACCGGCGGTTTAGGTTTGCCGGTTTGGTTGAACCGGGGGTTCGAGGTTTAGGTTTAGGTTTGGTTCAATACCAAACCTAAACCGACGGTTAACCGCCGGTTTAACCGGCGGTTAAACCGCCGGTTTGAGCATTTTTTTATTTATTTTTATTTTTTTTTAGCCAAACCGGCGGTTTGGCAAAAAAAAGAGACGTTGGCAAAAGCCAACGTCTCTTTTGGCCAACGGTCAAATTTTGAACGTTGGCTTTGCCAACGTTCACTCCAACGGCTGTAATAGCCGTTGGAGGTTAAAATTTATTTATTTTTTTTATTTTTATTTTTTTTTAAAATACTAGTTTAACTAAAAAAAAAAAATTAATACCCACTATTCCTATAAATACCATACAATTATTTCATTTAAATCACACCAACATTCTCATCTATCTACTACTACTCTCAAGTCTCAATCTCCATCTCGTATTCTCTTTCTCGTATTTTCGATCTTTCGAAATGGCAAACCCGGATTTCCCAAGCGACTACGACTTCACTCCGACTCCCGCTTTCTTTCCTAGCACACAAGAAAGCGAGACTCAACCGCCGGATTCGGAAATGCCACAAGCTCCACAAGTTCCACAAGGTGAAGGGCCATTCCGACAAGCCCCTCCACCGAAAATGCTCACCTCCGACATATTCACCAAACATTACAACAAGGGTCCGGTGATGGACGATTATTGCCAAGTTTCGTGCAATTATTGTACGAAGGTGTACAAGTGGAAGTCGAAGGGCGGATACGGAACTTTGCAAACCCATATGCAAAAGACTCATCCGGAGAAGCTCGGAATATCACGGGGACAAACTCAATTGTCCCACGGGTTTGCATCCTCTTCCTCTCAATCTTCTTTATTTACTTATAATCATGTTGATGAATCTTTAGCATTAGCCAACTTAATTGCATCCGAAGCATTTCCATTTTCTTTTGCGGAATCTATTAATGTAAGAGAACATTGTTCTAATTATCTTCAACCGGCTTATAAACCAACTTCTCGTAAACAAGTTTCGAAATTAGTTTCTCATTCTTATGAACAAAAAAAACAAAAAATTCTTACGGTTTTACAATCTTTTTCGCATCAAGTTTCAATTTGTAGTGATGTTTGGAGTACTTTATCACAAAAACATTTTTACATGGGCATCACTTTACATTTTATCGATAATGATATGTACTTGCATAAATTTGTTATTGCATATCGACATTTTAATGAAAGACATAGTGCCGCCAACATTGCTAATTTAATAAAAACGGTTTTACAAGAATTTAATTTACAAAACCGTGTTTTTTCATACTCATTTGATAATGCTTCCGCTAACACCCGCGCCGTTAACCATTTAGTAGGAAATGCGGGTCAACTTATAAAAACTTCTTTTACTCACCAAAGATGTGCATGTCATATTTTAAATTTAAGTGTTCAAGATGGCCTAAAAGTTTTACATGAAATGTTAGAACCTATAACCGATGTAATTGAACATATTTGGCATTCAACCGAATTAAGAAGAAAATGGAGATCAACTTGTATTGAAAAAAATGTTCCTCCAATTTCTTTTTCGAAAGATATTGGAACTCGGTGGAACTCAACCTATAAACTACTAACTCAAGCTATTCGTTATAAAAATATTTTACAAGAATTTTTTTCACAATTTATTTCTTGGTCTATTTTAGATGATGAAAGTATTTGGCAAACTTGTTTTGATATTTGTAGTGTTTTAAAAGTTTTTAGTGATGCTACTAATACATTAAGTTATGTTTACATTCCTACTTCTTGTTGTTTTTTAGAAATAGCCGTAAATGTTGCCGAGGCTTTACAAACCGGTTTAGCTTTAGAATCACTTAAATATGCGGCAACCGAAATGAAAACAAAATGGCTAAAATATTATAATGAGGTTCCCGTAGTTTATCTTATTGCCGCCGTTTTCGATCCTAGACTTAAAATAGATGGTGTTACGGAATTTTTAAATGCTTATTATGAATGTTTAGGATTATCTACTATTATGAGTGTTAATAATATTATTAGTAATGTTCGTGTTGAAATTGCTAAATTACTTAATTTATTTGAAACTAGTGCTAGTGCTAGTGCTTCTACACAAACAACTCCTCCACCCACTTCTTCTTCTCCTTCTCCTTCTATTCTTTCTAAAGCTAGACAAATTTTATCTAAAAGAACTAAAACACCTAGACATTCATCCGCAAGTGCGGAATTTGAAGATTTTCTAACTACTCCTTTTAGTTTTGATGGTGATATTGATAGTTTTGAAGTTTTACAATATTGGAAGAAGATGGCCCCAAAGTATCCAACATTAGCCAAGATTGTGCAACAAATTATGGCCGTTCCCGCATCAACGGTGGCCGTGGAGCAAGCTTTTAGTCAAGGAGGAAACATGCTAAGCTACAAGAGGAGTCAATTGAAGCCCGATAAATTGGAGGCTCAAGTTTGTGTTCAAGATTGGATAAGGGCGGAGAGGAGGCTACAACGGAATGCACCCACTTATGATAGATCATCGGATTCCAACTCCGATGATCCGGCCACTACTTCCGAGTCCAAGGCGCAAAGGTAATGGGGTTACGAAAACAACTCGGAAGTCCGAAAAAAGGTAAGTAAAGGTAAGAGAACTACGTGGGCTTTGATTCCTCTTAAACCCCAAGAGGATACGTAGGCAACCGGGAAACCGGTTCAAGCCCTTTCCCTTTTTCTTTTTTTTTCATTTAGTTATATTCAAAATTTCAAATACTAATGTAAAGATGTAATAAAAAAAATTGAATGTATAAAAAATTTAGCTTGCTTTATTTTGTTGTAGAATTGTAGTTAGTACTTAGTAATTTTGTTTAATATGTAATTATTATACAATTATACATTGAATTTCAATGTATAAAAAAAATTGTTTTGCTTTGTTGTATAACTTGTATGTTAGTTAGTCATTTTATTTTAGTTGCTTCTTTCTTTTATTATTGTTAGTAATTTTTTTACTATGTAATTATTTTATTCAAAAGCTAATGTAATGAAAAAAAATTCAATGTATAAAAAATTTAAGTTTGCTTTCTTTTATTATTGTTAGTAATGTTATATTAGTTGCTTTCTTTTATTTACTTAGTAATTCTATCTAAATGCTATTGTAAAAAAAAATTCTATGTATAAAATATAAAATTATAAAATAATTTTAATTAATATATATTATACATTTATACGTATATATTATATTACTTTTATATATATATATATATATATATATATATATATATATATATATATATATATATATATATTTAAAAGTCATGTGCCAAACCGTCAAACCGGCGGTTTGGCGGTTTGGCAAACCGCCGGTTTAGGTTAAACCTAAACCGGCGGTTCCTCATTGGCCGGTTTAGGTTTAGGTTTGGCTTTTGCCAAACCTAAACCGCCGGTTCCTAAACCTAAACCGCCGGTTTAGGAACCGGCCCCATGTCTACATAACGGTATTAAAAAATAAGGGGTAAAATTGTCTTTACATGAACCCTAAGCCCCAAATTCATGAGCTCAGTTGAAAATCGATCGCTCTCGTCCTATTTTTATAACGTATGTGGTTCTTGGGGATTCGGAGGTTCTGCCATGGATTAACCTCAATTGAAGATCCATACAGAAAATGTAAAAAGATAGATTCTACTCCAATCAAAACCAAAACATAAAATTAATGCTGGAAAACGAACAAGAGAACATCACGAAATAGAGGATGAAATTTGCTGAAAAGCTATTTGGATCTTTGAAACACCCCAAATCTTAGAGGACTTGAAATGCTATGAGATGAGACCTCACAATGGGTTCCGACCCTTAGCCTGACAACAACTTCATCGGACCTTACAACACGGCACAAATAAAAAGGCAAAACAACATAGTTTTATATCATGAGCGAAAGCAAACGTACAAACTCAAAACAATCCAGCCGAGTCTCAAAACCAAAGTAAACAACATAAGTCTCAAAAGACGTGAAATAAAATAAACAGTCCCGTCCTATAATGCACGGAACCCCGGCTGCCCACTACCGCCCGATCACTCGATCGCCTCTCTAACCTGCAAGGCATCTACAAGCGGTATAAAACCGTTAGCTAAAATTCTATGCATAAGTATAAAGGTAAAAGCACAAACACACAACATACACAATCAACATGCAACACTCAATCCTTTTATTATCTTTAATTAGGTGATAGGTTATTACTAATGATTGGCACGAGAGATTCCCAAACCTCGCCCCTGATCCCGTTTAGCAACGAGGAATGGTGCTAATGCATCTGACCGTCTACCTGTCTGGGCTGGTAGCAGGGAACCTCCTAGCTCTCGCAAGAGCTAGGCAGTGATGTCACGACCTGTTATCATACACTTGGGTCAATTACGTAATATAATTAAGTCAACCTAATCCGGTTTCGTTGTTTATTATAACTAAAAAACACCACTCATACACATTACACTCATACAAGAAGCTAGCTAAGTAAGTCCGTGGACTTACCAGTCTCCGAAGCGCACACGATCACCTCACTCTCAAGTTCCCTCGGAAAAACGTGCAATGCCTGTTCAAGACAAGGCACACAATCAAACCACACTCTAGTCCATTAGACTTCTAGGCTCAACTTCCTCAACCACTTAGTCCAAGAAGACTACACTCTCAGTTCATGACCTTTCCAACTCTTAATATAACGATATACACAAAGGTTGCTTCCACAAAGCTCGAAACGAACCCTCCACAACTTACCAACAACGAGACTTACGTAACTCACACTAGACCTCTAAGGTCCAACCACTCTATAGCATTCCAGTTCAACTACTCTAAGCCAGCCTAGCATGCTTCTAAGATATATCGAATCTAAGGAATGAAAGAAGGAAAGAAAAGAACAAGATTCGGGACTCACTGGAGCAAAACTGCCCCCGCGCCTGACTGAGCCACCCCTGCGCCTATCTAGATCCGCCCCTGCGCCTGACTGAAACTGCCCCTACACCTCTGTGAACCCTCCCCTGCGCCTATCTGTGCAGAGAGTCCGTCTATTGAGTTCTTCGATTGTGCAGCCGGTCCTTTAGGGTCTCCTTTGGTGCTATGAACGTCTCCCCCTTTTAAAATTTGGTCTTAACCTCCCTCTAAGGTCTAGTTCAATGATAGATCGTTGAGCAAGGATTCTTAAAGATCTTCCATTCAAGCCATGGAAGAAGAAGAAGAAGAAGAAGAAAGAGAGGAAGGAGTCTTAACCTCGTCACATCACTGCAGTTCCCGCCTCAAGCAAGGTGAATCCAAGTTGGAGTAAGCCAAGAGAGGAATGGAGGAGAAGGTGTAAGAGGGTGTGGTTGGAAGAGAGAAACAAGTAACGTGAAAAGAAAATGAAAGGAGGAGGAGAGTTGGCTGCAAAAGGAGGGAGGATACCAAAGGTCCTCAGCCACCAACTCCCCATGGAATTAAAGAGAGGAGTAAAAAGGATCGAAAGGTGAACGGTTGCCCAAAACGCTACAACCCCGCCCTCGCGTGTCACCGCCCCTGCGGGAATCCGAGTTGCACCTGCAACCTACTCGATTGCGCCGTCTAAGCCGCAAGGGCGTGAGCCCTTGTGCCCGGCTTCTACCCTCCTCTAACCCTATCAAAGCGTAACGAAAAATCCGGTCGTTACATCAGATCCCCCTCAAAAATAAATTTTATCCCCAAACTTAGGGGTACTAACCGCGGTCATAGGACATAAGCAAGCCCTATGACTAACAAGTTACTACATCAAGACCACCTAAGGGTCACACACAAGCACATCAGATATATCACACATACAACACTGAAAGCAACCAAAACAAGAATGTAGACTACCTGATAGTCCTATAGACGTCTCTAGACCCGCATAAAACTCAGGATAGTTCCGCCGGATACTATCCTCCATCTCTCAAGTGGCCTCGTCAATCCCTCGTCTCGACCACTGCACTCTCATCACGGGTATTACCTTTGATCTAAGGTGTCTCGTACCTCTCTCCAAAACTGCTATCGGGTGCTCTGCAAATGTATGATCCGGCTCGACCACTAGGTCATCATGGCTCACTATGTGTCTCGGGTCATGCACATACTCTCTCAGTTGCGACACATGAAATACTGGATGAACTCCCTCCAATTGGGGTGGCAATGACAATCTATACGCTACCTCTCCTATCCGCTCAAGGATCTCAAAGGGCCCGACATATCGGGGACTCAACTTCCCCTTAATGTCGAAGCGTCTAACACCCCTCGTCGGTGACACTCTCAACCATACCTGGGCTCCAACCCTGAACTCCAGAAGCCTACGCCTCTTATTAGCATAAGATCTCTAACGGCTCTGCGCGGCCAACATTTGCTCTCGAATCAATGCTACCTGAGCCATATCATCTTGTACCTTCTCGGGTGCCACACCACTCATCCTCCCAAGCTCATCCCAACACAATGGTGTACGGCACCTCCGTCCATATAGTGCCTCGTAAGGAGCCATCCCAATAGTCGCATGCCAACTATTGTTATAAGAGAACTCCGCCAAAGGGAGGTGGTCGGGCCATACCTGGCCCCAATCAAGCACACATGCCCTCAACATGTCCTCGAGGGTCTGAATAGTCCTCTCCGACTGCCCGTCCGTCTGAGGATGGTACGACGTGCTAAATTGTAAGATCGTGCCTAAGACGGCGTGTACCTGCTGCCAGAACCTCGAGGTAAAACGCTCATCCCTATCTGAAATGATCGTCCTCGGCACCCCATGGAACCTCACTATCTGCCGGGTAAACTCCTCGGCTAAACGAGACACCGGCCACGTTTCCTTAATAGGAATAAATCGTGCCATCTTCGTCAGCCGATCCACTACGACCCATATCGCGTCAAAGCCTCTACTCAACCTCAAACCGGTGACGAAGTCCATAAAAATGTCCTCCGACTTCCACTATGGAATCGGAAGTGGTTGGAGCTCTCTTCCGGGTCTGTGGTCCTCGATCTTGACCTGTTGAGAGGTCGCACACTTGGCTACATATCTAGCCACGTCTGGCTTGAGTCCGCCCCACCAATAAGATCGCCGTATATCCTGATACATCTTACTCGTGCCCGGGTGGACGGAGTAAGATGTAGAATGGGCCTCTTGCAGTATACGCTGCCTCAACTCTTTGTCAGATGGTACACATATGCGCTCCTGGCGTCTCAAAATCCCGTCTGCACCCACCATAAACTGTGGTGCCTCTCCTTTGGACATCCTATCTCTGATCCTCGCTAGTGCGGGACAAACCTCCTACTTCCGCCGGATCTCTTCCGACAGATCTGGTGAAACCTCCAACATTGACAAATGACAGTCCGTATCCGGGAACCGGATGTCTACCTCCAACAAAATCAAATCTCTCTGTAATTGCGTTTGAACGGTCAATCTAGCTATCGCAGCCTCGTGGGGTGTCCTCCTACTAAGGGCATCGGCGACCACATTCGCCTTCCTCGGGTGATAAAGGATCTCTAAGTCAAAATCCTTAATCAGTCTAACCATCTCCTCTGGCGGTTATTCAACTTCCTCTGAGTGAATATGTACTTCAGACTCTTGTGGTCTATGAAGATCTGACAGGTGGCCCCGTAGAGGTAATGACGTCAGATCTTCAATGCATGAATGATTGCGGCTAGCTCAAGGTCGTGAGTAGGGTAATTCTCCTCATACGTCTTCAACTGTCGAGACGCGTAAGCAATGACCCTACCCCTTTGCATCATAACGCATCCCAAGCCTAGCTTGGATGCATCACTTTAAACGACGAAATCCTCAACGCCCTCTGGCTGTGCTAACACGGGAGTGGAAGTCAATCTCTCCTTTAGCTCTTCAAAACTCCACTGACAGGACTCGGACCATGTAAATCTAATGGACTTCTTTAGCAAGGAAGTGAGTGGCCTGATAATCACAGAAAAACCCTTCACGAACCTGCAAACCGGAATGAACAAAGCAACCACCGTCGAGAACAAAATGTGAATAGCCGTGCCCATGGGTCCCCGGATCGTATTCAAGCATCTCGACATGATGGCATCGAAGTCAAGAGAAGTAGTTACCATGGTGATAAATCCGAAAATCACGTTCCCAATGATGGCATGACGGATTCGAGGACGAATCCTTTTCAAGGGAAAGGGGATGATGTGATCCTCACCGGAAAAGAAATCATCGTCAATATGCTGGAACCAATAGTTTTGCCACCAACCGTCCAAGTCAAAGCTCAACCGCCACCTATCAAAAATCAATACTTATGTGTTGGAGGGCATGCCTAAAACTGAGCCAAAACCTATTGAAACCAAACCGAAAATGCTTGCTCCGAACATGCCCAATACAAGCCAATTTTCACTGTCTCCGGCTAAGCTTTCAGGTTTGCGCACTCTCAGTAAAACCCCTATAACTGACGTAATTCTTGGAATTAAAATATCCATGAGTACTACTTTGAAAGATATTTTCAATATCTACAACTTTCTAGTTTACTCAAAGTCGAGATACCAAGAGGAAGAAGGTGAAAATGACCCTACATGGAAACAACTACGGTACTTTTATATGTTGTTGGGCAAGATCATGCATGGAGGCATGAAAGATGGTTATACAAAACATATGCACGTCCAACCAATACATATTTCATGCAGCATACCATGCTCATATTATTCATATATTATGCATGAATTTATGTATTAATCATGTGAAGGTTAACAAGTCAACATTCAATCAAACATTGAAGGCATCTTCACACACATACATTGAATGGAGGCCAAGTTAGTTCAATGGTTTTCTTCTTCTTCAATATGGACGTCCAAGTCATGATTTGAACCTCCTTGATGTGTTGTCCAAGTGAAAAGAATAAGATCCAAGAGTCATCTTTGAATAAAGGTCAAATGTGGCCATTTATGTGTTTGAATTTCCTAGAAAAACTCTTGAATTTCTTGCATTTCCTTTTGATAAATTTTGAATATTTCTAGTACTTAATTAGGGAGTTTCTAGGCTGAGTTTTGTGGCTATATAAAGCCTTGTATCCTCCTATTGTAAGACAAGTCAAGTTAAATGAAGTAAGTTAGCCTTTGTGCTTTCAAAGTTGTTGTTTGCTTTAAAACAAAACCCGAATTCTATGTGAGATGCTTAGTTTTCAAACATCTAGGTGAGATGCTTAGGTGGTTCTAAGGTGAGAGGCCGAGGAACGAAGGTTCAAATCCCAAAGTGAGATTCCGAGGATAGTTCGGTCGAGTTGAGGGATTCCCAAAGTGAGAGGCCGAGGGAATTTTCTCTTCATATCCAAAAACACAAAATAAAAAAAAAAGAGTTTCATTTCACCGATTCCAATCGAGTGTGAACTTGTGCCAGTGGATCCTTGTGTTCGAATCGAGTTCGATCACATTAGGTTCCCCCTCTACTGTATCAAGGTCAACCTATCTATGCAATCATCAGATATGAAAGAGTGCGTCGCACCCGTATCAAAAAGTACTCGGACTGGAAAGCCATGAATCGTAATAGTACTTGTGGCTGCGGGCGCTGCTGGCTCTACGGCGCTCCTCAACTCGAAGACCCGAGCCTGAGTACCCCTAGTCTTTGAAGTGCCTCCACCACGCCCTGTACCTCTACCTGGAATCTAAGCAGAACCCTGTGAAAATGCCTGACCAAGCGCTCGCCGTTGTTGACCCCAAGCCTGATACTAAGACTGCCTCTGTCCTCCTCCTAAGGTACCAGCAGGTGAGGCCCCCTGTTGTGATGTTACCTTGCCATGTCGGCAGAAGGTAGCTCTATGGCCCAGTTGGCCGTAAGTAAAACATGTCACTGGTGGCTTCCTACACTCCGGCTTAACGTGTCCATACTCCCCACAGTTGTAGCACTGACGTCCCCTCAAAACAGTCGGTGGTACAACCTGGTAACTAGAACGGCCCTGAGACTGACAACGCCCATGGCCTGAACCTCCTACTCTTGTGCTGACTGGTCCGGTCCTCTGTCTCTTGTCTGACCCTCCAGACTGCATAGCTCTCTTAGGACCCAGTCGATCCCTCTCATATGCTGAAGCCCGATCTTGGTAATCAGCTAAGGAGTCATAGCAAAACCCTGCCAGATATAAGCGTGTAGTCTCCCTCAGTATTCGGGAGAACAGATACACGTGCTGGTCCATAGGTTGTGTAGCCGGACCAGTAGTGATTGCTCCTCCCGGAACCTCCTGATCGTCTCAGCTATCGGAACATCATCAAATCCTACCTCTAAGAAGTCCTGCACTCGGTCTCTCCTCAACGAGGTAGGACAAAAAGTCTCCCCCACAAGACTCATTAACTGCTCAAATCGGGACACTCCGCCCCGCACGGTCCTCCACCAGAACTGTGTTTGGTCCCTAAACATGGTCTAAACTAGCTCCACCTTACGACTCTCAAGACAGCGGATCGCCTCCAGTGCGGACTCCACATGACTAATCCAATACTCCACCTCAAGTACAACGTTCCCGTCGAATGTGGGAACTCGCTGATGGTTGAAAGTCTTCAACGATTCATCCAGCCTCGGTACCCTCAGCTCGTCTCTCACTCGCTCATCCTCAACAACCCTCACTAGTGCAGCTACCACCGGTGGAACTACCACTTGGGTCACCCTCTTAGAGACCTCTGCCGACCTAACTGGCACCGGCGGTGCTGGAGGTGGTGCCCTGATCTTGTATGCCTCTTGCACCTGATGGACATACGCTCGATACTCCGATGCTCCAATCGATACACGGCTAGAATCAGCAAGCCCCACACTCCGTAATCCGGACCTAGCAACGGTCCCATCCCTAACCTCGGGAACAATACTCTCAGCCACCTCCTCAGCAGGAACATCCGCAGCTGGCGGAGTCACAACGGGAGCACGTCCCCAACCTCGCCCCCTCTGAGGCCTACCCACACGTCCCTGTCTCGGAGCTCTTGGAGGAAGGAGAGGTCTGCCCCCTCCTCGTCCAACGTAAGTTGTCGCTCTCGTATGTGCCATCTGGTAGAGATGTGATTGATATAAGACTACTTTAACTGCTAGTAAGGACATAACTATCTTATTACTTTAGGTCATTCTAAAGGTCACAATGTAACTAATAAACACAAGTTATAACAAAAGTCCAATAAACTATGCCATCGAGTTCAGCGGAGGTAGTGGTTGTCCGTGCATTCTATCCCAACCCGTTTATGCTCATGGTTTTGAAAACAAAATTCATTTCAATAGTTCAGAACTCTTGCGGTTTCCGTTTATTTGTTTATTCGGCCTTTTTGAAGATAGCGAGTGCCGTTGTTGCCAACCTAGGGCTCTGATACCATATTATAATACCCCAAATCCTAGAGGACTCGGAATGCTACGAGCTGGGACCTCACAATGGGTCCCGACCCTTAGCCTGACAACAACTTCATCGGACCTTACAACACGACACAAATAAAAAGGAAAAACAACATAATGAGCGAAAGCAAACATACAAACTCAAAACAATCCAGCCGAGTCTCAAAACCAAAGTAAACAACATAAGTCTCAAAAGGCGTGAAATAAAATAAACAGTCCCATCCTATAATGCACGGAACCTCGGCTGCCCACTACCGCCGGATCACTCGATCGCCTCTCTAACCTGCAAGGCATCTACAAGCGGTATAAAACTGTTAGCTAACATTCTATGCATAAACATAAAGGTAAAAATACATACACACAACATAAACAATCAACATGCAACACTCAATCCTTTTATTATCTTTAATTAGGTGATAGGTCATTACTAATGATACTTATTTTGTGGCACGAGAGATTCCCAAACCTCGCCCCTGATACCGTTTACCGATAAGGAATGGTGCTAATACATCTGACCGTCTACCTGTCTGGGCTAGTAGCAAGGAACCTCCTAGCTCTCGCAAGAGCTAGGCAGTGATGTCACGACCCGTTATCATACACTTGGGTCAATTACGTAATATAATTTAGTCAGCCTAATCCGGTTTCGTTGTTTATTATAATTAACAAACACCACTCATACACATTACACTCATACAAGAAGCCAACTAAGTAAGTCCGTGGACTTACTAGTCTCCGAAGCGCACACGATCACCTCACTCTCAAGTTCCCTCGGGAAAACGTACAACGCTTGTTCAAGACAAGACAAACAATCAAACCACACTCTAGTCCATTAGACTTCTAGGCTCAACTTCCTCAACCACTTAGTCCAAGAAGACTACACTCTCAATCCATGACCTTTCCAACTCTCAACATAACGATATACACAAAGGTTGCTTCCACAAAGCTCGAAACGAACCCTCCACAACATACCGACAACGAGACTTATGTAACTCACACTAGACCTCTAAGGTCCAACCACTCAATAGCATTCCAGTTCAACTACTCTAAGCCAACCTAGCATGCTTCTAAGATATATTGAATCTAAGGAATGAAAGAAGGAAAGGAAAGAATAAGATTCGGGACTCACTAGAGCAAGACCGCCCCCACGCCTGACTAAGCCGCCCCTGCGCCTATCTGGGTCTGCCCTTGCGCCAATATGGGTCCGCCCCTACGCTTGACTAAAACCGCCCCTGCGCCTCTGTGAACCCGCCCCTGCGTCTATCTGTGTAGAAAGTGTGTCTATTGAGTTCTTCGATTGTGAAGCCGGTTCTTTAGGGGCCCCTTTGGTGCTATGAACGTCTTCCCCTTCTCAAAATTGGTCTTAGCCTCCCTCTAAGGTTTAGTTTTATCATCAAACCAACAAGACAACGATAGATCGTTGAGCAAGGATTCTTTTAGATCTTCCATTCAAGCCATGTAAGAGGAAGGAAGAAAGAAGAAGAACAAGAGAGAGGAAGGAGTTTTACCCTCGTCACGCCACTACAGTTCCGGCCTCATGGAAGGTGAATTCAAGCTGGAGTAAGCCAAGAGAGGAATGAAGGAGAAGGTGTAAGAGGGTGAGGTTGGAAGAGAGAAACAAGTAACGTGAAAAGAAAATGAGAGGAGGAGGAGAGTGGGCTGCAAAAGGAGGGAGGATACCAAAGGTCCTCAACCACCAACTCCCCATAGAATTAAAAAGAGGAGTAAAAAGGATCGGAAGGTGAACGGTTGCCCAAAATGCTACTACCCCGCCCTCGCGTGTCACCGCCGCTGCGGGAATCCTAGCCGCACCTGCGGCCTACTCGCCTGCGCCGTCTAAGCCGCAAGGGCGTGAGCCCTTGTGCACGGCTTCTACCTTCCTCTAACCCTATCAAAGCGTAACGAAAAATCCGGTCGTTACAATCTTTGTCTCATCTTTCGGTGCTTCCTCTTTAATATCCTCACACGCTTCTTCTTCCACTTGGCTCTCATGGCGATAAGCTCACGGCTCATCTCTTGATCTTCGTCCCCAAGTTTTGCCTTCTGTTAGCTGGTAATCCTCCCAATAGTTACCACTCTTGAACCCTTTTCTTGAAACGAATTCAAGTATACTAACTACAATGGGTACAGACCATCACCCGTACTCCTTCTCCAAGGTGTAGTTTCGCTCTAACCTCTTGGTTTTCAGTTTCTTCTTTTTGAGTATTGTATAGTATGTGGACCTTCTGGATTGATGAAACATGTATTAGAAGACAAGGCAAGAGATTGGACTCAAGTAGCAAAATTGAAGTCGAATGCAAAGAATGAACATCAACAAGCAACAAAATTGAGAACCGAATAAAAAACATCTCGATTCAGCAAAGTAATATAAAACCCCTATTTCCATGTCCATGGTAAGATCTGAGAGGCAGTGGGAGAAGGTGGCGAAGGAGTGGAGGATAGAGAAAACAAGGGTTTTGAGAGAATTTGGGAATTTTGTAAAAATGTCATCAATAAAAAGGAAAAATTAAAATTAAAAATGGAATAGTATATTAATGATAGGAGGACAATTTTACCCCTCATGTTTAAGACCGTTCAAATTATTTAACGTGTGAACAGTAACGTATATATTAATCTTTGGTCGGGGTTAATAGATGGTGTACCGTTATGATAATTAAAACAATGGGGTAAAAAAATTTAGTCAGTCTAAAAGATGGGCTACTGTTTAGATAATTTTCTCTTTTTGATATTAATTTAGGGTTTCCAAATATAAGGTTGTGTTTGGCAAGGGTATGATATATTTGATATTAATTTAGGGCCTAATTGGTCTCGTATTCTTGATAAAAAAAAATGTGTATTCCTATATCTGTTCAAAACCAATATATGCATGATCTGGTTTTGAACATACATAAACGCAAGGATATGTTTTTGTCAAGATGCTACCTACAAAATTCTCATTGTCATATTATGAATGGACTATACATAATCTTTCCATTAATCCATATCAATTGTAACTCTTTTATTATAAAGAAGCTACTAGTTTAGTTCCCCGTGCCAAGACACAGTTATAACTTTAAACTTTAATAGGTAAAAATAAAATAAAATATATAATTTATAAAACACTTTTGATGTATACTAATGATTTTATTTAATTGAAGAGAAAATAAAAATAAAAATTTTAATATTAAATTAATTATAATTTTAGATAAACAATAACGAGTTACAATTAATATGGATTAATGGAAAGAATATGTATAGTCCGTTCATAATATGACAATGGAAATTTTTTTTCATATGCGTCAATTTTATTTATTAAAGGACTTGAAATGCAACAGATCCCTTCTTTTCTTCTTGTGAAATAACCGAATTGTTTCAATTTTTATTCATATGCGTCAATTTTTTTTATTAATATACTATTTTGATTTTACGAATATTAATATAAATTTTACTGATCAGTAATAATAATGCGAGGTATTTTGATCTGGTA
>BSUD01000008.1:21667473-21864742 GCA_033239045.1 Fagopyrum esculentum | reverse complement strand
TTAAATAATAAAAATTCTTTTGACTGGTCTGAATTTTTGACAAATGCAACCCTTTCGGTTAGTATAGCCTATTCTGGAATAGTTCTAGCGTCTTTTTTATATAAACCCATTTATTCATATTCATCTTTACAAAATTTTGCCTTAATTAATTTTTTTGCCAAAAGGCATCCAAAGAGGTTTTTTTCGGACAAAATAAAAAATGTAATATATGATTGGGCCCATCATCGTGGTTACATAGATGCTTTTTATACAAGATACATAATTCGGAGTGTAAGAGGATTGTCCCAATTCATAAATCTTTTTGACAGACGAGTAATTGATGGAATTCCAAATGGATTGGGTGTTACAAGTTTTTTTGTAGGAGAAGGTCTCAAGTATGTAGGTGGGGGCCGCATTTCTTCTTATCTTTTTTTGTATTTATTCATATGCGTCAATTTTTTTTATTAATATACTATTTTGATTTTACGAATATTAATATAAATTTTACTGATCAGTAATAATAATGCGAGGTATTTTGATCTGGTAAACAGAATAATCAATCCGAATTTCCTTATTGATTCATTTTATGATCTAATTGATACGCCATTGAATTAGTATTCCATGTATCAAAACAGGATGTAAGACAAGGCATGTGCGCTTCTTTTTATCCACTATATATATATATATATATATATATATATATATAGACTTTTGTTCAGGTACGGTTCAATTAATGCGGTACGACCGAACGTACGGCCGCCACGTGTCCCATAATTTTTTTTTTAATCAGAAACGAATGAAAATTTGTTTGAACTACCATGTTATAATTTATGCACTATTCTCCTATACACTTTGAACTATTCCCATATAATCCATGAACTATTACTTTTTTAATATATTATATCAAATTATTTATAAATTAATCGTTTATATGTTATGAACTATTCAATTGTAAATCATGAACTATCATTTTATAAGTTATGCACTATCCTTTATAAATTTTTTACTTTGAACTATTCTATTATAATTTATGAACTATCCCATAATAAGTTTTGAACTATTACTTTCACTCATTTATAAATTTTGCACTTTGAACTATTCTATTATAATTCATGAACTATTCTATTATAATTGATGAACCGTCCCATAATAAGTTTTGAACTATTACTTTCACTCCTTTATAAATTTTGCACTATGAACTATTCTATTATAATTCATGAACTATCCTTTTATAAGTTATGAACTATCCCTTAATAAGTTTTGAACTATTACTTTCACTCGTTTAAAAAAACAAAAAAAAAACAAAAAAAATTTCCGGTACACGTGTCGGCTGTACGTTCAGCCGCACGCCCGTACCGGAATAATGTGCCTTACCTGAACAACACCCTATATATATAAAAGACAATTGTATCATCAATCAATTTGGTTATATAAAGGCTACTAGTATAGTTCCCTTATAACTTTAAACTTTAATAGGTAAAAATAAAATAAAATAAAATATATAATTTATAAAACACTTTTGATGTATACTAATGATTTTATTTAATTATTTTGAAGATAAAATAAAAATAATTATTTTAATATTAAATTAATTATAATTTTAGATAAACGTTAAAAATAGACTAATTTATGTGATATTGTATATCCTATTTTTTCTGTCTCTCATAAAAATAAGTTAATATCCATCAATTAATTATTTTGAAATATGATAAAATTGAAATGTAAATGTTAAAATAGAAATTTTTTAAAAGTTCAAGATAAAAAAAAATCTTAGATAAATATGATCTTTAAAGAACAACAAAGATGTAACACTAATATTATTATAATTTATATATTTTTTGATTCAGTGAGTATTTACTATTTGTAAAAAAACAGTAATATATTTATGAGGTAAAGTTAGAATAAAAATTATTTAGTTGTTTTATAAATAAAATTAAAAAGATTCAAATATATCTTTAAAATAGGTAGAAGAATATGATAAGATTAGAAATAGAAACAATATATTTACTATCTTTATCTTTGTTAGTAGTTTTGTATTTATTTTTTAAAATGGTTAAATTAGAAAAATGAAAATCATTAGAAAATAACATGTGTCATGAAGTTAATATATAAATGACACGTGGTGTGAATGTTTTCTGCTTTAATATAAGTAAATAGAAAAGTTTTTTTAATTTTTTAATAAGATTAAAATACATTAGCATATATACATAAATTAAAAAATTATGTTTAGTATAGATCAATATATGTGTAACTATATATATAAAGTTATTTTGGTATAAGTTTTATCTGAATAATTATTCTATTAGTATACTTTAAAGTATGTTTATGTATATGTGTATATATATATAAAAAAAACATGTTTGGTAAGTAGATAAATATAAGTTCTACAATAGATAATTATAATTTTATTTTATTTAATTATGGCAACTATATATATAATGTTTTTTAAAAAAATTCAAAATTTTAAGAAAATGCCACGTGACATATTATAAGTTAGGATGAACCACATTGAAGTAAATGTTTTGGCTTTAATATATAATATAGATAAATATTCTACCCATTAATACATATCAATTCTAACTCTTTTATTTGTAAATGGTGGTACTCCAAGAGTTGTTCCAGCCATCATTTGTATATATATACCCTTTGCTATTGGTTAATAAAATTGTGCAGTGTTCATTTTAATCTCTATTTCCTTTATGGTATTAGAGCCAAAGGTTGAAATCCAAAAACCTTATTTTCCTCTCTTTCACGTTACTACTACAATTACTCTGCCTCCATGTCAAACTTAAACCCCAACAACATTCTTAACGCTGCCAACAACACCTCCTCCTCCATCAACTTTCAACTACCTCCGATCAATGTCAAGATCGAAACTCAAAACTACTATCTTTGGAAGACCACATGTTCGCTCCAAACGGTGTGTGCAAGCTTTAAATTTATAACCCTAGACGTAAGCTTAAAACAAGGATGCGAACCCGTAGTGTACGGGTCAATCGTAGTAAAAAGCAAGGAATTCCAGGGGTCGATCACAGGGACTTAGTGAAACAAAGTCCAATTACGGTATGCTTCAGCAATCACTAACCACAAGCAATTAAAACAATCAAAGATGATATAGAAGTCAATAAAGGAAATATGCAATTCTAGGGATTAAAGCATCTAGTTGTGGTTCCAACTCAAGATCTATAAATAAGCGGACAAAGCTGAGGTTTTTGCATAGGGAAGGTGTTACTAAAGTGGAATAGATCACCGGGTAAGTCTCACTACTCACTAATCCTAAACCGTAACTCCTATTACCGGGTAAGTCTCAAGGAATTAAGATAAAGAACTATAATCTCAAACTAACACACCATCTAAGGAATAGAATCAACCTTTACCGGGTAAGTCTCAGGCTAACTCACAAAGATGGGACGGAAGCACACTCAAACCCCAATAAAGGACAAACCTTTATTACCTATACTTATGATCTTAGGTAAACAAACTAAGGAATTACCGGGTAAGTCTCATCCTAGGCTTGCATTGAACCAGGAAAGGTGTAATAAGAATAGGATTTGGCAAACTCTAACACTTAACTCTCAGTTTCGGATCAGATAAGTCACCTCGGTCAGAAGAATTCCACCCCGGCCGAGATGTTCATCGACTGAGCGAGATGCTTAGGGTTAAGGTTAAAGACTCGAACTTTCAGGATCCTACTAGAATCTAAGATTATTCTATCATTGTTTTTCCCACAACATTCAGCCAATCACCCTAGAATCACACAAGGAAATTAGTCACTCATCATCATGAAAGTATTAATCAAATGTATGGGAAGAAGGTGAATATTTGAACAAGAAGAATTTAATGAAAAGACTTCAATAACTGAATCAAATATGACAACAAAAGCGTTCCTTGGATAGAAATCCAACAAGACAAGACAAAAAGGAAGAGAATCTACGGTAATCTTACGAGAAAACCTTCAAAAGCTATCAAAGCTACAATCTTCCTTCTTCAACCTTCAAAAAAGGTTCTTCAATCTCCCAACTGGAGTATGGCTGCTGTGGTTGTAAACACGATCTTGTGCTGATAGCGGATGTCGGATTTGTGGGAAATCCGACCCTTTTTATAGGAAAATAACTCTCCAAAGATAAGATATCTTAGAAAGATCTCTTCCCATAAAAATAGGTAAAATATAAGATCTAGTATATCTTCTTCCTTCCAAGAGCCAAGCCCAAAAATATAAGATATCTTTCCAAAGATAAAAGATCTCAGCCAAGAATAAAATATTCTCGCCGCGTCCCAGGTGTTCGCCTCGGCCGAATCGACTTCTCTGGATCACCTCGGTCGAGGTGAATCTATGGTCAACCGAGGTGAATCACAACTGAATGTGAAATCTCTCGAATCTGGTCCAAGGTAAATCTCTAATCCATGGCTATGCTTCCTGGATGTAGCTCCAATGACTCCATAACTCCTTTTGCTCCTTTTTGAAGCAAAACGTGCCATTTTACCTACGATTACAACAAAACTAGGTGTAGACCTCGATTCCCGCAAAGGTAGATGAAATGGTAATATAATCACATAATATACATACAAACATGCAGATTATGAAAGATAAAACGTCCAAACAAACCCCAAAATATAGACTATAATTCATGCTATCAAAATACCCCATACTTAGCCCTTGCTTGTCCCCAAGCAAGTTCCGCACATAGAAGACAAGATAGAATGGATTATAAGTCAAATAAATCAATGAAAGGTCATTCAAAAACATTTTTATGGTGTGCTACAATCATAGATCACTCTAAGAGAATACTTTATGGAATTTAAAATCAAAACATGTTCAAAACATTTTATAAATATAGAAAAGTTGTTCATCTTTGCAAAAAATCATAGAATGCATAATAAGTCATAATTATCGAAATTAATCATGCATAATCCAGTTTAAACGACTAAGTCAATCAACAAACTCAAGGTCTCAAGGGCTTCCCAAAAGAGAGGTCAAGAAACGTGTAGGGTAGGGATGTATGTAAGGTAATGTGGTGCTAGAATCCAGGAAAAGGATGAACTTCACTTTCACTTTGACTTGCAACATCTTCCACCAATAAGCTTTGCTTATTTCACACTTTTTTTTCTTTTTACTTTACTTTTTGGGATGCATGGACAGAGGTGCACAATAACCGAAGCCTAGGAAATCAGCAATCATCAATTTCTTGAGATGCATCAAACCCTTGATGCACATACCATGACCCGTTAGGAATATCGCTCAATCCGACTTTGGCAAGACACAAACACCCGGCTATGTGAATGGTGCCGAGTTACTCATCATCATGATTGACTTCCCCAAACCTATTTCTTTCTTTCTAACACTTTCACTTCCAGCCAACTTTTCAACTTTTCACTTGCTTTCACCACTTCGCTTGCTTCCAAATTCCCGGATAGGTAAAGGGAGGCAAAATGTATATGAGGGGCTAAGCATGATCAAGAAGAAGAAGAGAGAAGAATTAATTGCCTTGGTCTTTCCAGGAAGAAAGTGAGAGAACTCATAATGTGGTGTCAACCTTCAAATTCAACATAATTTGGATAAAAACAAAGTATTAAACATGCCAATAATTTCAAACAAATCATTTAGCAACTTAAACATATTATAAAACCTTTCAAACACGTAAAAAATTCAAAACCAGTCAGTAAGCAAGATCTTCACTGAGATCATATCCAGATAAGTAACACAAAAATCGTTTTCGAAAACTCTCAGTTAACCCACCTCGGTCGAGGTGTTCTTAGGTCAACCGAGGTGAAACACCTCATTTGGCCAGAACTGCCCCGGTCGAGGTCCAAATTTTTTTTAAAACCAGTTTTCTTTCAGTTTCGACATTTTTCTCAATCAAATAACCTGTAAGTATGCATGCAATCTCAGATAAACATATAGAAGCAACTGAAGCGTAAATATAAATATCTGATCAAGTGGAGTCATACATAAGTGTCAAATAATACATCACATAAACACATAAACACCCCATACTTGGGACACACTGTCCCAGTGGGTCAAAATAAGTCTAAGAGAATAAAAATACTCACCGGATAATAAGCTGAACTGCATAAAAATAAGAAAAGAAAATCCTGCAGCTCTCAGTAATCCTGATCCGGTGGTGGTGGTGGCACATATGGATACTGGGATGGGTCAAATGGATAACCCATAGTCTGCTGGAACTGTATCTCCATCATCCTGCGCTGATAGTGTTGTCCCTCTAGCATCTGATGAGTCCAACTGTCAATCTGTCGGTGTTGGGCAGCAAATCTCTCATGCATGTCCACAGTAAGGGCAGCATAAGAGTCGATCATCTGATCCGTCAGATCATCGATCCGACGGTGAGCCTCTGGATCTCTATGTCGGCGTCCCCTATGCCTAGCAGGTCTCACAGGTGATGCAGCAGGTGCAGGCTCAGTATCCTCATCATCCAGATCTATAACTGGTGCGTTCATCCCTGTAGTATCTGTCCCTATATCCATCTGGACTCCACCCTCTCTGTCATCAGCCGTCTCCTCATCATCTCCCTCCTCCTCAGCTGGGGCAGCTGCTGCCTCTTTGTAATCCTCCATCAGTGAAGCCCAAGCAGTCTGCCAATAGTGAGGGTCATAAACAGTGAACTGGGCAAACCACCTGATCCCTTGTGGTGCAGTCAACTCCCACGGCATAGCTACGTATGGTGTAGTCAGACCTCGGGGAACTAGAATCCTCTGAGTGATCATCTCCTGCAGCCCAAGCGGCTTGGGAGCCGCCACCATCGTGCACGCGCTGAGATCCATGTCCTGATAACTGGCGATGTGGGTGACAAGCCCTCCGCAGAAGATGTCTCCCTTCGCCTTGGCCTTGATCCTGTGCAGATCCTCTACCAGCATCAAGCCAAAGTCCGGGATACCCCCAGTCACCATGCAGTACAAACTGAATAGCTCCCCCTGTCGGACCTTCTAGGGCATCTCAGTACGCGCCAGAATTGTCTCACTGAAGATCCTGTGGGCTAACCTAAAGGATAAGTGGAAGATTACCTTCTCCCTGGAATCTCCAAGGCGCCATCTGTCTACATGCTCAACAATATGGGCTATCTGCCCCCAAAACTCCCTAGCTACAAATCGGGAAGGGAAGTCAACAACTGTGGGCTCAGGAAAGCCAAAAATCTCTCGCCAGTACTCTAGTGGAACTATGAAGTTCCGGTTCATGAACCGGTACTTCACAGAACGCTCTGTGGGGAGGTAAGTGAAGGAGCTAACGAACTCTAGGGTCGGCATCAAATAGGCTGGGCTCAGATCTCAGTAAACTGATCTAGCCCAACTGTAGAAATCATTCCTCCTAAGGTCTCCGTCAACCTGGAGACAATCAAAAGCAGACACGTCCAGGAAGCGAGGTGCAATCACTAGACGGCCGGAAATACGGTCGTAATCCACCTGGTGTCGCTCATGGATCACCGGTCGATAGGGTCGGGAAGAAGAGGAAGAAGGGGAAGATGATGATCTATCCCTAAGGGCAAGTCGTCGCTCAGAACTCATTTTCAAAATTCACTATGTCAGATCACCTCGGTTGACTGACAACGCTCAAGAATCACCTCGGCCGAGGCACAATTCGACTGGACCGAGGCGGAAGACTGAATTCTAATTCCCTCAGAAAATTCAGTTTTTTCCCCCAAAATCACTACAACTGCTTCCTATGGGGTACTTAAGCCTTTTCTCAGCAAATACAAGGGCGACCAAAGCCCAAATCGAAGCGAAACAGTGAGGTAGGCTTTCGGTTTTAATTTACCTCGTTTGGCCGAATCGGTTCGATTTTCTTGCAGATTGACGATGCACTGGGATCCTCTTTGCCTTAATCGCAATTTGGAAGCGGAAATCTTCGAAAACGAGCAAGAATCGGAGAAGCGAGGTGAAACTGTCGCCGCGGTCGAGGAAGAGGGTAAAGTGAGGAGAGAGAAATCTTCAGCCTTTTTATACCCTTTTCTGGAACTACTGTCACCTCGGTCGAGATGGTCTCGACTGGAACGAGGTGGTATGGACCGAGGTGGTTCGTCAGAAACCCTAGTCGCCTCAGTTGCTCATGAATCATCTCGGTCGAGGTGCTCTGAAAGCAACCGAGATGCCTCAGTCGAAACTCCATCTTCTCAAATTCTCGATCTTCTGTTCTTCCTGTTATGCTCCTTCCTTAGATGTCTCCTTTATCTGTCTAAAACGCCAAGAACAAAACAAAGCAAAACAAAAGCAAAAACTATCTAATCTAGACTAGAAAAGAGGGAAAAGAAAGCAATACCTTGGGTTGCCTCCCAAGAAGCGCTTGGTTTAAGGTCGCTAGCTGGACCATGATGCGTCTCAAACGAGGTATATTGGTGCAACCTCTTCAACCGGGGTTTCCGGTTTGTACTTCTTAAGTATATGATCATTGACCTTGAAGCTTCCGCTCGTTTCGCTCAATATCTCAACTGCACCATGAGAAAAAATATGTTTCACAACATAAGGTCCGGTCCATCTAGATTTTAACTTACCTGGAAAGAGGCGGAGGCGGGAGTTGAAGAGTAGAATTAAGTCTCCTTCGTTAAGCTCTTTTGGGACGATACGCTTGTCATGCCATCTTTTCGTCCTTTCCTTATAGATTTTGGCATTCTCATAAGCGTTTAAACGCAGCTCCTCCAGCTCGTTGACTTCCAATAGTCGCTTCTCGCCGGCCTCCTTAATGTCGAAGTTCAACCATTTGATCGCCCAATATGCTTTGTGTTCTAATTCAACGGGCAAATGGCAAGACTTCCCATATACCAAATTATAAGGGGTGGTACCTATGAGAGTCTTAAATGCGGTCCTGTATGCCCAAAGAGCATCGTCCAATTTCATGGACCAATCCTTCCTCGTCCTAGAGACGGTCTTCTCCAAAATTGCTTTGATTTCTCTATTCGAGATCTCGACCTGTCCACTAGTTTGAGGGTGATAAGGGGTTGATACCTTGTGGGTTTCCCCATACTTCGATAGAAGTGCCTTAAACTTCCGGTTGATGAAATGTGTTCCTCCATCGCTGATGATGATGCGTGGAGTTCCAAACCGTGGAAAGATAGTTCTGTTCAAGAACTTCACAACCACCTTGGCGTCGTTAGTGGGAGAAGCAATGGCTTCAACCCATCTAGAGACGTAATCAACTGCAAGAAGAATGTAGAGGTTTCCTCCGGAGGATGGGAAAGGTCCCATAAAGTCTATCCCCCATACATCAAAGATTTCCAGCTCTTGAATGTTATTAAGTGGCATCTCGTTCCTCCTTGATAAGTTTCCTGTTCTTTGGCATGCATCACAAGAGACAACAAAAGATTGCACATCTTTAAATAATGTAGGCCAAAGAAACCAGAACGTAATACCTTAGCGCATGTTTTATCGGTGCTGGCATGTCCTCCACAAGGAAGTGAATGACAATGCCGTATGACGCTATTAACTTCATCTTCCGGGATGCATCTTCGAAGCATCCCATCCGGCCCACGCTTGAATAGCAGCGGCTCGTCCTAGTAATAGTGGCGTACTTCCTTGAAGAATCTCTTCTTTTGAGAGTACGTCAATCCGGACAGTACTTTCTGGCAAACAAGATAATTCACAATATCAGCATACCAAGGTCCTTTATTATCAGAAAGTTGATGGATGGAATGTTCCACCAACTGAGGATGAATGTCAGAGAAGGGAGTAAGAAATTTGTTATTCTCAGCAGTCTCAGTTGACATCATCTCGCTATCAACCTCGGTCGAGGCGCAGAGGCATTGACCGAGATGTTCTTCAGTCGCCTCGTTCAGTCCAGAAAGTGCCTCGGTCGAGGTACTGCAACTGGAACCGAAACTGGAGATCTTCGTCTCCTGGGTTAGCTTCTCAGTTTTAGCTCCTGGATCTTCTTCCAGTGCTTTTAAGCTCCGTATATCTGCATCACAAGAAACATCTATACCTTCCTCCATTAAACTGAAGCTAATAACTCTTTCTAGTGGATCGTTAGTAAGGATAGAGCTCACCAATTCTCTTGATTCTTCTTCATCGTAGATGTTGAAGATATCATCGCTCAGCTGCTCCCCTTTCATGGCTGCAAGTAATGCGAACTCCACCTCATCGCCACCAATGTTGAATTTCAACTTGGCGTTCTTGTAATCCACGTTGCAACCCGAAGTTGCTAGAAATGGCCTCCCGAGAATAATAGGAATAGGATAATCTGCGGGAATATCAAGTACAACAAAATCGATAGGTAAATAGAAGTTACCTAACTTGACCGGAACGTCCTCCAAGATTCCCACGGGATGGGTGATGGAGCGATCCGCCATATAAAGTCGAATCTTGACCGGCTTGGGCTCTCCAAGTCCGATCTTCATACATAGCTCCAGCGGGATGATGCTACGCTGGCTCCTAGATCACAAAGGGCTTCACAAGTGACATCCCCAACTTGAATGAGAATGCATAATGAGCCAGGATCTCTCAATTTAGGTGGCATCTTCTCCTTCATGATTTGAATGAGCTCCGAGGATTTAGATGTCATCCTAACTTCACCAAAGTCTTCCAGTTTCCTCTTCCTTGATAGGATCTCCTTCAAGAACTTCCCATAGGCGGGCATCCCTAGAATAGCATCAAGGAAAGGAATGTTAATGTGTAGTTTATTCATCAAGTCAAGGAACTTACCAAAGTGCTTGTCTAGATGTGCTATGGCTCTCGACTGGGGGAATGGAAGCGGTGGTTTGTATGCAGGAGGTGGAACATAAACTTCAGTTTTCCCCTCCGCTTTCTGTGGCTCCACCTCGGTTGGCATCTCGGTCGAAGTGTTCTTTGACTGCATCTGGACCGAGGTGGTCTGCGTCAGTACTGGCACCGACCGAGGCACTGGATTTGCAGTTTTCAGTCCACTCCTCGTAGTTATGGCCATGATCTGGCCCTTAGGGTTGCTTTCTGTCCTTGCTGGAAGCTTCCTTGGATCTCTTGGCGCTTCATTCGCCCTATTTGCAAGTTGTTGTTCAAAGGCTTTTTGGGCCTTCGAAAATGAAGTCATAGAATTCTCCATAGCGTTGAGCTTGATCAAGATAGCCTCCAGAACTGCGTCTTTCTTTTCTGGCTGGGACGAACTTGATCCTTGCCCCTGGCTCTTTAATGAAGTAGAAGAAAAAGAAGGGGAAGAGAGGAAAGGGTTAGAGGAATCGTTAGAGTTGGAGTTTGAATGATTATTACCAGAATTTTGGTTGTTCGCCCTCCAATTGTTGCTATTGGATCCTCTATTATTGTTGTTGTAATTATTGTTCCGGGAACCGTTGTTGTTGTTACGGTATCCATTGTTGTTCCTTTGTCCTTGCTCTTCCTTCTTGGTTTGAGCAACCAAGAGTTCCTTCAATTGCTTCACGTCATTCTTCAAAGACGTGAGTTGATTGCTGTTGGGCTGAGTTTCTTGGAAGTTAACTCTTTTAACTCCACCTTCAGCTCCTTGGTGGGTGTACTTCTCCATATGCAAAGCTTGCTTCTCGATGAAGTCCCAAGCTTCGTCAATCGCCATGTCCATAAAGGTACCGGCGGAGAGTAGTTGGAGATTGAACTGGGTACTTCCGTCCAGTCCTTTGAAGTATATCTCCAATAATTCTAACTTTGGAATCCCATGGTGTGGGCAATCCAAAAGAATGTCCTTGAACCGCTCCCTTGACTTGGACAAGCTCTCCTTGTCCTTCATAATGAAAGCGTTGATCTTCCCTCTCATTTCGGCGGTCTTTGAGGGGGGAAAGAATTTGGTCAAGAATTCCGTCGTCATCTCTTCCCATGTGCTAATTTTTCCTAGAGGAAGAGATTGATACCAAGTAAGAGCTCTATCTTTTAAAGAAAAGTAAAAAGGTCTTAGCTTGTAGTTGTTGTTCTCAATTCTTGAGGGTCTCAAGGTCTCCATCAAGATCTCATAGTTTTGAAGATGTTGATACGGTGATTCCTTTTCTAGCCCTCCGAATTGGCATTGGCGAATCATGGATAGAACTTGCGGTCGAAGTTCATAGTCATGGTCCGCTGGATCTCCTAGGTTAACTCTTGGACGCCTCAGTTGGTTATTGGGGTCCATCCTTTGACCTAGGGTTTGTGGGATTTCTGCAAGAAGAGCGCCTCGGACAGGCATCCGAGGTGGAAGTACCTCGGCCGGGGCATCAGGTACTGGAACCTGCCTCGGTCGAGGATCAACGACTAGGACCTGGATCGGTCGAGGATCTGGAACAGGATCTTCCCTCGGTCGAGGCAGAAACTGGTCTCGTAAAGCTGCCATATCAGCTTTGATCGCTTCAGTCCTTGTGCGAGTCTCTTCTCATTCCTGCCTTAATTCTTCTTGGCTGAGGCGTAGCAGCTCTAGTGCCTCTTTCAATTCGGCCTCAAGATCGCGGTTGTCTTGGTGGGCCATCTTCGCTTCTTTCAAGCGTCTTTTGTATGTCTTTTCTGGTTCGGGATCGTAAGGAACGATTTCCTTCCCAGCGCGGGTTCTTCGCATATACCTAAGAAAGAACCTGCAAAAGTCACTCAAGTAGCGTGGTTAGTAGACACGGGGGCAAGTGCCCCAAGAGCAAACCGTAACCGACTCGGTTTAGACCAAGTCCCCGGCAACGGCGCTAAAAACTTGTTCGCTCCAAACGGTGTGTGCAAGCTTTAAATTTATAACCCTAGACGTAAGCTTAAAACAAGGATGCGAACCCGCAGTGTACGGGTCAATCAGTAGTAAAAAGCAAGGAATTCCAAGGGTCGATCACAGGGACTTAGTGAAACAAAGTCCAATTACGGTATGCTTAAGCAATCACTGACCACAAGCAATTAAAACAATCAAAGATGATATAGAAGTCAATAAAGGAAATATGCAATTCTAGGGATTAAAGCATCTAGTTGTGGTTCCAACTCAAGATCTATAAATAAGCGGACAAAGCTGAGGTTTTTACATAGGGAAGGTGTTACTAAAGTGGAATAGATCACCGGGTAAGTCTCACTACTCACTAATCCTAAACCGTAACTCCTATTACCGGGTAAGTCTCAAGGAATTAAGATAAAGAACTATAATCTCAAACTAACACACCATCTAAGGAATAGAATCAACCTTTACCGGGTAAGTCTCAAGCTAACTCACAAAGATGGGACGGAAGCACACTCAAACCCCAATAAAGGACAAATCTTTATTACCTATACTTATGATCTTAGGTAAACAAACTAAGGAATTACCGGGTAAGTCTCATCCTAGGCTTGCATTGAACCAGGAAAGGTGTAATAAGAATAGGATTTGGCAAACTCTAACACTTAACTCTCAGTTTCGGATCAGATAAGTCACCTCGGTCAGAAGAATTCCACCCCGGCCGAGATGTTCATCGACTGAGCGAGATGCTTAGGGTTAAGGTTAAAGACTCGAACTTTCAGGATCCTACTAGAATCTAAGATTATTCTATCATTGTTTTTCCCACAACCTTCAGCCAATCACCCTAGAATCACACAAGGAAATTAGCCACTCATCATCATGAAAGTATTAATCAAATGTATGGGAAGAAGGTGAATATTTGAACAAGAAGAATTTAATGAAAAGACTTCAATAACTGAATCAAATATCACAACAAAAGCGTTCCTTGGATAGAAATCCAACAAGACAAGACAAAAAGAAAGAGAATCTAAGGTAATCTTACGAGAAAACCTTTAAAAGCTATCAAAGCTACAATCTTCCTTCTTCAACCTTCAAAAAAGGTTCTTCAATCTCCCAACTGGAGTATGGCTGCTGTGGGTGTAAACACGATCTTGCGCTGATAGCGGATGTCGGATTTGTGGGAAATCCGACCCTTTTTATAGGAAAATAACTCTTCAAAGATAAGATATCTTAGAAAGATCTATTCCCATAAAAATAGGTAAAATATAAGATCTAGTATATCTTCTTCCTTCTAGGAGCCAAGCCCAAAAATATAAGATCTCTTTCCAAAGATAAAAGATCTCAGCCAAGAATAAAATATTCTCGCCGCGTCCCAAGTGTTCGCCTCGGTCGAGTCGACTTCTTTGGATCACCTCGGTCGAGGTGAATCTATGGTCAACCGAGGTGAATCACAACTGAATGTGAAATCTCTCGAATCTGGTCCAAGGTAAATCTCTAATCCATGGCTATGCTTCCTGGATATAGCTTCAATGACTCCATAACTCCTTTTGCTCCTTTTTGATGCAAAACGTGCCATTTTACCTACGATTACAACAAAACTAGGTGTAGACCTCGATTCCCGCAATTGTTGATGAAATGGTAATATGATCACATAATATACATACAAACATGCGGATTATGAAAGATAAAACATCCAAACAAACCCCAAAATATAGACTATAATTCATGCTATCACCACAGTTCAATCCGCCCTTGAAGCATTTGATCTAGACTCCTACATAACCTCCGGTACACCCCTAATTCTATCCTTCCTGCTGAAGGTTCTGACGACCCCAAAATATACCCGGAGTTTGTCTTGAGGCATGGACAACCCTGGAAAAAATCCTATAAATCTCAAACTCGTGCTCGCCGCATGGCTCTCAAGCAACAACTTCAAACTCTACCAAAAGGTTAGTTTTCCATGAGCGAATACATTGAGAAAATGAGAGTAATTTCTTATGCTCTTGCGGATAGCTTGTATGTTGTATCTACATAAGATCTAACTAGCTACATACTCAATGGACTTGATGCATCCTATGGTCTATTTTTTACTACTTACATGGTGAGGACAAATGACCCTTCAATTGATGACCTTGGCGGTCTCCTCCTCCAGGAAGAGGAACGACTCAATTGCGAGTCCTCTTCTATCGTGCTTGCTTCGCCTTCACCAGCCCCTCTTTGTCCTCCTTCGCCACCATCTAATCACTTCACCCATCGCAACAACCGCCCGCCATCCGCTCATGCTCAGCAGAATCGTGGTCACAATAACTCTTCAAAACGTCCCTATTATCGCAACAACGGTGGTTCTTCAAAATCCGACCGGCCTAATTTCTCTTCAGATTGCAACAACTCTCGATTTGATTCCAGCGGGCGTTCTGTTGTTTCATGCCAAATTTGCGATCAAACAAATCATCGCGCTCTAAACTATTGGAATCGCAATGAGATTGATTTCCCTCCTCGCCGTCGCACAAACCAACCGGCTCCTCCTCAATAGCACTGTTCTGTTAACATGGCACACACTTCGTCCCCATCTTCAGTTGTTAACCCGTCTTGGTACTTTGATATTTGGGCAACTGATCATGTCACATCCCAATTTTATCACCTTCAAGTTGCGGAGCAATATCAGGGTAATGATCGTCTTCAAGTGGGCGACGGTAATCACTTGTCTATTTCAAATATCGGCTCGTCTTATTTAACTTCATCGCATGCTTCCGTTCACTTGCCTAATATGCTACATGTTGCTTCCATTACAAAAAGTCTCTTAAGTGTTTCTAAGTTAACTCGTGACAACAATGCTTACATAGTGTTTTTCCTATTCATTGTCTTGTCAAGACCATGCAGGGCCGCACTCTGATAGCATGAAATATGAAGATATTTTAGGCACATGTTTTGGTTGTTTTTCCTCTTCTTTTATGTATATGAATATGAGTTTGAAGCATTTATGAGCACATTCACCTATTATGTTGGTATAGAGGTCTACACAAGCTTTGTTTTGTTTTTAGGTGAATAAAGGCTTGGATTGGAGTATAAATGGAGTATGTGGGAGTAATTGACCATGCTAGACATCAAGGAGATGCTTTGGAGAAGCCAAGGAAAGAGTATGAATGGAAAGCTTGGAAACAAGAGATTTCATGCACGTTTTAGGCATTCCACGGTCAAATACAAGATTCCACGGCCGTGGTTTTTGGTATTTAATTTAACTCAGACCGTGGGATTGTATGTCGAGAGCAATGGTACCATTCCACAGTGGTTCCACAGGCGTCGAAATATACCATAGGCCGTGATTCTTCTAACGGCTGCCACGTGTCATATTTGCCACGTCAGCAGCAATTATGTGCTTTTGTTACCCTAATTTCTCCTATAAGAAGGCTAGAAGAAGAGAGAAAACGGATCCTTGCTTACACATTTACGCAGCCAGCATTAGAGAGAAGGGAAGATCATTACAAGATCTAGCAAAGTACGCACTTTGGAGATTGTGAAGTCCGAAGATCATAGGGTTTCACTTGGAAGGCAGATTGACATCCTGTTCTTCTTTGTTCTTAAGATTTGTGAGAAATTATTACTCTTTTCTACATCCATTGAACGCAAGTTACAGTTTTGGAGTTTGATTTGAGATTGGTTTGGTGTTTGTAATTGAGATTTCAAGGTTTTACCTTTTCCTCTTTTAATCTTAATTATTGATTTCATTATGATGATTTCTAAGGTGAAGGGTTGATAGTTGTGGCATAGATGATGATAGATTGAACGAAAACAGATTGGACACTGAGAGTTGCAAGAAACCTCGTCGTCGAGGCTTTCCGTGGTCTGTTCTTGAGTTCCACGGTCGTGGTTCTTCAAGATCTGACCGTGGTTTTCCCCTGTCGTACGTTCTTTGCTTTTGCTTTGATCCAAAGTTAAAGATTGACTTTAACCTAACCTTGACTTACCTTTTCTAGGTAGTAGTGAGACTCAACATCCTCTACTTTGGTTTCGAGTGTCACAACCTTAACCTTTTTGGTTTATCTTTGATTCCCTTGGGTTTGGGTATGGGTATTTGAGAGTTTAATCTTGTCCTTCGATACCCTCTATAACGAGACTCAACATCCTTTAATGAGAGAGCCTTTGTGTGAGACTTATGAGTTTGGAACTTAAACGTACAACACCCTATCTTAGATCTATACCTTTGCAATCCTAACTCTGTCCTTATACCTTTAGAACATCTTGAATCGATTGCTACAATTGGGTACCTGAATCTTTAGAATCGTTGTTTTCCCGATTAATCTTTATAAAAGCTTTTGTTATTTTCCTAACAATTTGTGAACTGAATTTATCCCCCCAAATCCCTGAGTTCGATACTCTCGAATTCTTGCTTTACTACGCCGATCCGTACACTACGGGTTCGCTTTGCTTGATTTCAGTTTTTATAAATTTAAGACTTTGATGCACACACTTTCGAGCGAACACACCCTACTTCGAGGAACCCTTGACTAAGGCCTATATCGCCTTCTTCTAGCAGAGTCCTCTAGCCAACCACGTGCAATGTTAAGCTCTCGTACAACCTTGGAAGGATTGCATCGCCGCCTTGCCCATCCTCATGAGTCCGTTCTTCGCAATATAGTGTCGTCTTTCAATCTTGTAGCGTCAACTCCCCTCTGTTTGTGGAACGTACCAATTAGGCAAAAGTTGTCGTCAACATCTTCCCGTTAGTCATAGTGTTTCTCTTAATCCTTTTGACTTAATTTATTCGGAAGTTTGGGGACCTTCTCCCGTGTTATCTCTAAATGGTTCTAGATATTTTATCTTTTTCATTGATGACGCTACAAAATTCATTTGGATTTACTTTATGTCTCACAAATCTCAAGTTCACACTATATTCACTGCCTTTCATGAAATGGTTCGCACTCAATTTAATGCTAATATCCGCTTTGTACAAACAGACGGTGGAGGGAAATTTGCCACCTTATCATCTTTTTTCTAGCACACGGGATAACCCATCGAATCTCATGTATTTACAGCCAAGAACAAAACGACGCTGCTAAACATCGGAATCGGATAATCGTCGAAAAAGGGCTTGCCTTACTTGCCCAAGCCTCTCTTCCCAAGATATTTTGGGAGCATGCATTTCATACCGCAACCTTTCTTCACAATCACACCACCTCTCCCAATCTTTCATCTAGGTCACCTTATCAATTTCTCTTTAATCGAATTCCCGATCACTATTTTCTTAAAGTTTTCGGATGCCTTTGTTATCCTTTTCTTCGCCCCTACAAAGCCAACAAAATGGTTTTTCGATCTCTACCGTGTCTATTTATAGATTATAGCTCCAAACATAAAGGATATTTATGCTATCACGTGTCATCTTCCCGGTTGTACATTGCTCGCCACATAGCCTTTGATGAAAACATTTTCCCATATCCTACATTTACTCCTCCTGACCCTACTCCCACACACGTACCCAACCTCCCACCTCCCAACTTGTTGTTGGATTTATCTGCTGCCCAACCTCCCCCTATGCCAAATTTACCTCCTCTCCAACCTCAACCTATGCTAAATAAACCTCTTGTCCAGCCACACCAGTTACCAACCCCACCTACTACCGCACCACCTCCTCCACCTTCTCCTATTATCTCCCGTCGTAGCCACCGTACCACTGCTCCACCGGCCTACCTTCGTGACTATCAATGTCACTCCACCTCTAAACAACCTCCTTCCGAACCCACCACCTTTCTACAAGCATAAATAATTCCCGAATGACAACATGCGATGCAAGACGAATAATAAACCCTTATGCGAAATAACACGTGAGAACTCGTTCCCCACTCTTGTGACACTAATTTGGTTGGTTGTAAGTGAGTTTTCAGGGTCAAGACCAATGTGGACGGCTCGTTGCAATGATATAAGGCGAGGCTTGTCGCCAAAGGATTTCATCAAGAGGACGGTGTCAACTACTTTGACACTTTCAGCGCCCGGTCATTAAACCCACTACTGTACGTCTTGTGCTGTCCATTGCGATTACTCGCAAGTGGTCGATCCGTCAACTAGAGGTACACAATGCCTTTCTCAATGGAGATCTTTTTGAAACTGTATACATAGAACAACCACCGGGCTTCGTTGACCCTTCTCGGCCCGCTCATGTTTGCCGCTTATAAAAGGCTCTCTACAAATTAAAACAAGCCCCTCGAGCATGATTCAACAAGCTCTAATCCTTCTTCACATGCCATCAATTTCATGCCTGTCAATCGGACACGTCTCTCTTCGTGCACCACACACCTACGGTAACTCTGTTAGCTTATGTTGATGACCTCATTGTGACAGGTTCTAATGATGTTGCTATCTCAAAATTTGTGGAGCTCTTAAATGCGACATTCTCCACTAGAGATTTGGGTTCTCTTGCCTTTTTTCTAGGCATTCATGTTCAACAGGTTCCGGATGGAATTCATTTGTCACAAACCAAGTATATTGGCAAGGTTCTTTAATGCACAAAAATGGTGGGTTGCAACCCCATCCAATCGTTGGCTGACTCTTCCTCTCGCCTCACCCATGACGGTGACCCATTTGAAGGCACCACACTCTACCGTCAAACCGTCGGCGCCCTTCAATACATAACCATAACTCGACCGGAAATCACCTATGCCGTCAACCGAGTGTGTCAATTCATGCACTCTCCGAAACTTCCTCAATGGCAAGCTGTAAAACGGATTCTCCGCTACCTTCAAGGCACCTCAACTCTTGGCCTTCACCTATGTGCCTCCACAACAAACCACATTACAACCTACTCCGATGTTGGTCGGAAGTCGGACCCCACTAATTTCCGGTCTCAATATGGTTTTTCCATATATCTTCGCTCGAACTTGGTGAGTTGGACATCACGGAAACAAAAAGTTGTCGCACGGTTGTCAACCGAAGCGGAGTACCAGACCCTTGCTTCGGCTGAACTCATGTGGATTATTCATCTCCTCTGTGAACTTCATATTTCTCTTTCCGCTCCACCACTGCTTCTTTGTGACAATGTTGGCACCACGTTTATGACTGCAAACCCGATAGTTGGTCCTCGCTCCAAGTACATTCAACTTGACAATTTCTTTGTGCGTGAACAAGTAGAAGGACGTCATCTTGTCGTTCGACATGTCTCCTCGGCAGCTCAAACCGCAAACATCTTCACCAAACCCCTCGGAACGTCTCGGTTCCATGATCTTCGCTCCAAGTCAAGTCCGCGATCGTCCTTCAGCTTGCGGGGGATATGAACGGACTATGCATATTCTTTCCATTAATCGATATCAATTGTAACTCTTTTGTTATAAAGAGGCTATAAATATTCTACCCATTAATACATATCAATTGTAACTCTTTTATTTGTGAACGGTGGAACTCCAAGAGTTGTTCCAACCCTCATTTGTATATATATACCCTTTGCTATTGGTTAATAAAAATTGTGCAGTGTTCATTTTAATCTCTATTTCCTGGCTAATGGAATCCTATCTCCATAATCCTCCTTGCGTTTATGTGGATCCCAATAGCGATATAATCATCAAGCGTCCTCATCAGCATTTCAGTCCTTCCAGATTGGTTTCGATTTCTTATTTGAAGAATTGGATCCACCCTAGCTCCAATATAGTGGATCTCGCGCGCAAGCCTGAATCTTATTTCAACCGAGATCCCCGTTGTATTCTAGAGAGCTGGAAAGCCCAATCCAAACGCTAGCCTAACCCTTGTTTTGGTGTTGTTCGGCGGTCTCATCGAATCCGGCGATGATGGATTCTAGTGGGAGGCTTGTTACTCCGCCAAGCGATTGTCGCCTTCTTCATACGGAGGCAGTGGTGGTTGTGTTTTCCCGTCCCTCCGCAAAGGCAAAGACCAATGACAACTGCGATGGAGGAACCGAAGCATGTTTTCAGGAGGAACGCAATGACTAAGCTGGTGGAGAAGGCGCACGGAGACATTGCTGCATTAAGGAGGACCAAGGAATAAGAGATGGATACTTTGTTTAATCTGCAACAGGTTCTTGGACAGAGAGAAATACATATTGAATAGTGGATTAAGGGAGATGTAGGATGAAAAAAGAAAGTTTGGAGGAGTACATGTAAATGGTTTTGACGGATTGTGATGTGTTGGAAACATGATGGAGAGACAACAGAGAAAAGGTTAGAAACGTGGGGAGCATGGACGTGGATGGTGTCTTTGAGTCTTTTGATGTTCTTTCAAAGCAAATGATGGAGTGCACCTACTCAAATTTGGCTATAGAGGATGTGATGTATACCTTGGATAAGGTTGTTCAAGACGGGCTGATACCATTCGATTTGCACTAGAGGAACATTAGGTTGTTGTCTCGCGGGCAGTTCTTCTACCGGGCAACTTTAGCCAGTAGGCTCAGGTTGCTAGAGCGTCTAAATATGTTATGTGAGAGAGTGGTGGATACATTTGTTTTAATGTGCCCAGTTTATGTTCGCGGGAATGGTTCGGAGATTGTGAATTTGATACATGTACTGGATCGAGTGATTGCGTTAATTGAGCTTTGAATGGATACACCTGAGTTCTTTGGGCTTACTTAGCTAGTTTTCTGTACAGGGCTTACTTAGCTAGTTTTCTGTACAGGGCTTATGAACTATGATAGTTTTCTGTATATTGTTGTGAACTATGATAGTGGTGTGTATAACGGGTCGTGACATCATTGTCCAGCTCTGACATGAGTCTGGGAGGTTCTCCGCGACCAGTACAAACATGGTATACAATGAGATGCATACGATCCATTCCTGTTATTATACGGAGACGTGGTTGGGAGACCCTCGGGCTACACCATTAGTTGAGACGGGGTCGGGAGACCCTCGTGCCACAAACATCCTTTGACCCACTTAAAATAGAGAATCAAGAAATCGGTAAGTTGAAAACCATCTTAGTAATAGTTGCAACTATTATTATCTCTATTGCTCTAGTTGAGTCAATTTCAAAGCATGGTGTACATTAAAATATGATATATCAGCTGCTATTGATCCTGATCGGTATGCTCACATCTTTTCTTTACCCTCAACACGATGTGTTGGTATATGTTAATTAGTGACTTTGCTACAATGCATATTTGAATGCTGGATCACGACCATCATCATAAGGGAATCATCGGTCCACTCCGGAAGGTGAGCAGAAGGGACGCTAAAGAAAACGAGTCAGGCTAAAAGAGCGCTTATGGAGAATAGCTTTCCCCTATAGTTTAATAGCTTATTTCCTTTACTAGTTGACAAGTCTAGTTGTCACTCAAAGCCACTCTGTAAACACCGTTAGTCAATAGGTTAGTTATCATGTTCAGTATCGACTGAGAAAGTATGGAATGACAGTGGCACAATAGCTCTAACAGAAGCAAACTGTCAAGAGGGAACAATGCAATCAGTATACAAAGTCGGCTTTTTAACCATTCGATTTGCGGGCTTAGTCACCCCTACCCTATGGATGGTTTCATAGCGGTCAACTATCAGACTGAGTAGTAGATTTCTTTCATCGATTACCCATTCCCTTTGACCCGGAGAAGAAACCGAATTGGTCAAGGGTGAGGCCCCATCAACATTCTTTTTGCTCATACTCTTGGACACGTACACGGGGACAAAAGAATCGTGAGATTGGACCCCAGTAATGTATCTATCGTGAAGCCCTTCAAAGTCTTGCTAGAGCGACAAATTGAGCCATCTCTTTGGAGTCCTGGGTTCATCCCTTTCGTATCTGTGGAACGCGCCAAAGAACAAGGTTCTTCTATTGAAAATCTATAGAAATGTCTCACTCTCAGCGAGTCGGGATAGATTTGCGGTCATCACATCAGGAACGGTTTGTTTCGGGAACTAGTTCAATAAAGAAATACAATCCGCTTGCCGGTTGGTTTAATTGATAGCAACTTTTTTGGATTGGGAGTCCGGAGGATGGCTCTTATCTTATGCCCCGGAGTGGCGAGAATACGAAGCTAGATCAGCATGAATGAAAGCGGTCTCGGGAATCTACTCTACTAGTTGCAACGCATGCTCTTGTCAGCATTGGGAATAGAGCATTGCTAATATATGCATGACGGGAAAGTTTCTTTTAGTCTAACCTTCGCACAACCTTTTCCTAGTAGTCATACTACCCTAAACAGCTTTTCAGAAAGTGTTCTTACTAGGTCACGACCTCTAAGTTGTTTTATTTGAACCTCTTAGAAGGCCCCTACTTTCCTTACCTTGCCCATGGTATCACTCAATTCCAGGGCGCTTAGAGAACGTCTTTGAATACCTTTCAAATTGATTTTCATTTTCCTTGTCGTACCCGACCCCATCCAAAGTGATACAATGATTTTATTAGCTTCTCACGTTGAGTTCTAATCGATACAAAGGACGGAGATTGGCAAGCAAATTTAGAACCTTGCTCCCCTTGGATTCTTCCTCATTGCAATCCGAGACAACCATCAGTAATGGGGCTAGTTCTCTTTTCGACACTCGGTTACACAACTATTCTATTTATAGAATTGTTTACTCCTCAATTGATAGAAGGAACCTAATTATGAAATTGGTCCCTGTCTTCTTTTGACTGTTAAAGAGCGCTAACGAGGTTTTATTGACTAGAAAGTGGTAACTCCTATGCGCTGTAACGACTACAACCGATGTTAGGAAAACCGAGAGGGGAAGCTGTTGCATTTGATCCGCCAGCTGGAAGCGAACCTATCTTTCTTTCCCATGAGCCTTGATTCGGCAAAATCATTACCAACAAGCGAAGAAAGAGGATCGTGCCTTAGCTTAGGTCAACGAAATGCTCCAAGAACAAAGGGGATAACCAACTTAAAATAGAACGAGTGAAACTTCTAATAGATAAACTTTTAGGTAGTTCACTAGTCAAACCACACCCTTGAATAAATCTCAATCGAATGGGACTCGTTTTGACGCGATGGAAATGCGCAAACCAACATAGCTTGCTAGCTGAAGGAGCTTCCAGAGCAGAGGAAGCGAAAGACCTTTACTTATTCGATTATCCTTCTTCACCGTTCGAAAAAGAAGTGGATTGGCACACGTCTTCCTATAGCTTTGACTGCGGGAAGAAGGGAGGTGACTGGGCCCTATCACAAAATGAGCAAGTTAGCACCTTGGCAAAGCTTGGTGGCAGGTTTAGTCTGAAGAAGAATGTTTTTTCAGCGGGAGTCTCATCTCGAGGGGTTGTTGGCTGGTTCATTCGATTTATCGAATGGAAATTTCGAGTCGTTTCCCTTACCTTGCATACTACATGAATGACTACATCAGAAACAAAAGATCTGACTAATAAAGTATTAGCCTGATACATACCTTGCTGCCTTCCCTTGATTCAAGGCCTAACGGTCCAGTCTACCAACTTATGGGAGTTCTTGGTGAAATCATTTAGAATGACTTTTGGGTTCTCAGTGAGCCTATGCCCCTCATATACTACCAGCTGATGGTCGAATAATTCAACTACTTCACCTCCAAGAGGTGGAACTCTTTGTGCCATTGATTGGTATAAAAGACTCAGGATCTAACCCACTTGAATAGAAGAGAAGAGAAGACTCAACCTCGAGAAGTCTATTATTTTCACTCTGCTATTAAGCTAGCTGGATACGTGGATACGACTCAAGAATCAACCATTATGGCAGTTGAAGAATATGTGATTATGGCTTTCCTCCGAAGGCACAACATTCTTCTTGTTTGATGCCCAAAAGAACCAGCCTATCCTCTGTACTGAGCCTTTAGCTGATACCAACTCCTAGCTACCTTCGCTACTAGATACTAGAGCTTCCTTAGAGGCTAGATACCTTGTTGTCTTGGTTACTTGCTCCAACCCCTACTTAGGCATTTCATTTAGCAGCTTCACCACAGAGGAGGGCTAGTGACGTAATGATGCTTTGAGGGTTGATGATGGCTCTTTAAAGAGGACTTCAAAGGGGGGGGGAAGAGGGATTCAAGGCAAAGCTCCTACCGACCTTAGATACTAGAGAAAACCACTTACAGATCTTAATACGAAAGAGAAAAGAAATCGCGCAGGGCATCGGGGAGCAGCGAAAGGGTAGCGGTGCACAGGTAGAGTGAATGAGGGAGAGAACAATCTTTCAACATGTGATTGTGAGCAAGAGTCGTCATGGCCTTAGGAGTGCTACTAATCCCTCTTCTTGTTGTTAGGAGCTGGGCGGATTCTAGCACTAGCGCGAAAGCCTAGCTAAGACTAGTTTTCTTGCCTCTTATAATCGTACTTCTAATAAGAATGCGGGAAGCCACCCAAACCTAAAGAGCTCGTACGTGATGTCCGGTCGGCGATGTCATTCTTCTTCGATCTCTAGCTCTGCCACTAAAGACGAAAGAAAGGTGATGTAATCTCGTAAGAAAGAAGTCAATTAGGCTTTCTTTTGCTAACTGAAAAGCGGACTGGCTTACGAGGATCTATCACTAGATGGGGTATCGCATCCTTTCTCAAATCCATATCCGTGTTGTCAATACTGCCTCACTCTATACTCCTTGCTTAGTCTATATGTACTGGCTTTATAGTGATATCATATTCGATTAGTGTAAAGCTATATTTGTAACTAGGTCTCCTAAGGAATACAGTAATAGGAGTTGTGGGTTATAGTTTGATCATTTTCGTATTTTCTTGCTCTTGTTTTAAGTCGAGGTCAGGTGGATCAGGCTTATTAGGCTTCTTTGTGTTCTCAGGTGGGTCAGGCGTATCAGGCTTCTCTACTATATGGGGCTTATCAGGCTTCTCTAGTTGATCTGACTTCTCTACTATATCGGGTGTCTCATCTTTCTCCTCTCCTTTCTGTTGAGCATCTTCAACCTCTAGTGTATTATACACATCTTTCATCCTAAGTCTTCTTTCATATCTCTCGTCTTTTTCCTCTAATGTCTTCTTATCTTCTAGTGTATTCTTATCTTCTAATGGTTGGGGTTTCTTTTGTGATTCTACTTCCCGCGGGACTATTCTACCTCTTTCCTGTTACAACTGAAGTAATTTCAGAGAGAGAGCACTATTCTCGTTTTCTAAAAGAACAAGGTTCACGTTTATCTTATATAGATTGGGAAAGGGATTGTCTTCCAAATTTTTGCATGCACATAAGATTCTAATGTTTTACGTCTTGTAAGGTTGTAACATACAATACATTCATGTCACTATCTTTTCTTTGTTTCTATTCGTTTTAATTACATTTGTGTCTTGTTGTAAGATCCAGTGAAATTGTTGTCGGGTTAGGGCCGGGACCCATTGTGACGTCCTAACCCGTAGCACCCCGAATTTTGAGAATTTGGGGTGTTACAAAACCTATGGATTTCAGATAGTTGTTGCATATTTTATGTATGTTTCTTGCCAAGATTTCAACCCCAAGTTAAAGAGAAGGATTAGGAAAGGGTCACCTTGTTGGAGTCCTCTATGTGGGAGGATTATTGAAGTTGGGGAACGATTTATTAGCATAGAGTAGGGGACCGTTGATATACATTCATTAATCCATTTCCTAAAAGTATTTTTAAATTCAAAAATTTTCAAGAATACCATTAGCAATTCCCATTCAACTTTATCATGTGCCTTTTCTATATCTAGTTTGATGACCATAAAATCTTCTCTGCCTTTTTTTAATCTAAATCCGTGGAAAATTTCATGTGAAATGAGGAGGTTATCATGGATTCCTTTATTCTTTAGGAAAGTGCTTTGTAAACAGTTGAATAGTTTTGGTATAATTAGACTTAGTCTATTTGCCAAGATTTTTTCTATTATTTTATATACTATCGAGCATAGACTTATTGGTATGTAATGTGTGGTTTTCGTTGGGTTATCAATCTTTGGTAATAGGGAAATGTTTAACAACTAGAATTTTCCCTTCCAGTTACCGACCTCTAGGACTTCTTTTGGGACCACAACAGGGGTGCATAAAGGAATTTTCCACCCCCGCGGCCTCAAAAGCCCGCGTACGCGGCAAGGCTTTGTCACGGGTGCGGTTTTGCAGCAGATCGCGTGCGATCTTTTTGTAACCGTCGTTCTTTTAGTTTCCTTTTTCATTTTTTTCTATTCGGATCTTCTTAGGGTTCTTTTCGATCTTTTCGACCTCCAACCGTTCTTCTTTGTCTCTCTTATGTAAACCTATTCTCCTTCACCTTCCCCTTCATCCTCTCGAGCATTTATTCTCTTAGTTCGTTCCTTCAATCAACAGCCTGGTGATTTCGTCTTCCTTCATGTGAATACATCTAGAGCAACAAGTGAGTGCCTTGTGAATCCTCTATTAGTGGTAAGAAGATCTCTATCCCCTCTTTCTTCCTCTTGTTATTCTTCTTTCTTTCGTGTCTTGATGTCTTCCAATGAATCTTGCCTTGTGTGTTCCTTCTATGTGGTGTGCTGATGACCTCTAGTAAGCAGTGAGTATTCTAGACTCGAAGGATATGATCCATATGGGATCATGTAGGCGAAGGAAGTTCAACAACATTTTTGGAGTTCTCTGCACCCGCGCTTGTGCATTCCCGCACCCGCACCTCTCCTTAGCCACCACCCCCACAACTCTATGTCACCACGGTCGCGGCATCTTGGAGGTTATTACCGCGCCCGCACCTCTCTTTCCCCGCGGTTGCGCCTTGTCTCCAGTGGGTACCAACTTTCTTGGTACGTTGTTTCCTATCTTGTTTTAGTTAGCCTAGTAGTAGAATCATGTTAGGCTGGACCCTTGCAAAACTAGTGAGAATGCCAATTTATGGCTTGTGGGTTCTTAGGTGATTGGAAGTGGATTGAGAGTTTTGAGCTCGTTGTGTGAGGTTGTTGATCTTATGAGGATCTTGAGACTAGGATTAGGAGTATCCTAGCTTAATGCTATATGATCTTTTAGAGATCATTGAGACTAGAAGTTGGAGCCTTCTAGCATGATGTTGTATGACATTGTAGAGGTCCATGAGACTAGAAGTTGAGGACTTCTAGCATATCAGATAGTTTTTGATTTCGATGCCTTGTCTGACTAGGCATAGAGTACTTTCCTGTGGGAAGCTGAACGTGATCTTTGAGCTAGGTGATAGGTGATAGAATCACTATCATTTAGGTTAGTTTTTAGAGACTTTTTGTTACATTAGTGTCGGTTTATGCTACTAACTCCTTGGTCCAGAAGAAGAAGACTAAAAGAAGATAAAGAAGGAGTTATAAGCACTTAGGAGTGAAGATCATTCACGAAGAAAATCTTTTGTTGCCTCACCGCCCCCGTGGAGCAGTGTCACCGCCCCTGCGGGTGACACCATACTCCGGAGCGAAGCCTCCGCCTTCACCAGCGCCAGTAACGAAGACTGTCACCGCACCTGCGTTAACCCTTGGCACCCCTGCGGTGACTTGCCCTGAAGAAGCGAAGAATAGTGCCCCTGCGCCTCTGCTTGCGCCTCAACTTGGGAGATGGAAGATGAAGAGTCAGTGTCACCGCCCCCGCGTTGACACTGGGACGCCCCTGCGGCTCAGCATCTGAAGCGATAGAAAGTTGAAGAGTCAGACGTTTGAAGATCATTAAATATCCGCCCCTGCGGAAGTGCTAGGCCGCCCCTGCGGCTACGAAGAAGATCAAACGTTTTTGCCTGAACCGCCCCTGCGGATTTGAAGGCCGCCCCTGCGGTTCAGCGACAGAGGCTTTACTTCGGCTGTTTACACCACCTTTATGGCATTAAAGGTGGCTGTTTTGGGCTGGTAATTTACTCCTATTTAGTGTCATTTGTAGTATAAATAGACCTAGGGTTGATTGCTAGAATCATCCAATTAGAATCTACTTTTTCCATTATAATTATCTTGCTACCTTTGTAATGAGTTGCTAACTCCCTTGCTACATTGGGTTGGTTTGAAGCTGCATTGTTACTTTGGTTGTAAGTTCTTTCTAATATAAGTTTTCCTTCAGTAATACTTTGTGTTTCCTTGATCTTCATTGTCTAATTGCATGTTTTACTATCACTTAAGATTGATCACCTTAGGTTCTAAAGTGCATGCAAAGAACTAGGATTAATAGATTCCGAGTTCGGGTCTTTAATCTAGTAGTAAACTTTAAGTAATAACGGGTTGTAGTTTCTTAAAGGAAAGGAACACAAATATAAAGATAAGTTTAACGGTTTTAATCTTTTCTTTATATCCCTTAGTCTTTATTTGAAAGCTAACTTGTTAATTGTTCTTGTAGGTTTACGGAACACTAACTTGTTAAGTTTTGTTGATGCCGGTTGGCTCAGCACATATATATGATCGAGACGGGAGATTACTTGAAAACTTGTAAAAAGGAACTCACCAAAGTAATAATCGCATGCTAAGAATCAACCTAGTGTAGATTCACCCATTATTGTCTTACTTGTTGTGTTACTTGCTTTCATAAGTTTTGTGTGCATAAATTCACCCAAACCCCCCCCCCTTTTGTTACTTGAATCTATAATCAATGATTGAATTTAATAAGAATAACAAAACTCTCTTGGGTTCAACCCTTACTTAACCACTATACTCGTTTTAGTGCTAAGTTGGGATTATAATTTGATAAGATAAAAACGACCATAGGAAAAGGTCTTGTCAAATTTTGGCGCCGTTTCTGGGGAGTTTAGTTATTTTTATTTTATTGTTATTATTGATTATTGGTTTGAACCATTTTTATGGTTCAAACCTGTGCTACTAACTCCGACTTTGCTTCCTTTGATCCATAAATTGAGAGGACGCACATCCGGCAAGATAGACAACAACAACTCCAACAAGAAATGGCTGATCGTACTCTTCGTCAACTCACTCAACCCACTTTGGCACAAAACTCCCTTGTGGTTACTATACCGGCATTAGGGGAAGGAATCAACTTCGAGCTCAAGCCTGGTCTCATTCACTTGCTCCCATCTTTCCATGGGTTAAGTGGTGAAGACCCCATCAAACATCTTGGGAAGTTCCATACCGTGTGTATGAGCATGAAGCCGGCCAACATTACCGAAGAGAAAATCAAGATGAGGGCATTCGGCTTCACATTCAAAGATGCAACTGATGATTGGTATTACCACCTTCCATCCGGGAGTATCGACACTTGGGAGAACCTCCACAAGGCGTTTTTGGAGAAATACTTCCCATCCAAGAAGGCAAATAGCTTGAAGAAAGCTATAAGCAACATCGAGCAAGAGGCGGACAAAACTCTCTATGAGTACTTTGAAAGATTCGCACGCCTCCGATCCAGCTGTCCTTTCCATGGATATTCGACTCAAGATCTAGTCTTCTACTACAATGGCTTGCTAGACAATGAAAGGAGGATCGTCGATGCGGCTTGTGGAGGTAACATTCTTAACTCTACCCCTGACCTTGCTTTGGAAAACATACAGGAACTAGCTGAAGGGACCCGGAACTTTGGAAGGACCCCTTCCATGAGAGGTGTTCATGCTGTGAATTCCAGGAAGAGTGAGATCTCCACTGAGCTTGCGGAACTGAAGGAAATGATGAAGAGATTAACACTTATGGGAACCCCACAGCAGTTGAAGGCATGTGGAGTGTGTGCTGACCCATACCATCCAACGGACATGTATCCCCAAGTCCAGGATGACGATGCTGAGGTGAATGCAATGGGTTATGGACAACCACAACAGCAAAGGCCTAGGAACGATCCCTATGCACATAATTTCATGCCCAACTGGCGTGATCAACAGAACTTTCATTGGAGGGATCAACAAAACCAACAACAACAGCCGCGACAAGGTAAGTATCAATCAACTAAGGATATGTTACAGGTTTTGACTAAACATTTTGCTACTCATGTCCAAACAACATAATCCAGCATCAAGAACCTTGAAAAACAGGTTAGGCAAATGGCGGAAGCCATAACAAGGACCGAAGCTAGATTCTCCGAAGGATTGCCTTCCCAGACGGTTATAAGCCCCAAGGAGAATGTTAGTGCCATAAAATTAAGGAGTGGGAAGCAAATCCAAAAAAAACCACCAAAAGAATCACAAAGCAAACCCTCTGACGAGTTTACCGCACCCACAGACGCCCCGGCTGCTGCAACTACGCCCAACACCGAGCAGACGCCGCCCCTACGGCTGGATAACTCCGCCCCTGCGGTGACAACCCCTGAGCCGCCCCTGCGCCTGCATACTGACGCCCCCGCGGAAAACTCGATAGAAAGTTCTGCTGAGAAGGATTCTTACATCCGGCCTAAGTTCCCGCAACTATACTCTGAGAAACCACCTGCTCGTTTTTTGAAGGAACTATGCACTATCAAGAGGAATCAGAAGCTGAAGAGGACACAAAAAGTGCAAGTAAGTGAGCATGTGTCGGCCGTTTTCCAATGAAGAATGCCCAAGAAGTGCAGCGATCCGGGCATGGTAAACATTCCTTGTGTTATAGGGGAAACCCGTTTTGACAAATCAATGCTTGATCTTGGTGCTTCTATAAATGTTTTGCCATATTCTATTTACAAATCGCTAGGCCTTGAGCCATTAATGGAAACTAGGATTGTAGTACAACTTGTTGATAAATCTAATGTGTACCCTAAAGGGATAATTGAATATGTATTAGTAATGGTAGACAACCTAATATTTCCTGCTGATTTCTTCGTAATGGATATGGAAAATGATTCGCATGCTGCACCGATATTGTTAGGTAGACCATTTTTGAAAACGGATAGGACTAAAATTGATTATGTTAGTGGCAAACTAACCATGGAGTTTGATGGCGAAGTAGTGGAATTTGACATCTACGATGCAATGAAATTTCCTAGTGGTGATCATTCTTTTTCTACTATTGACATTGTTGAACCTTTTGTGCAAGATGTGTTTGATAATTCTGATATTGATGAATTGAAAAATATAATTGAGCATGACATTGATGGTTTCAAATCAGAATATGTATTAACATCCAACATGAAAGAGGTCCTAGCCCAATTAGATGGGCATAAAAGGCTACCTATCTCCAATTTGGTCAATGGGCCCTCTTTACTCATGATAACACGATTTATGAATTAGGTTGAGACACTTATTTAGATAGTTTTTCCGCTCATTCATGCATGGTTTAGCACTAGTTCACGACGCTTGCACTCAATTCATGTATTTTGTCGAGATAGATGTCTACACGGACTTTTGCATGCTTTGTAGGTATTTTGGGAGATTTAGGAGCTTAATCGATACATTCGAGGATCGTTCCACGAGATGACACACCTTCGGACTCATTGGGAAGCAAGTTAGGAGCTAAGGAGGACACATGGGACCTTGTTGATGCATGCCATACACCAAATCATGGCTTAATGATCCAAAACAAGCTGAGGCACCAAGACCACGGCCACTGGGACTTCCACGGGCGTGGAAAGGGGCCGTGGTTTTTGCCAGACGGTTGTGACAGCTGTGCCACGATCTTCATGGCCGACTCTTGCAAATTTGTAGGATAAAAGGTGGTCCTGCAAGGCTGAAAAGAGGATCCACTCTCACTACCATTCTCTCGTACACTCTCAACAAGAAAGATTCTCTCAATTGGAAGCTTGGATGGGAGCTTCCATTGGAGAAGAAGGAAGGCTTCCATTGGAGAAGAAGAGAAGAGCACATCACTATTAGTCTTTGATAGATTCTAGAGTGGAGATTATCGGAACGATTTCTAGGGTTGTAAGAATCGATTGAACCTTCTTTTGAAGGGCTGTGAGTCTTTCTAAATCTCATATTCAGCTTGGTTTCCCTTGTTCTACTTGTTCATCTCTTTTTCTTCATTTTCTTGTAAATGGAAGCCATGATTTTATGCTTGATGATTTTGATTGTGATGATGTATGTTGTTGGCTAAATAGATGCGATTCTAGGGTAAGGAAAGGATGGTCATGGCTTGGACTATGATAGAATAGACTTAAATGTATGCTTGGATGATTCGTTTGATTGAACCTAGTCACTGTTAGAAACCACGGTTTGTTCTAGACAAACCACGGCCGTGGATCTTGATGAACACCCCGTGATTTTGATTAACTTGCTTGTAATGATGAATCCAAGTGTTAGGTTGTTATATTGTTGAAATCCTAGTGTTAGTTGAGCTAAATCTATCCTAGTGTGACCTAGTGTTAGCAACTAAAAGTTAGAAGAGACCTACCCGGTGATTCTTGCTCTTAGATACCGATGATGACGAACTCTAGGTAGTAGTGAGCCTCACAAGCCGCTATTGGACTGAGTGTGCTAGGATAGGTGTTTAGGACTTGCCTTCCCGAGACTTACCCGGTAAGGAGAGGTTAGATCCCTAGATAACCATCCGGTTTGTGTAGAATTCCTATCCTTAGGCTCTTTGAGACTTACCCGGTGATGAGACCTTAGGAACGGACTAGTGGACCATGAGACCTACCCGGTGATTGATCCCAATCTAGAAACGCTCACTCCCAACATATTATAGTTGATCCAAGGAATGATTAGATAGCTTGAGTCCTATGCCATAACCGGAATTTCCGACCCCTAAAATCCGTTTTTCTCCCTTTGATTACATATTTCGTATTTGCTTGTTTACTTGTGGTGTTAGCTTAGTTGATTGTTTATTTCGCAAGATTTGTGATCTTTGATTGATCACCTAAAAACCAAACCAAAAACATTGAGATTTTCATTTCTTTATTCCTTTCTCTTTTCTTAGCCTAGATCTTCACTATCCTTAGTCACTAATCGATTCAATCTCACCTTAGTCTTTGTGTTCGACCTCAGAATACTATCCCTACTACAAAACGTCCCGTACACTGCGGGTTCGCTAGGAGTTAGGAGAAATATAACGAGTTATAAATTTAAGGCTTTTTGCGTGCATCTATTCCTAGACGTGACAAGTTTTTGGCGCCGTTGCCGGGGACTAGGTTAAGATTGAGTTGTTGTTTGTGATTGTTTATAGTGTAGGTCTTTCTTGTTGCTTTTGATCACCTTTGGTTTGTGTCTTTGCTTTTCAGGACATCTATACTCTTTAGTTGTATGCGAAGATCTCGTGGGAAGGATTTAGCTCCATTCGATCCCGAACCGGAGAAAACCCTTAGATCTAGATCCAAGAGCATTAGAAAGGGAAAAGAGATGGCCGGAAGAGATCTCCAAGCTGAGTTAGATGAAGCTTTAGAGAAAATTAGGATAAGGGATGAAGCTTTGGAGAATGAAAGGAGACTTGCCAATGAGAGGCAAAAAGAAATTAGGAGGGAGATTGAAGAGATTACGCAAGCTCTTGTGCGAAGAGAACCTAACCCTCAAGAACCTCCACCTCCACCACCACAACCGCAGCCGGTGGTTAATATTCGGGTTGTGCCCATTGCTATTGAAGATCCACAAACATTAGGGCGACGTATGGATCCAGCACAAAGAGCACACCGTCCGGATGTGAACTTAGGAGATCCCGCAACCCATAATTATGAGCTCCGCCCTCAAGTTCTACAAATGATCCGGCATAATCAATTTGGAGGGATGGAAGGAGAGTCTCCTCATCAACACTTGATGAACTATGAGATCTGGATGGAGACTCTAAGACCGCCTAGATTGGAGAGCAACAACCATAAGCTTAGGGCTTTCTCCTTCTCACTTAAGGATAAAGCCTTGGCTTGGTATCAATCTATTCCACAAGGGCGAGTGAGTACTTGGGAGGAGATGACAACCGAGTTTTTGACTAAGTTCTTCCCACCTTCCAAGACTACCGAGTTAAGAGGGAAGATCAATTCCTTCGTGATGAAGGATAGAGAAAGCTTGTTCAAGTCTTGGGAGAGGTTCAAAGACCTTCTCCAAGATTGTCCACACCATGGTATACCAAAAATTGAGCTATTGGAGATCTACTTCAAGGAACTTGATGAAGATAGCCAATTCAAGCTCCAATCTATTTCCGGTGGGACTTTCATGGAAAAGAATGTAGATGAAGCTTGGGAGTTTGTAGAGAAACAAACTTTGGTGATTGAGAAGTACTCCCATAGGAAGAGTGATGGGAGGAAAGCGGGAGCATATGAAGTGAGTGAAGTCACCATGAGTAACTTCAAGCTTGATTTAATCAACAATGAGTTGAAATCTTTGAGGGAGTTGTGCACTACAACTTTGAAGAATCAAGCAACCTCTCAAGTGCAAGTGCAAGCAAACTTGTCTTCCAAGGAGGAAGATGTGAACTATATGGGAAGGGGCAATTACAACAACTATCAAGGCCCAAGGAACTTCAACAACAACCGGCAATTCAACAATTACCGGCCTAACCACAACCATCCCGGGTTTTCCTATTCTAACCCGGATGGAGCCTTGAACCCTCCCGCTTCCACAAGTGCAGCTCCACCACCAAAGGCTTCACAAGAACCTCCACCCGGATTCACTCAACCTCCAAAGGATAGAACCGAGATGATGTTTGAGCAATTGCTTGGAAGGTTGAGTGGTCTTGAGAGCACGGTGACTTCTATTTCTAAGGCTCAAAAGGTTTTGGAAGCACAAGTGTTCCAAAAGGCGGGTGAAGCTCATAGAGATCCGGGAAAGCTTCCCGGAAGAACCGAAGACAACCCAAGAGGCCAAGTGTTGGCCATCACAACAAGGAGCGGGTTGAGCATGAAGGATCCCTTACCTAAGGGAAGTGACAAAGGGAAGCAAGTAGTGGTAGAAGAAGAGCCATTGCAAGAAGATGGAGGCAAGAGCAAGGCTGATGAGCCAACATATGTGGCACCACCTCCATACAAGCCACCGCTACCGTTCCCACAATCACGAGCAAGGGCTTGCTTGGACAAACACTTTGGTAAATTCCTTGAACTTATGTCTAAATTGCATATTAACATTCCGTTCATGGATGCTATTCTAGGTATGCCGGCATATGGCAAGTTCTTGAAGGAAATACTCTCCAACAAAAGGAAGTTGGAGGAGTATGGAGAAGTGAGGATGACAAAGAGGTCCTCAGAATTGATCCAAACTATGAAGGAGGAGATGCCTCCTAAGCTAAGAGATCCGGGATCCTTTTGTGTGCCAATTGGAGTGGGAGAAGTGAAGTATGAAGCTCTTTGTGATCTTGGAGAAAGTGTAAGCATCATACTGCTTGCACTTTGCAACAAGGTTGGGCTAGGAGAGCCAAATCCGGTCAAGATGACCCTTTATATGGCGGACCGTTCAATCACTCACCCAGTTGGAATATTGGAAGACATACCGGTGCAACTCGGGAAGTTCTATGTGCCGATTGATTTCGTTGTTTTGGATATCCCGGCGGACTATCCGGTTCCTATCATCTTAGGGAGACCTTTCCTTGCCACTTCCGGATGCTTGGTGGATTGTAAGAATGGAATTCTCTCCTTCAACATTGGAGAAGAGAATATCAAGTTCAAGCTGTCCACAATGATGAAGGGGCCAGCCCTTGGTGAAGATGTGTTCAACATTGTCGAGCAAGAGGATAGTAGAGAAGTTGTGAGATCCATCTTGATCAAGGACCCCTTAGAGAAGGTTCTTAGCATAAGTTTGATGGAGGAAGGAGTGGAGGAGGCCTGCACTGAAGAAATCAAGGCTTTGGAAGCATTAGAAAAGGAGACAAGAGCTAAATTTGAAGCACACGAAGATGTGCTGAATTTCTACAAGAACCACGGCCAGGGACCAATAACCACGCCCGTGGTTTCACCCGTGGAACTCTCTGGAGTGCTCCGAAATGATAGCTTTGCAAGTTCCACGGCCGTGGTTCTGCCAGAGCCCGTAATTTTGCCCGTGGTTTCCCCAGAAACCGCATTGGTTGTTGATCAAGCTTCAAGGAGTCTTGGGGAGTCTTCCATAGCTTTGGATTCATCTCAACCAACATTATACGGATCGTCTCCACTCGATAAAGGTCCTCCTAAACTTGAACTCAAACCCCTCCCCTCTCATTTGAAGTATGCTTTTCTTGGTGAGAATTCTACATATCCGGTTATTGTGAATGCATGCTTGAATGACGATGAACTTGCTAGATTGTTGCATGAGTTGAGATTGCATAGGAAAGCCATTGGCTATACCATTGATGATTTAGTTGGCATTAAACCTTCTTTGTGCATGCATAAGATCTTAATGGAAGATAATCATAGACCTTCAATAGAACCTCAAAGAAGACTAAACCCAATCATGAAAGAAGTAGTCAAGAAAGAGATCCTTAAATTGCTAGATGCGGGAATCATTTTCCCAATTTCGGATAGTAAGTGGGTTAGTCCCGTGCATGTGGTTCCTAAGAAGGGTGGGATGACCGTAGTAACTAATGAGAATAATGAACTAATCCCAACTCGGTTACGGGATGGAGGATGTATATAGACTATAGGAAACTAAATGTGGCCTCTAGGAAAGATCACTTCCCTCTTCCCTTTATTGACCAAATGCTAGAGAGATTAGCTCAACATTCTCACTTTTGCTACTTAGATGGTTATAGTGGATTCTTCCAAATCCCTATCCACCCCGATGACCAAGAGAAAACCACATTCACATGTCCTTGGGGTACATTTGCATATAGGAGAATTCCATTTGGGTTGTGTAATGCACCCACCACCTTTCAAAGGTGTATGATGGCTATATTTTCTGAATATATTGAGAACATCATGGAAGTGTTTATGGATGATTTTTCCGTTTATGGATCTTCCTTTGATGATTGTTTAGCTAACTTATCTCTAGTGCTTAAAAGATGTGAGGAGACAAACCTTGTCTTGAATTGGGAGAAATGCCACTTCATGGTAAGTGAAGGTATTGTGTTGGGACATTTGGTGTCCAACCGAGGCATTGAGGTTGATAGGGCTAAGATAGAGACGATAAAGAAGTTGCCACCACCTACCTCGGTGAAGGGGGTAAGGAGTTTTCTAGGGCATGCCGGTTTTTACCAGAGATTCATTAAAGATTTCTCTAAGATTTCTAAGCCTCTTACTAACCTACTAATGAAAGATGTTGAGTTTTTTTTCTCCAAGGATTGCCTTGAGGCTTTTTGTAGGTTGAAGTATGCTTTGATCTCCGCACCCATCATGCAACCTTCGGATTGGAGTTTACCGTTTGAGATCATGTGTGACGCGAGTGATGTAGCCGTTAGGGCTGTTTTGAACAAAGGAAAGATGGGCTTACACATGCCATCTATTATGCTAGCAAGACCCTAGATGATGCCCAACTCAATTATGCTACCACCGAGAAGGAGTTGCTAGCGGTTGTGTATGCATTTGAGAAGTTCTACTCGTATCTTGTTGGAGCGAAGGTCATTGTGTATACGGATCATGCTGCGATCCGTTATCTCCTTACAAAGAAGGATGCGAAGCCTCGGTTGATTCGGTAGATCCTTCTTCTTCAAGAGTTTGACTTGGAAATCCGGGATAAGAAAGGGTCCGAAAATTCTGTGGCGGATCACCTTAGTAGACTCCCACCATTAGAGCTTGAGAGAGATGACATCCCGATTGATGACTCATTCCGGGATGAGCAATTGCAAATGGTGGAGGAGTGCTTGTTTCAAGTGTCTAGAGGAAGTGAGCCATGGTATGCCGACATTGTGAACTATCTTGTGTGCGAGGAAGTGCCTCCCAGTTTGTCATATGTCCAGCGGAAAAAGTTCTTCAAGGATGTGAGGCATTACTATTGGAGTGAGCCGCTTTTGTTCAAAAGAGGGTCGGATGAAGTTTTTAGAAGATGCATACCGGAGGATGGGGTGGAGAGTGTGATCCGCCATTGTCATTCCTTGCCATGTGGAGGCCATGCTAGCTCACACAAGACATGTGCTAAGGTGTTGCAATCGGGTTTCTTTTGGCCAAGTTTGTTCAAGGATGTGCAGAATTTTGTGGTAGCATGTGATGCTTGCCAAAGGACGGGCAACATCTCAAGCAGGAATGAGATGCCCTTGAACAACATACAAGAAGTAGAGATATTTGATGTGTGGGGTGTGGACTTCATGGGGCCATTCCTCTCTTCATGTGGCAACCTCTACATCCTATTGGCGGTGGACTATGTTTCGAGATGGGTGGAGGAAATCGCCTCTCCTACAAATGATGCCAAGGTTGTGGTGCGGTTCTTCAACCGAGTGATCTTCCCTAGGTTTGGAACACCAAGGGTGATCATAAGTGATGGGGGAAAGCACTTCACCAAAAGGAACTTTGGGACACTTTTGGCTAAGTATGGGGTGACTCATAAGGTGGCAACACCTTACCATCCCCAAACTAGTGGCCAAGTGGAGATCTCCAACCGGGAGATAAAAGGAATTCTTAAGAAGACGGTTTCAAGGACGAGAAAAGATTGGGCTATGAAGCTCGATGATGCTTTGTGGGCTTATTGAACGGCTTTCAAGACACCGATCGGCAACACTCCTTACAAGCTAGTCTATGGCAAGTCTTGCCACCTTCCGGTAGAGATGGAGCATAGAGCATATTGGGCTATAAGGTGGTTGAATTTTGACCTCAAGGAGGCCGGAAAGAAGAGGTTGCTTGATATAAACGCTCTTGAGGAGATCCGGTTGGATGCCTATGAAAACACCCGGATCTACAAGGAAAGGACCAAACGTTGGCATGACAAGCGTCTCATCCCGAAGGAGTTGAGTGAAGGCGACCTTGTCCTTCTCTTCAACTCAAGGCTGCGGCTCTTCCCCGGAAAGCTAAAGTCAAGATGGACGGGTCCTTATGTGACGAAGAGGATCTTTCCCCATGGAGCGTTTGAGATAGGAGGGGAGCATTGTGGAGATTTCAAGGTGAATGGGCATCGGTTGAAGAAGTATATCCCGGGAGCTCTAGTGGATATGATTGCCCCACTTCACCTAGAGTGAGACGCCCCCGAGTTTGGTCAAGCTAATGACCTTAAAGAAGCGCTTAATGGGAGGCAACCCATTGGTAATCATTTTTCCCTTTTTGTTTTTGTTTTTGTTTTGATTTTTTTGTTTTTGTGTGTTTGGTGTGCTTTGTGTGTGTGCTAGAGTCTTGGTAGCATGAAAGCCTTGCATGGCATGAGGATGATGATGATTAGTCCTCATCAATTGTGGGTGGAGCGGACGCGGAACTTGGACGGCTAGCGGCGCCTAGCGTGGGTCCCAAGGCCATAATGACCACCTTGAGCTCTCTACCATCGTTGATAGGATCATCCAACATCACTCCACTTAAGTGATCCCAAATACCAAAGCAAACCATTTTTACATTGTGAGAACCCTCTTTCACTCTTTTTTACTTCTTTTACACATTGGGGACAATGTGTTTCTAAGTATGGGGTGGGGTTTTCATGATCACTTGCATAATTAGCATCTAGGGTAGTTTCTTTTAGTCACATGCTTCATTATGTCTTGCATTGTACATACATATTTCGAAAATTCCAAAAAAAATCAGAAAATTTAAAAAATTTTAGTGCTTCTAAGCTTGGGAATGACCCTTATAATGAGATTGTTGTGTGGATTAGCTATGGATGGCCTTATGTGTTGAATTGATGAATGCATATGTGAACTTGAAGTACTTATTTTGAATCCCATGAATGATTTGTGATTATGATGCTTGTCTTGATTGGATTGAGTATTGAAAGTCGAAATTACATGCTAGTTCTTGCACATCATCTAGGAGTGATTAAGACAATTCATCTTTCTCTACTTCTCATCTTGATCATGTTGTTTGAGCACCTCAATTGATATAAATTTGACCTCTTTTGACCCATCCGGGAATAGGAGCATGTTAGTGTGTTGAGTGTGTAAAAAGCAAGTGTGGGGTGAAGTTGTTGATGAAAGAATGTTATGAATGAAGTGCTGAATTTGTTGTGAAAAGTGTAGAAAAAAAATATAGGTTTGGGGACGTTGGTTTAAATGACGAGTAACTCGGCACCATTCACATAATCGGGTGTTTGTGCCTTGCCAAAGTCAAATAAACCGATAGTCCTAACGAGCTTTGGTATGTGTGCCCGGTGTGGATGCACCTCGAAAAATAAAAAATAAAAACCCGAGGATGGCTAATCACCAAGGTTTCGGCTTTTGTACACCAATGCCATTGTCTCAAAAATAAGTAAAAGAAAAAGAAAAGAAAGAAAAGATGGAGAAAATATACACTTGTGGGGAGTTGATAAAAATGTGAAGTTGTGAAGTTAGTTCCATTCCCGGATTAGCATCACATAGCCTAGAAAAATTCCCACCTAATCACAACGTTTCTTGGCCTTTTATTTCACAAGCCCTTGTGACCTGTTTGCATGTGTGTAAGACTTAGTGATCTAGATTGAATATGCTCATGATCATCTTGACTTCTTCATTTTTTTTACATTTCATGCATGCCTTCGTGTTAAGTATTATTGTCTTTCCATGCCTTCACTTATTTGACACATGATTGCTTGTCCATTGCTATGAAACATGACTATGAAGGTGATCCAATATTAGAAGCACAACTCCAAAAAGATTTTGTTGTTCTTCTGCATGCATAAATCATGTCATCTCTTAGTCTGTAGTTGAGACTTGCTCGGGGACGAGCAAACCTTAAGTATGGGGTATTTTTGATAACACGATTTATGACTTAGGTTTAGACACTCATTTAGATAGTTTTTCCGCTCATTCATGCATGGTTTAGCACTAGTTCACGACGCATGCACTCAATTCATGTATTTTGTTGAGATAGACGTCTACACGGACTTTTGCTTGCTTTGTAGGTATTTTGGGAGATTTAGGAGCTTAATCGATACATTCGAGGATCGTTCCTCGAGATGGCACACCTTCAGACTCATTGGGAAGCAAGTTAGGAGCTAAGGAGGACACATGGGACCTTGTTGGTGCATGCCATGCACCAAATCATGGCTTAATGATCCAAAACAAGATGAGGCACCAAAACCACGGCCACTGGGACTTCCACGGGCGTGGAAAGGGGCCATGGTTTTTGCCAGACGGTTGTGACAGCTTTGCCACGATCTTCATGGCTGACTCTTGCAAATTTTTAGGATAAAAGGTGGTCCTGCAAGGTTGAAAAGAGGATCCACTCTCACTACCATTCTCTCCTACACTCTCAACAAGAAAGATTCTTGATAACACGATTTATGACTTAGGTTTAGGTAATCATTTAGATAGATTCATCACTCATTCATGCACGGTTTAGCACAAATTCACGACGTTTGCACTCAAATCACGTATTTTGTCGAGATAGACGTCTACACGGACTTGTGCGTTGCTTTGTAGGTATTTCGGGAGTCTTTCGGACATTAACCGATACATTAGAGGGCCAAGCCTCATGATGGTCCACATCCAAAGCTTTGGAGGAGCATAATTGGAGCAACAAAGGACACAAAGACCACTATTGGTGCAAGCAATGGATCAACTCATGGCTAAACGAGCATATCATGTTTCTGCTGAAGAAAATCGGACCAGCTAGCAGCTAAATCGGACGATTTTTGTCCACTGGGTCGATTTTTGAGGCTTTGACAGCTTAAGCCACGTGTCCCACGATCTCTTGTCCGTCCTTGCTCTTGGTGGAGAATATAAGTGGTCCTGCAGGTGGTTGCTGAGCCTCTCTCCTCTCCCACACTCTCATTCACAACTCATCAATTTGGGGGAAAGATTGGAGGAGAAGAAAAGCTCTCAAAGATTGAAGGAAGAAGAAGAACACCATTCTAGGAGTAATAGTGAGTTTTTGAGTGACTTTTGAGTGATTTTTTGTAATCTTGGCTTGAAGAACCATTGCAAGGATTGTTAGGAACGTTTTGAATCTTCGTTTAAGAGTTTGTAAGTCTTGCTACAACTTGGATTTGGCTGAGATTTATTGATTTTACTTGCTTATCTTTCATTATCCATCTATGAACACCATGTATGCTTGTATGATGATTTTGAATCTTAATATGCATGCTATTGGCTAGTTTGTTGTGATTCTGGAGTGATGGATTGATGGTTATGGCTAGGGTGATGATAGGATGGGCTTATATGTTAGTTTAAGATGATTTATATGCACGAAACTCACAACAGAAGGAAAAATCGACCTGTTCATCAGATAAATCGGCCGATTTATCTGTAGAACAGCCCGATTTATTCTTCTGTTGCTCTTTTAATGATAAATCTGTATGATTGGGGTGTTAGGTTATCAAATCCTAGTGTTTATTAAGCCTAATTTAGCTTAGGATCACCTAATGCTATCAACCTAAGTGAGGGAAGAGATCTACCCGATGATTTCCGACCTTAGATACCTAAGATGATGAATGCTAGGTAGTAGTGAGCCTCATAAGCCACTATTGGATCGAGTGTGCTAGGATTATTACTTGAGATTTCCCTATTCCGAGACTTACCCGGTAAGGAGAGGGTTACCCTTAAGTAGCATCTAGTTTGTGCGGAATTCCTTACTCTAACCCCTTGAGACCTACCCGGTAATAGGAGTTTGATGCGGGATTAGTGAAGTGAGAGACTTACCCGGTAATCGCTTCCATTAGTGAACATTCTTTCCCAAACACCGCAGTTTGTCCTTAGAATCCTTATAACCTTGAGTCCGATGCCATAACCGGAAATCTTGACCTCTAGAATCTACTTTTCTCTCTTAATCATATACTTGTGCTTTGTGTTACTCACTCGTTGCTAGCTTAATTTGTTAGTTGTTTTATTTCCTTGCTTGACTTGTGATCTTTGTTTGATCACCATAAAAACCAACAAAAACATTGCGTTTTCCATTTTCTTTGTTCCTCATCTTATCTTAGTCTAGATTCACACTATCTTTGATCATTGATTGACTTAGTTTCACCTCATTCCTTGAGTTCGACCTCGGAATACTATCCCTACTACATACGTCCCATACACTGCGGGTTTCGCTAGGTAGTTTAGGATTTTAGTTCGAGTTTATAAATGTAAAGCTTTTTGTGCTACTAATCCTAGCGTAACAAAGTGCTTCCACAAGCTAACCTATCTTCCAAGGAGGAGGATGTGAATTACATGGGAAGGGGCAACTACAACAACTACCAAGGCCCAAGGAACTTCAACAACAACCGGCAATTCAACAATTACTGGCCCAACCATAACCATCCCGGGTTTTCTTACTCTAACCCGGATGGAGCCTTGAACCCTCCCGCTTCTACAAGCACGACTCCACCACCAAGTGCTTCACAAGAACCTCCACCCGGATTCACTCAACCTCCAAAGGATAGAACCGAAATGATGTTTGAGCAATTGCTTGGAAGGTTGAGTGGTCTTGAGAGCACGGTGACTTCTATCTCGAAGGCTCAAAAGGTTTTGGAAGCACAAGTGTTCCAAAAGGCGGGTGAAGCACATAGAGATCCGGGAAAGCTTCCCGGAAGAACCGAAGAAAACCCAAGAGGCCAAGTGTTGGCTATTACAACAAGAAGTGGGTTAAGCATGAAGGATCCTTTGCCCAAGGAGAATGCTAAAGGGAAGCAAGTGGTGAATGAAGAAGAGACTTTGCAAGGAGATGGAGGCAAGAGCAAAGATGTGGAGCCAACCTATGTGGCACCGCCTCCATACAAGCCACCACTACAGTTCCCTCAATCACGAGCAAGAGCTCGCTTGGACAATCACTTTGGTAAGTTCCTTGAACTAATGTCTAAATTGCATATTAATATTCCGTTCATGGATGCTATTTTAGGGATGCCGGCATATGGCAAGTTCTTGAAGGAAATACTCTCCAACAAAAGGAAGTTGGAGGAGTATGGGGAGATAAGAATGACAAAGAGATCCTCGGAGTTGATTCAAACGATGAAGGAGGAGATGCCTCCTAAGCTAAGGGATCCGGGATCCTTTTATGTGCCAATCTGAGTAGGAGAAGTGAAGTATGACGCCCTATGTGATCTTGGGGCAAGTGTAAGCATCATTCCGCTTGCACTTTGCAACAAGGTTGAGCTAGGAGAGCCAAAGCCGGTCAAGATGACCCTCTACATGGCGGACCGCTCAATCACTCATCCGGTTGGAATCTTGGAAGACATCCCGGTGCAATTAGGGAAGTTCTATGTGCCCATAGACTTTGTTGTTTTGGACATCCCGGCGGACTATCCGGTTCCTATCATTTTGGGGAGACCTTTCCTAGCTACTTCCGGATGTCTAGTAGATTGCAAGAATGGGACTCTCTCCTTCAACATTGGAGAAGAGAACATCAAGTTCAAGCTATCAACAATGATGAAAGGGCCAACCCTTGATGAAGATGTATTCAACATAGTTGAAGAAGAGGAGCCTAGAGAGGTTGTGGGCTCAATCTTGCTCAAGGATCCACTTGAGAGGGTTCTTAGCTCAAGCTTGATAGAGGAAGGAGTTGAGGAGAGTAGCAATGAAGTAATCAAGGCCTTGAATGCATTGGACGAGCTACCAGGTGTTGGATTTGAAGTGCTAGAAGGAGGGAGAAACTGGCAGAAAAATCGGGCTGAAGGGCAAAAATCGGCCGATTTTTGTACTTGTGCTGAAATTTCAGCTAGTTTTGCAAAAACAGAAACTCAGATCGACCCACTGCCAGAAAAATCGTCCGATTTTTCTTCCTGGGCCGATTTTCCTGAGTCTTTTCAGCATCAACCACTTGAGTATGAGCAATCATCAAGGGACTTCAAGGAGGTTTCCATGGCTTTGCAATCATCTCAACCTACATTGTATGGATCGTCTCCAATCGAAAAAGGTCCTCCTCAACTTGATCTTAAACCTCTTCCTTCTCATTTAAAGTATGCTTTCCTTGGTTCAAATTCTACTTATCCGGTGATTGTGAATGCATCTTTGAATGATGATGAACTTAATAGATTGTTGAATGAATTGAAACTGCATAGAAAGGCAATAGGATACACCATTGATGATCTTGTTGGCATCAAGCCCTCTTTGTGCATGCATAGGATAATTATGGAAGATAATCATAAACCCTCTATTGAACATCAAAGAAGATTGAATCCCATAATGAAAGAGGTAGTTAAGAAGGAGATCATAAAGTTGCTAGATGCGGGAATTATCTACCCTATCTCGGATAGTAAGTGGGTTAGTCCCGTTCATGTAGTACCTAAGAAGGGTGGGATGACCGTAGTGACTAATGAGAACAATGAACTAATCCCCACTAGAACGGTTACGGGATGGAGGATGTGTATTGATTATAGAAAGCTTAACATGGCCTCTAGGAAAGATCACTTCCCTCTCCCCTTCATTGACCAAATGCTAGAGAGGTTAGCTCAACATTCCCATTTTTGTTACCTAGATGGCTATAGTGGATTCTTCCAAATCCCTATCCACCCCGATGACCAAGAGAAAATAACCTTTACATGTCCATGGGGTACTTTTGCATATAGGAGGATGCCATTTGGGTTGTGTAATGCACCCGCCACTTTCCAAAGGTGTATGATGGCTATCTTTTCGGAATACATAGAAAATATCATGGAAGTGTTCATGGATGATTTCTCTTTTTGTGGTTCTTCTTTCGATGATTGCTTGGCTAACTTGTCCTTAGTATTGCAAAGATGTGAGGAGACAAATCTTGTCTTAAATTGGGAAAAATGCCACTTCATGGTAAGTGAAGGTATTGTGTTAGGACACTTGGTGTCTAACCGTGGCATTGAGGTTGATAGGGCCAAGATTGAAACGATAGAGAAGTTGCCACCACCTACCTCGGTGAAAGGGGTAAGGAGTTTCTTAGGGCATGCCGGTTTTTACCGGAGGTTCATTCAAGATTTCTCTAAAATTTCTAAGCCCCTTACTAACCTACTAATGAAGGATGTTGAATTTGTTTTCTCCAAAGATTGCCTTGAGGCTTTTTGTAGGTTGAAGAACGCTTTGATCTCCGCACCCATCATGCAACCTCCGGATTGGAGCCTACCGTTTGAGATCATGTGTGATGCAAGCGATGTAGCCGTTGGGGCTGTCTTGGGGCAAAGGAAAGATGGGCACACTCATGCCATTTATTATGCTAGCAAGACGCTAGATGATGCCCAACTTAACTATGCCACAACCGAGAAAGAGTTGCTAGCGGTAGTGTATGCCTTTGAGAAGTTTCGGTCATACCTTGTTGGAGTGAAGGTCATTGTTTATACGGATCATGTTGCGATCCGTTACCTCCTTACAAAGAAAGATGCCAAGCCTAGGTTGATTCGGTGGATCCTTCTTCTTCAAGAGTTTGATTTGGAAATCCGGGACAAGAAGGGATCCGAGAACTCTGTGGCGGATCACCTTAGTAGACTACCTCCCTTAGAGATTGAGAGAGATGACATCCCGATTGATGACTCATTCCGGGATGAGCAATTGCAAATGGTGGAGGAGTGCTTGTTCCAAGTGTCTAGAGGAAGTGAGCCGTGGTATGCCGACATAGTGAACTACTTGGTGTGTGAGGAAGTGCCTCCCGGTTTGACATATGCCCAAAGGAAGAAGTTCTTCAAAGATGTGAGGCATTTCTATTGGAGTGAACCACTTTTGTTCAAAAGAGGCCCGGATGGAATGTTTAGAAGATGCATACCGGAGGATGAGGTGGAGAGTGTGATCCGCCATTGTCATTCCTTGCCATGTGGAGGGCATGCTAGTGCACACAAGACATGTGCAAAAGTGCTACAATCGGGCTTCTTTTGGCCAAGTTTGTTCAAGGATGTGCAAGGCTTTGTGGTAGCTTGTGATGCTTGCCAAAGGACGGGCAACATCTCAAGGAGGAATGAGATGCCCTTGAACAACATCCAAGAGGTAGAAATATTTGATGTATGGGGTGTGGACTTCATGGGGCCATTCCCTTCTTCATGTGGCAACCTCTACATCCTATTTGCAGTTGACTATGTTTCGAGATGGGTGGAGGCAATCGCCTCTCCTACAAATGACGCCAAGGTTGTGGTGCGGTTCTTCAACCGAGTGATCTTTCCTAGGTTTAGAACACCTAGGGTGATCATAAGCGATGGAGGGAAGCACTTCACCAATAGGAATTTTGGGGCACTTTTGGCTAAGTATGGGGTGACTCATAAGGTGGCAACACCTTACCATCCTCAAACTAGTGGCCAAGTGGAGATCTCCAACCGGGAGATAAAGGGAATACTTGAGAAGACGGTCACTAGAACGAGAAAGGATTGGGCTATGAAGCTCGATGATGCCTTGTGGGCATATAGGACCGCCTTCAAAACACCAATTGGCACCACTCCTTACAAGCTAGTCTATGGCAAGTCTTGTCACCTTCCGGTAGAAATGGAGCATAGAGCTTATTGGGCCATTAAGTGGCTAAATTTTGATCTCAAGGAGGCGGGAGAGAAGAGGTTGCTTGATATAAACGCCCTTGAAGAGATCCGGTTGGATGCTTATGAGAATGCCCGGATCTACAAGGAGAGGACTAAACGATGGCATGACAAGCGCCTCATCCCGAAGGAGTTGAGTGAAGGCGACCTTGTCCTTCTCTTCAACTCAAGGCTGCGGCTCTTACCCGGAAAGCTCAAATCAAGATGGACCGGGCCATATGTGGTGAAGAAAGTTTTTCCTCATGGAGCGGTGGAGATAGGAGGAGATCATTGTGGTAACTTCAAGGTGAATGGGCATAGATTGAAGAAATACATCCCGTAAGCCCCGGTGGAAGTGATTGCCCCGCTTCACCTTGATTGAAACGCTCCTGAATTTGGTCAAGCTAATGACCTTAAAGAAGCGCTTAATGGGAGGCAACCCATTGGTACGTATTTTTCCTTTCTTTTTTCTTGCTTTTGTTTAATCTCACTCTTGGTGTGCTTTGTTTTTCTTTTGTGTTTTTGGGTGCTAGATCTTGTTGATTGTCGTGTGTGACGAGATGTTGGAGGTCATGTGAGAACCTCATGGAATGGTTGAAGGTGCAAGATCCGAGCACATGGACAAGGAAGAAAGCACCCAGGAAATCGGACTGTTCATGCACAAAATCGGCCGATTTTCCTGGGCTATGGGGCGATTTTTCCTCTGCATAAAGGAAAGTGATGATCTCCAATCAAGCATGGGTGGAGCGGACGAGGAACTTGGACGGCTTGCGGCGCCAAGCGCGGGTTTCGACATCATAACGAACATCAAGAGCTCTCTACCATCCTTGATCGATCATCCACCATCATCATCCAATGAGAACCGAAATACCAAAGCATCACCTATTTTACATTGTGAGGACTTTCTTTCACTTCTTTATTTAGCTTCCACATTGGAGACAATGTGTTTCTAAGTATGGGGTGGGGTTTTCATGATCACTTGCATGATTAGCATCTAGGATAGTTTAATTTTGTCACATGTTTCATTTTGTCTTGCATTGTACATACATATTTCGTAAAATCCAAAAAATTCAGAAAATTTTAAAATTTTTAGTGCTTCTAAGGCTTGGATATGACCCTAATGATGAACCTTGTCTTGTGGATTGGCTATGGATGACCTTATGTGTTAAATTGATGATAGCATATGTGGACTTGAAGTACTTATCTTGAAACCCATGAATGAATTTGTGATCATGAATGTTTGCCTTGATTGAATTGAGTGTTGAAAGTCGAAATTGCATGCTAGTTCTTGCACATCAATTAGGAGTGATTAAGGCGAATTCATCTTTCTCTACTTCTCATCTTGATCATGTTGTTTGAGCACCTCAATTGATGATATAAATTGACCTCTTCTTACCCATCCGGGAATAGGAGCATGATAGTGTGTTGATGTGTGTGAAAAGCAAGTGTGGGGTGAAGTTGTTGATGAAAGAATGATGTGAATAAAATGCTGAAATTGTTGTGAAAGTGTAGACAAAAATATAGGTTTGGGGACGTTGGTTTAAATGACAAGTAACTCGGTACACTTCACATAATCGGGTGTTGGTGCCTTGCCAAAGTCAAATAAACCGATAGTCCTAACGAGCTTTGGTATGTGTGCCCAGTGTGGATGCATCTCGAAAAATAGAAAAAGCCCGAGAATGGCTAATCACCAAGGTTTCGGCTTTTGTACACCAATGCCATTGTCTCAAAAATAAAAGAAAGAAAAGAAAATGAAGAAAAATATGCACTTGAGGGAAGTTGATAAGAAATGTAAAGTTGTGGTTGTTTAGTTCCTTTCCCGGATTAGCATCACATAGCCTAGAAAATTCCCGCCTAATCACAACGTTTCTTGGCCTTCTATTTTACAAGTCCTTATGACCTACTTGCATGTGTGTAAGACTAAGTGATTTAGATTGGATATGCTCATGATCATCTTGACTTCTTCATCTTTACACTCCATTGCATGCTTTCTAGTTAAGTGTGATTGTCTTTCCATGCCTTCATTCATTTTATGCATATTGCTTGTCCATTGCCATGAAACATGACTATGAAGGTGATCCAATATTAGAAGCACAGCTCCAAAAAGATTTTGCCATTTTTCTGCATACATAAATCATGTCATCTCTTAGTCTATAGTTGGGAATTTGCTCGGGGATGAGCAAACCTTAAGTATGGGGTATTTTTGATAACACGATTTATGACTTAGGTTTAGGTAATCATTTAGATAGATTCATCACTCATTCATGCACGGTTTAGCACAAATTCGCGACGTTTGCACTCAAATCACGTATTTTGTCGAGATAGACGTCTACACGGACTTGTGCGTTGCTTTGTAGGTATTTCGGGAGTCTTTCGGACATTAACCGATACATTAGAGGGCCAAGCCTCATGATGGTCCACATCCAAAGCTTTGGAGGAGCATAATTGGAGCAACAAAGGACACAAAGACCACTATTGGTGCAAGCAATGGATCAACTCATGGCTAAACGAGCATAGCATGTTTCTGCTGAAGAAAATCGGACCAGCTAGCAGCTAAATCGGACGATTTTTGTCCACTGGGTCGATTTTTGAGGCTTTGACAGCTTAAGCCACGTGTCCCACGATCTCTTGTCCGTCCTTGCTCTTGGTGGAGAATATAAGTGGTCCTGCAGGTGGTTGCTGAGCCTCTCTCCTCTCCCACACTCTCATTCACAACTCATCAATTTGGGGGAAAGATTGGAGGAGAAGAAAAGCTCTCAAAGATTGAAGGAAGAAGAAGAACACCATTCTAGGAGTAATAGTGAGGTTTTGAGTGACTTTTGACTGATTTTATGTAATCTTGGCTTGAAGAACCATTGCAAGGATTGTTAGGAACGTTTTGAATCTTCGTTTAAGAGTTTGTAAGTCTTGCTACAACTTGGATTTGGCTGAGATTTATTGATTTTACTTGCTTATCTTTCATTATCCATCTATGAACACCATGTATGCTTGTATGATGATTTTGGATCTTAATATGCATGCTATTGGCTAGTTTGTTGTGATTCTGGAGTGATAGATTGATGGTTATGGCTAGGGTGATGATAGGATGGGCTTATATGTTAGTTTAAGATGATTTATATGCACGAAACTCACAACAGAAGGAAAAATCGACCTGTTCATCAGATAAATCGGCCGATTTATCTGTAGAACAGCCCGATTTATTCTTCTGTTGCTCTTTTAATGATAAATCTGTATGATTGGGGTGTTAGGTTATCAAATCCTAGTGTTTATTAAGCCTAATTTAGCTTAGGATCACCTAATGCTATCAACCTAAGTGAGGGAAGAGATCTACCCGATGATTTCCGACCTTAGATACCTAAGATGATGAATGCTAGGTAGTAGTGAGCCTCATAAGCCACTATTGGATCGAGTGTGCTAGGATTATTACTTGAGATTTCCCTATTCCGAGACTTACCCGGTAAGGAGAGGGTTACCCTTAAGTAGCATCTAGTTTGTGCGGAATTCCTTACTCTAACCCCTTGAGACCTACCCGGTAATAGGAGTTTGATGCGGGATTAGTGAAGTGAGAGACTTACCCGGTAATCGCTTCCATTAGTGAACATTCTTTCCCAAACACCGCAGTTTGTCCTTAGAATCCTTAGAACCTTGAGTCCGATGCCATAACCGGAAATCTTGACCTCTAGAATCTACTATTCTCTCTTAATCATATACTTGTGCTTTGTGTTACTCACTCGTTGCTAGCTTAATTTGTTAGTTGTTTTATTTCCTTGCTTGACTTGTGATCTTTGTTTGATCACCATAAAAACCAACAAAAACATTGCGTTTTCCATTTTCTTTGTTCCTCATCTTATCTTAGTCTAGATTCACACTATCTTTGATCATTGCTTGACTTAGTTTCACCTCAGTCCTTGAGTTCGACCTCGGAATACTATCCCTACTACATACGTCCCGTACACTGCGGGTTTTGCTAGGTAGTTTAGGATTTTAGTTCGAGTTTATAAATGTAAAGCTTTTTGTGCTACTAATCCTAGCGTAACAATTCTTTCAATTGGAAGCTTGGATGGGAGCTTCCATTGGAGAAGAAGGAAGGCTTCCATTGGAGAAGAAGAGAAGAGCACATCACTATTAGTCTTTGATAGATTCTAGAGTGGAGATTATCGGAACGATTTCTAGGGTTGTAAGAATCGATTGAACCTTCTTTTGAAGGGTTGTGAGTCTTTCTAAATCTCATATTCAGCTTGGTTTCCCTTGTTCTACTTGTTCATCTCTTTTTCTTCATTTTCTTGCAAATGGAAGCCATGATTTTATGCTTGATGATTTTGATTGTGATGATGTATGTTGTTGGCTAAATAGATGCGATTCTAGGGTAAGAAAAGGATGGTTATGGTTTGGACTATGATAGAATAGACTTAAATGTATGCTTGGATGATTCGTTTGATTGAACCTAGTCACTGTTAGAAACCACGGTTTGTTCTAGACAAACCACGGCCGTGGATCTTGATGAACACCCCGTGATTTTGATTAACTTGCTTGTAATAATGAATCCAAGTGTTAGGTTGTTATATTGTTGAAATCCTAGTGTTAGTTGAGCTAAATCTATCCTAGGGGTGACCTAGTGTTAGCAACTAAGAGTTAGAAGAGACCTACCCGGTGATTCTTGCTCTTAGATACCGATGATGACGAACTCTAGGTAGTAGTGAGCCTCACAAGCCGCTATTGGACTGAGTGTGCTAGGATAGGTGTTTAGGACTTGCCTTCCCGAGACTTACCCGGTAAGGAGAGGTTAGATCCCTAGATAACCATCCGGTTTGTGTAGAATTCCTATCCTTAGGCTCTTTGAGACTTACCCGGTGATGAGACCTTATGAACGGACTAGTGGACCATGAGACCTACCCGGTGATTGATCCCAATCTAGAAACGCTCACTCCCAATATATTATAGTTGATCCAAGGAATGATTAGATAGCTTGAGTCCTATGCCATAACCGGAATTTCCGACCCCTAGAATCCGTTTTTCTCCCTTCGATTACATATTTCGTATTTGCTTGTTTACTTGTGGTGTTAGCTTAGTTGATTGTTTATTTCGCAAGATTTGTGATCTTTGATTGATCACCTAAAAACCAAACCAAAAACATTGATATTTTTATTTCTTTATTCCTTTCTCTTTTCTTAGCCTAGATCTTCACTATCCTTAGTCACTAATCGATTCAATCTCACCTCAGTCTTTGTGTTCTTAGCGTAACAACTCACCCCAAGCAAGAAGCTTGTTCCGTCTATAGTGCATGCACCAGAAATAGAATTGAAGGACCTTCCATCACACCTCAAGTACATTTTCCTTGGAGATAACAATACCTTGCCGGTGATCATCTCCAACAAGCTGACTACCGGTCAAGAAGACAAGTTGGTGAAAGTGTTGAAAGAACACAAGACGGCCCTTGGATGGACCATTGCGGACATCAAAGGGATAAGTCCATCCACTTGCATGCATAGGATCTTACTTGAGGATGAAGCCAAACCCTCTAGGCAACCTCAACGGAGGTTGAATCCGCCAATGATGGATGTAGTCAAGAAGGAAGTGTTGAAGCTCCTCCAAGTGGATATGATCTTCCCTATTTTGGATAGCACTTGGGTAGTCCGACCCAAGTGGTTCCAAAGAAAAGAGGCATCACAATGGAGGAAAATCAACATGGATAGATGGTCCGAGCAAAACGCAAACCGGATGGAGAGTTTGCATTGACTACCGCAAGCTCAACAAGGTAACACGTAAAGACCATTTCCCATTACCTTTTATTGACCAAATGTTGGAACGTCTTGCAGGTCATCCGCACTACTGCTTTCTTGATGGATATTCGGGCTACTTCCAAATAGCCATTGCACCGGAAGATCAAGAAAAGACGACGTTCACTTGCCCATTTGGCACTTTTGCGTACCGCAGAATGCCATTTGGACTTTGCAATGCACCGGCACCTTCCAACGGTGCATGATAAATATTTTCTCCGAATACATAGAAAATTTCATTGAAGTCTTCATGGATGATTTTACCGTCCATGGAGACATATTTGATACATGTTTAGGATATTTAAAACTTGTTCATGAAAAATGCGTTGAAACCAATTTAGTTCTTAATTCGGAAAAATGCCATTTCATGGTGGAACAAGGAATTGTGCTAGGACATGTAATATCCTCCAAAGGGATAGAGGTAGATAGGGCAAAGGTTGATGTAATTCAAAGTTTACCTTATCCTACTAATGTTCGGGAAATCCGTTCTTTTCTTGGTCATGTAGGCTTCTACCGACGTTTCATCAAAGACTTTTCGAAGATCTCGGCACCCTTATGCGAATTGCTCAAGAAAGACGTCACCTTCATAGTGGATGAGAGTTGCAAGAAAGCTTTCGACACTTTGAAGGCATGTCTCACCAGCGCACCAATCATCCGTTTTCCGGATTGGGAGAAACCTTTCGAAATCATGTGATCCATTATGCGTCTATGACAGTCAATGGAGTGCAAAGGAATTACTCTACCACCGAGAAGGAGATGTTAGCGGTGGTTTTTGCCCTTGAGAAATTCAGACAATACCTACTTGGGGTAAAGGTAATTATCTTCACTGGCCATGCAACTCTTAGGTACCTCATGGCGAAGAAGGAAGCAAAGCCACGATTAATTCGATGAGTGCTCCTTCTAAGTGAGTTTAACCTAGAGATACGGGACAAGAAGGGGGCTAAGAACCTGGTGGCCGATCATTTGAGCAGGCTAGTAAAAGAAGAGGAGGATCTAGGAAAAGGAAAAGAGATAGCTGGAAGTTTTCTAGACGATACATTTTACACAACTCTCTGTTGTGTAACCACCCCCGCGCCTCACACCTCCCGCCCCTGCGGCTCAGTCTAGGCGCCCCTGCGGAATTGTCGACAAAGGTTTGTCTTAAGCTCCAGTCCTTTAAACCTTGGTTTGCTGACATTGTGAATTTCATGGTCAAGAAAGAGTATCCTCCAGACTTCACCAAGGCACAACGGGAGAAGGTAAAGGCTGAAGCTCGACACTACATTTGGGACGACCCCTACCTTTGGAAGCACTGTAGGGACCAAGTAATCCGCCGTTGCATTCCGGATAATGAGGTACAATCTGTCCTAACCTTCTGTCATTCCGAAGCATGTGGGGGACACTTTGGGGCAAACAAAACTACAAGAAAAGTTTTGGATGCCGGTTTCTTTTGGCCACACATTTTTAGAGACGCTTTTGTGTTTTGCAAAGTGTGTGATAGATGCCAAAGGGTAGGAAACATTTCAAGGAGGCATGAAATGCCCCAATCCTCTCTTATATTTTGCGAAATATTTGATGTTTGGGGAATTGATTTCATGGGGCCTTTTCCTACTTCATTCGGGCACACATATATTTTGCTTGCAGTGGACTATGTTTCCAAGTGGGTGGAAGCAAAGGCCACCAAACTGATGATTCAAAAGTGGATGCAGTTTTTCTTAAGGAAAACATTTTTGCACGATTTGGACTTCCGAAATCCTTAATCAGTCATAGGGGTACCCATTTCTGCTACAAGACGATCACGACTCTCCTTAAGAAGTATCACGTCCACCAACGAGTGTTAACAACTTATCATCCAAAAACAAATGGCCAAGCTGAGTTATCTAACCGGGAAATAAAGACCATCCTTGAAAAGACGGTCTCTCCCGGACGGAAGGATTGGAGAGAAAGGCTAAACGACGCTCTATGGACATATCGGACATCCTACAAAACTCCTATCGGGATGTCTCCTTTCATGCTCGTGTTTGGGAAAGCTTGCCACCTTCCGGTGGAGCTAGAGCACAAAGCTTGGTGGGCGGTAAAGAAGTGAAATATGAACGTAGAGAAAGTGGGAGAATTCCGGAAACTCCAATTGCAAGAGTTGGAGGAATTGAGGTTAGATGCATATGACCATGCCACTGCATAAATGAAAAGACGAAAGCATGGCATGACCGAAACATTCTCCGGAAGGACTTCAAGGTAGGTAATAAGGTACTTCTCTTTCAATCACGTTTGAAACTCTTCGCAGGTAAGCTGCGTTCAAGATGGACGGGGCCGTTCGTGATAGCCGAAGTATACCCTCACGGAGCTGTGGATCTTTATGATCCCCAAACGCACAAGGTGTTCAAGGTAAACGGACAAAGGATAAAGCCTTACCTTGAAGGAGTAATGAACGATCCAATTGATGAGATAAGGCTGGAGGAAGCACAATCAGAGAAGTAGAGCCATTACGTCGAGCCAACGATGTAAAACAAAGGTGCTACCCGAGAGGTAACCCGAAGGAATAAGACAAGGAGCCTCGGTCAAGAAAACCGCCCCTGCGGCTCAGTGTCCCCGCCCCCGCCCCGCGGTGACGTCCTTGCCCAGCGCCGCCCCCGACGCTGGGTCTGCGTCTGCAACATACTGGTCACCGCCCCCGCGGTGAGTCCCTTACACCCCTGCGGCGGCCATCCTTGACACACATCCTCAGCGCCGCCCCCGGCACTGAGCCTGCGTGCCCCCTCTTCCTTGTTACCGCCCCCGCGGCGACAAGCCCCCGCTCCTGCGGCTTTACCCAGAAAAGAAAAAAAATAAGGATCCCAAAAATTGCGTACACCTACCACACCCACCTACTCTCGTCCTTCACCAAACACACCTCCCATTCGAACCCTACTCCCTCACGCCCACGCCCCTGCGCTTCTCTCACACACCGACAACTCCGACGCTCCTATGCCACCTCTGCAACTCCATCACCACCAGCTCTGACGCCCCTACGCCGCACTACGCCCTTTAACACCTTCCCCCCTTCCAACCTTAACCCACAACCTTTCCTACCTCTCTTACACTCTCTACTCTCCACTTTGAGCATCTCCGGCGACATCTCCACCAGCAAAAAGCCACCGGAGCACCCCCAAGATCCACCACCTATGTAAGCTGTCCAAAATTTCCCTCTGCACTTCTCCTTCCCCTGCACCTACAAGCTGCCGCAAATGCGCCTCACCGCCCCTGCGCATCTTCAGCCGCCCCTGCGGAAAACACAACAGAGGGTTCGTTTTCTTTCCCTATTTTCGGAGGTTGCTAATTCTTTTGCTTAATCATCTATAAGAATGGAACCTCAAAGGCAGCACAAGATGTCGGAGGTTAAGAAAGCTCGTAATAGGATTGTGCAAGATTGGGTTGTGTATGCAACTCGGTATTTGCACGTTCCTACATTAGAGAAGCTAGGCATACTGGAGAGCATGTAGTCCTTTCTGGCCAATGCTGGGCTCGGAGACTTTCTGCAGAATAGTGCTCCAACGTATCCCGAGCTCAATCGATAGTTCATAGCCACCTTTACCATGGAGAAGGAGGATCATGTGTGCATTGGACTCACCTTCAAGTTCAACAAGACAAAATACACACTTGATTACTACCAGCTATAGGAGGCCTTCGGGGTGACCCTCAACCCCTCCGAGAACTGGTGGGATACAGTCCCGACTCTGAACCTGTGTGAGTTTTGGCAGGCTGCTACCGGATCAGAGTTTCATGCAGGGGGTGAGTACTCCAATAATCTCACTCACCCTTGCTTGAGGCTCCTCTCCAAGATCCTCATGAGTGTCTTCTGTGGACACAAAGAGGAGAACAAGGTCGCCCTCAAGGACCTCCCACTGCTATACTCTTGCCTTCCGATGAGCGAGAAGGTGATGGATTGACCGTCCCTCTTCCTTACCGCTTTGAAGCGGATTAGGAAGAATGAGCCGAGGGACATTGTTGGCGGTGGGGTGATCTCCTTATCGTCTCACAGGTTATGGATCTATCCGGCCTAGAGGATGGGTTGGAGGCACCTCTCTACACAAAGGGGATGCTGAGGAGGTGCAAGCTCCTCAAGAGGGACGACGACAACCTCTTATGGCTCTCTTTTGCCGACGGGAGCCACATCACCTATCTCCCACGGCCACTGCCACTTGGAGATGAGCTCTCCGAGCTTTACATTCCGGCGGACCCTTTCGTGCCGAGGCGGCCTCAGTGGCCATTGTGGAGAGGCATGTTGCGAGCTCCAGCCGGGCTCATCAAGAGGAGCACATGCCGGTCCCCGACGACAAGGAGATGCCTACTGCAGCACCGGATGAGGATCCGGCTCTTGCGAGCCTGCAGGCTCAGATGGCGGCCCTGACCACCCAACATTAGGCATGGCAGACCGAGTACTAGCGGACCATGCTTGAGCAGCAGCAGAGCTGGTAGACGAGCTTTGCCACCTGCATGACCTCCCACTTTGACTAGAGGCAGGATGCTTGGCAAGCGGCCCAACAACAGCAGCTAGAGGCTGAGCAGTTGGCTTGGCAAGCCAGCTTTGAGACCTCTTTTGGCTGCCGGATGGAGGCTCAGCAGACCCGCATTGAGGACATCTACCGCCGGCAGGAGCACTTCTTTAGAAACTTCTCGTACCCACCGGAGGAGGGTCCGGATGGTCCAGCCGGACCATCCCACTAGTGGTATCATCATTTCTCCCTTTCCCAGATTTATCTTTGCTTCATTTTCCACTTTGAGGACAAAGTGTGCTTCAAGTATGGGAGAGGGACATATCATTGCATGTATAGTTTAATTGAGTTGTTTTGAGTATATTTGCATTGAGTTTTTGTAGTTTGAATTCAGTTTGAAATTCAGAAAAAAAAGAAGAAAAAGCCAAAGAAAATGAAAAAAGACATGAAAATCCTTGAATAAACCGAAAACCCGAAAGGGCGGTTTAGGCAAAAAGAAGGTAGTCCGACCAACCTTAGGTTGGTGCAGAATTGGACTTGAGGGATATGAGTTCGAAGTGACCCGAAAGGGCACCTTGACAAAATGAGCGGCACCGAGTGTAGGTTTCCCTTCCGGCATTTGGCGACATAAGAAGGGGAGTCATAAGGAGGTTGTCCGGGTAGGTCACTCTTGGAGCAATAAGGATGGTAGTTTTCTCACATTTTTCTCACATTTCCTCTCGTTTCCTTCTTTCTTTCTTGGCTTTTTTTTTGTTTTCATTGTCTTTTCTGCTTGCCCATGCTTCCTGAGGCCTTTGATTTTAAAAATTGCTGTCATTTATTTTACCCGGGACGAGAAAAAGGTCTAAGTATGGGGGAGTTTGATAGGTGTTGGAATCGCTATCATTTAGATTAGTTTTTAGAGTCTTTTTGTTACATTAGTGTCGGTTTATGCTACTAACTCCTTGGTCCAGAAGAAGAAGACTAAAAGAAGATAAAGAAGGAGTTATAAGCACTTAAGAGTGAAGATCATTAACGAAGCAAAGCTTCTGTTGCCTCACCGCCCCGCGGAGCAGTGTTACCGCCCCTGCGGGTGACACTATACTCCGGAGTGCAAACTGCGCCTTCGCCAGCGCCAGGAACGAAGACTGTCACCGCACCTACGTCAACCCTTGGCGGCCCTACGGTGACTTGCCCTGAAGAAGCGAAGACCAGCGCCCCTACACCTCTGCATGCGCCTCAACCTGGGAGCTGGAAGATGAAGAGTCAGTGTCACCACCCCCGCGTTGACACTGGGATGCCCCTGCGGCTCAGCATTTGAAGCGACAAAAAGTTGAAGAGTAAGACGTTTGAAGATCATTAAATATCCGCCCCTACGGAAGTGCTAGGCCGCCCCTGCGGCTACGAAGAAGATCAAACGTTTTTACCTGAACCGCCCCTGCGGATTTGAAGGCCACCCTTGCGGTTCAGCGACAAAGGCTTTACTCCGGCTGTTTACACCACCTTTATGGCATTAAAGGTGGCTGTTTTGGGATGGTCATTTACTCCTATTTAGTGTCATTTGTAGTATAAATAGACCTAGGGTTGATTGCTAGGATCATCCAATTAGAATCCACTTTTTCCATTATAATTATCTTGCTACCTTTGTAATGAGTTGCTAACTCCCTTGCTACATTGGGTTGGTATTAGCATGAAATATTGCGATATTCTAGGCACTTATTCTAGTTGTTTTTCATTCATTATAGTGTTCATAGATAAGACATTGAAGCATTTGTTAGCTTGTTTATCTAGATTTTCGATATGGAGGTCTACATTAGCTTTGTGTTGTTCATAGGTGAATAAGAGTTGAAACCGGTCCATTTGAGAGAGATAGGAGAGGATTTGAGCACTCCCATGGATTAGGAACACATCAAAGGAGCCAAAGGAGATGCTAGGATGAGGAATGGGATGACACAAAGGAAACCACAAGCAATTAACACTTCCACGCCCTAAAATACGGCCGTAGAAGAGTCCACGCCCTAAACCACCGCCTGGATCTTGGCACCATGAGCGTGGAGCATTCCAGAGAGTTGCACGGCCTAAAGTACGGTCGTGGAAGATGAGAGACACCGTAACCCAATTCCACGCCCTAAACCACGGTCGTGGAATCCCTTGAGACCGTATTTTAGGCGATCTTTTGACAAACCAATTATTGCCACATTATTTACGTGATGGGCCGGGACGGTTATTTTTCCCCGACTTATAAAAAGGCGGGAGGAGAGAGTTTTTGAGGACTCGCTTTAGGCTTTTGGACAACCTTGCTTTGGGAGAGTTAACCTTAGGGTTTCACGAGAAACGTTGCGGAAGCACCGGCAATATGAATTCTCGAAGATCATGTGTGGCGGAAGTTGCGCCCCTTTCTTAGGTTTTGATATTGAAGACGGATTGACATCCCGTTCTTCATACTTGCCTTAGATCTTGTGAGGTTTTCTATTATATTCCGAATCCATTGAATATTCCGATTTGTGTTTTGATTTGAGATTGACTTTGAGTTATATTTGAGTTTTCGAGGGTTTTCATCTTTCATTCTTCTTAAATTGATTTTTGATATCATGAAAATGGTTATTGGCTAACACCCTTTAGCAATTCTAAGGTGAAGGGTTGATAGTTGTGGCTTAGATGATGATAGATCGATCGTAAATTATTGGACCCTAAGAATTAGAGAGATTTCGTCGACGAACCAAGATCACGGTGTGTTTGAGCTTCCACGGCCGTGGAACTCAAGATCTGCCCGTGATTTACCCTAGTTTACGAACTTTGCTTTTACTTTGATCCAAGGTTAAAGACTAGCTTTAATATAGTTTTGGCTTGTCCTTTTCTAGGTAATAGTGAGACTCATCACCCTCTATTTCGATTTCGAGTGTCACAACCTTAATCGTTTTAGTTAGTTTTGATCCTTGGGTTACAAGTTTGGGTATTTGAGATTAATTCTTTTCTTTAGATCCTTTCTATACTGAAGCCTCAACAACCTTTATAGAGAGTGTCCTTAGATAAGTCATATAATGTTTTGGAACTTCACCGTATATTGCTTTACCATAGCATACCAATGCAACTCTTAACTCTATCCTTAGTTCTTTATTATATCTTAAATCGATTGCCACAATTAGATACCTGGATCTTTAGGGTTGCTGTTTTCCCAATATTTGCAAAGCTTATTACATTTACTTGCTTGACGATTTGCGAACTGAATTTGTTCCCCCCAAATCCCTGAGTTCGACACTCTGGAATTCTTGCTTTACTACGCCGATCCGTACACTGCGGGTTCGCTTGCTTAATTCTAGTTTTATAAGTTTAAAGCTTATTTGCACGCACACTTCGAGGCGAACAAGTTTTTGGCGCCGTTGCCGGGGATTTGGTATAGGCCGAATTCGGTTATCGGTTGTCAAGCTTGGGAGCTTTGCTCTTGTTATTTGATATCTTCTTTGAGTGATATTTGCAGGTTATCTTAGGTATATGTGCAGGTCTAGCAACAACAAAGACCTCTTACCTCTTGATCAAGAACTTGAGAAGACTTTGAGAAAGAAGCTCAAAGAAAGAAAGATGGTTGAAAATAAAGAGAGGGATATCCAAGCAGAGTTGGAGGATTCTGAAGCTCGACTTAGATGGAGCGAGAAGACTCGCAAGGAAGAATCGGACCGTCATCAATTGCAAATTGATGAGCTCAAGGACATGATGCTTCAAATGAGGCTGGAGATGAGTGATTCCAAGAAGAAAAAGAGAAGGAAACCGACAAGATCGGTCACGACCGACTCATCCGATGAGGATAGCGACTCCTCCATGCCACCGCTAGAGGACATTGATCCAACGATCAATGCGAACCAGAATAATCCAACACCGACCGCCGATTTTTGTATCCCAGATGGGGGTGCGAGAGCCGCTCGTGTAGATGAAGAGCCAAGAACTCTTGGCCAAAGAATGGATCCAATTCAGCAACCACGCCGTCTAGGTGTGAACTTTGATGCTGATGATATTTAGGGGTTTAGCTTTAACCCACAAGTTATCACCATCGTTTGCCAAAATCAGTTTGGAGGAACGAGTATTGAATCTCCACATCAACATTTATAGAATTTTGAGATCTTGATGGAGACAATGAAGCCAAAGAATGCAACCACCAACAATTACAAGATCAAGCCATTAATTTTCTCTTTGAAAGGGAAAGCTTTATCTTGGTATCAAACTCTTCCAAAATGGAAGACTCAACACATGGGAGGATCTTTCTTCGGAGTTCCTAACCAAATTCTTTCCGCCATCCAAGACGGCGGAGTTGAGAGGTAAGATTAATGCTTTTTCTATGAAATCTAATGAAAGTTTGTTTCAGTCTTGGCAAAGATTTCAGGATTTACTGTTGGATTGCCCACACCATGGCATTTCCAAATTGGAGCTATTGGAGATATACTATAAGGGGCTAGATGTGGAAACACAACTCAAGCTCCAATCCCTTTCATGTGGCACATTCATGGACATGAGGGAAGATGACGCTTGGGACTTTATTGAGAAGCAAGCCCGAGTCATTGAGAAATATTCTCACCGGAAAGTAGAAGCTAATCGAGTGGAGCAAGGAGCAAAGCTAACACAAGCTGCTCAAACTCAAATCTTTTCTCTCAACACCGAGATTAAAGAATTGAAGGAAGTCATCAAGGCTAGCTTTCCAAAGCCTAAGGAGCAAGATATTGGTTATTTGGGAAACAACAATAACCATAATGGGAGTGAGAACACCAATCACAACAGCCGGAACAACAACCGGAACAATTGGAACAACAACAACCGGAATAACAATTGGAACAACAATAGGAGTTCAAACAACAACAATTGGCGTTCCAACCAACAACAAAACTCCGGTAATTCTTATCCCAATTCAGGAAATTCACTAACTCCACCATCTTCTTCTTCCATTCCTTTGAAAAGCTAGGGGCAAACATCTAATGGTGGAAGCACTTCGGAGAAAGAGAAGCCCGATCCCATGTTAGAAACGATCTTGGGAAAGCTTCAAGGATTGGAGAATTACATCACTAAGGTTGATAAAGCCCAAAAGGTTTTAGAAAACCAAATGTTTAAACATGCTGAGGAAGTTCCTAAAAATCAAGGAAAACTTTCAAGAAAGACGGAAGATAACCCGAAAGGAAGGGTGATGGCTATCACAACTAGGAGTGGAGCAACAACCACCGACCCGCAGCCTAAGTTTGTGGAAGTTCCCGTCGAAAAGGAGAAGGAAAAGGGGAAGGAGAAGGAAGAAATCTACATTCCTCCTCCAGCTTACAAACCTCCCCTACCGTTCCCGCAATCTAGAGCAAGAGTGCGTCTAGACAAGCAATTCAGTAAGTTCATTGAACTCATGAGCAAACTGTATATTAATATACCTTTCATTGATACAATTGTAGGTATGCAAGCATATGGAAAGTTCTTAAAGGAGATCCTCTCTAACAAGAGGAAACTAGAAGACTTTGGAGAAGTCAAGATGAGTTTGAATTCATCGGATCTCATCAAGACGATGAAGGAAAAGATGCCCCCAAAGCTGAAGGATACGGGGTCATTTGGTGTTCCAATAGGAGTAGGAGATGTCACATATGATGCATTATGTGATTTAGGAGCAAGCGTTAGCATCATTCCGCTTGCCTTATGCAGGAAGATCGGTCTAGGTGAACCTAAACCGGTGAAGATGATATTATATATGGCGGATCGATCCATAACTCGCCCCGTCGGTATAGTTGAAGACGTCCCGGTCAAGCTTGGTAAGTTCAATGTTCCAATAGATTTTGTTGTGCTTGACATTCCTGCAGATAGTCCGGTCCCGATCATACTCGGAAGACCGTTTCTTGCAACATCCGGTTTTGTGGTGGATTGCAAGAATGCTAGACTCGCCTTTGATATAGGAGAGGAAAAGGTAGAGTTCGTTCTTTCCACTTTGATGAAAGAACCAGCTCTTGAAGAGGACATATTTAACATCCACGATGAAGAGCTATCTAGAGAGGAAGTAAGTTCGATTCTCTTCAAAGATCCCTTGCAAAAGGTGATTACTATGAGCATCATGGACATAGGAGAAGAGGAAGAATGCAATGAGGAAATTGAAACTTTAGAGGAGCAAAAGGAAGTGTATGAAGAAAAATTCAAAAACTTTACGATGGGTCAGAAAACATGAGGAATCACGGCCAGTCGTGCTATTCCACGGCCGTGGTTCCCACCAACATGACCGTAATTAGCTATTCAAAGGACTCCAGTAAGTTACACGGCCAAAACCACGGCCGTGAAACTATCAGAGGTGCCGTAAATGACTTTCACGCCCTAAACCACGGCCATGGAGGAAACAGAGGTGCCGTAATTTTTGGGAAATCTAAGGACAATTACGTTCTTTCTACCACTTCTCTTGATTCTTCTCCAACAACTTCTATACCCTTAGAAACTTCTAAGGAAGCATTGGAAACTCCTCAAGAGCCATTAGAGACTCCAATAGTGGAGGAATTGAAGCCACTTCCCGCACATCTAAGGTACGCATTTCTAGGATCAAATTCTACCTTTCCGGTAATTGTTAGTTCCGATCTACGTGAAGATGAACATAGTAAGCTTATGGTTGTTCTAAAGAAACATAGGAAAGCCTTAGGTTACACTATAGAGGATCTAGTAGGAATCAAACCTTCACTATGCATGCATAAGATCCTAATGGAAGAAGATTTTAGAACTTTGCGACAACCTCAAAGGCGGTTAAATCCGACCATGAAGGAGGTTGTCAAGAAGGAAATTCTTAAACTACTTGATGCAGGTATCATCTACCCTATCTCCGATAGCAAGTGGGTGAGTCCCGTACAGGTTGTTCCAAAGAAGGGAGGAATGATGGTCATCACCAACAAGAACAATGAGCTCATTCCTACACGAACCGTGACGGGATGGAGGATGTGCATTGACTACCGCAAGCTAAACAACGCAACGAGGAAGGACCACTTCCCATTACCATTCATCGATCAAATGCTTGAGAGGTTAGCACAACACTCACATTTCTGTTATCTTGACGGTTATAGTGGTTTCTTTCAGATCCTAATACATCCGGACGATCAAGAGAAGATGACATTCACGTGCCCTTGGGGTACGTTTGCTTATAGGAGAATGCCGTTCGGGCTTTGCAACGCCCCAACCACCTTTCAAAGGTGCATGATGGCTATATTCTCGGAATACATAGAGGAGATCATGGAGGTTTTCATAGATGACTTTTTTGTTTATGGTTCCTCTTTCGATAATTGTCTTTCTAACCTTTCTCTTGTGCTACAAAGGTGTGAAGACACTAGCCTAGTTCTTAATTGGGAGAAGTGTCAATTTATGGTGAAAGAAGACATTGTATTAGGACACTTGATCTCTAGTAGAGGGATTGAAGTAGATAAGGCTAAAGTAGAGACTATAGAAAAGCTCCCTCCTCCATATTCGGTGAAGGGGATAAGAAGCTTTCTAGGATATGCTGGATTTTATAGACGTTTTATAAAAGATTTCTCTAAGATATCAAAACCACTTACTAATTTATTGATGAAGGATGCAGTTTTTGATTTCTCGCAGGAGTGCTTAGATGCGTTGCATAAGATTCGGGAAGCTCTTATCTCAGCCCCGATCATTCAACCTCCGGATTGGAATCTTCCATTCGAGGTTATGTGTGATGCAAGTGACGTAGCTATAGGAGCTGTGCTTGGGCAAAAGAAGAAAGGGCAAACCCATGCTATCTACTATGCTAGCAAGACGCTAGACGAAGCGCAACTTAACTACGCCACTACCGAAAAAGAATTTTTGGCTATTGTATACGCATTTGAAAAGTTTCGTTCTTATCTTGTAGGTGCAAAGGTGATTGTATACACGGATCATGGTGCGATCCGGTATCTACTTGCAAAGAAAGATGCGAAACCATGGCTGATTAGATGGATTCTTCTCTTACAAGAATTCGATCTAGAGATCCGTGACAAGAAGGGTTCGGAAAATTCTGTTGCGGATCATTTGAGTCGTCTACCACATCTAGAGGACGACAATCTACCTATAGATGAGTCCTTTCCAGACGAGCATTTACACATCATAGAGGAGTGCATCGACAAGATTACTAAAGGTAACGAACCATGGTTTGCTGATTTTGTTAACTATTTGGTTTGCCAGGAATTACCACCTGGACTATCCTATGCACAAAGGAAGAAGTTCTTTAAGGATGTCCGGGAATACTTTTGGAATGAAGTTCTCCTCTTTAAGAGAGGTCCTGACGGCATCATTCCACGATGTGTGCCGGAAGACGAGATGCAAAGTGTCATCCGTCATTGTCATTCACTACCTTGTGGAGGACACGCTAGTTCGAACAAGACTAGTGCTAAGGTATTACAATTTGGATTCTTTTGGCCTACTTTATTTAAAGATGTGCAAACCTTTGTTTCCTGATGCGATGCTTGTCAAAGAACATGGAATATATCTAGGAGGAACGAAATGCCTCTTAACAACATTCAAGAGGTAGAGATCTTTGACGTTTGGAGAGTAGACTTCATGGGACCTTTCCCATCATCTTGAAACCAATACATACTTCTAGCTGTAGATTATGTTTCGAGATGGGTTGAAGCAATTGCCTCTCCTACTAATGATGCCATGGTTGTGGTTAAGTTCTTTAACAAGACTATTTTCCCACGATTTGGGACACCACAGACTATCATTAGTGATGGAGACTCTCACTTCATTGCCCGACGATTCGAAGCTCTACTAGCTAAGTATGGGGTGACTCACAAGATCGCCACCCCTTATCATCCACAAACGAGTGGACAAGTGGAGATTTCGAACCGGGAGATTAAAGGAATCTTAGAGAAAACAGTTTCAAAGACAAGGAAGGATTGGTCTTTGAAGCTAGATGACGCATTGTGGGCATACCGGACTGCATACAAGACTCCCATAGGAACGACACCATACAACCTTGTGTATGGGAAGTCTTGTCACTTACCGATAGAGCTAGAACATAAGGCGTATTGGGCGGTAAAGTGGTTGAAGTTCAGCATGAAGGAAGCGGGCGAGAAGCGCCTCTTAGACCTTAACGAGCTTGAAGAACTTCGCTTAAACGCCTACGAAAACGCCAAGATCTACAAAGAGAGAGCGAAGCGTTGGCATGATAAGCATATCATTCCAAAGGACCTCAAAGAATGAGATCAAGTTCTCCTCTTCAATTCGAGACTTCGGCTCTTTCCAGGTAAGCTTAAATCTCGTTGGACCGGACCTTATCTAATCAAACATGTTTTTCCCCATGGTGCAGTTGAAGTATGGGGTGAAAAGGGCGGAAGCTTCAAGGTGAATGGTCAACGACTCAATAAGTACTCACCGGAACTCCAAGCTGAGGAGTTCGCGCCTACCGCACTCGAATAAGTGCAATTACGGTCTAGCTACAGACCTTAAACAAGCGCTTTTTGGGAGGCAACCCAAGGTATTGCACTTACGCTTTTGTTTGTCATTCTTAGATTAGATTAGTTTAGACGTTTTTTGTTTTGTTTTGTTTTGCCCTCGATACCTTCCGGTATGTTGTGTCTTTGGATGTAGGAGCAAGGAAATAAGCAATGGAAAGGAAAAAGTTGAAGGAAATTGACGAAACTCGGATTTTGGCACATTACAGAGAGTTCCACGCCCTAAACAACGGTTATGGAGGCTACAGTGACCGTAATTTTCCAAAATCTTAGAAAAATCACCAAAAACCACGGTTCCATACAATTCCACGGCTGTGGAAACCCCCAAGTGACCGTGATTTTCAAAAAATTTTACGGCCACTATATAAACCACCTTCCTTCACAAAAACACCACAAACACCTCTTCCACGCCCCTTTCCACGCCCTAAACTCCGAAAATTCTCCCCCTCTCGCAAATCTTCATTCGGTAATCGTTTCGAACGATTCTTGGTGCAAAAGTGGAGCAAATTCATCGCTCTACAAGATGTAATCGACAAAACAAGTGAACAATCCATCAAGAAAGTGGAATTTGGATTCAAAGATCCAAAAACCTAGGTTTTTACTATTCTTCTCTCCTTTGTCAATTTGGGTTAAATTTCCGCAAGAACTTAGAACATTTGTATAGGATTGAGATTCGAATTAGTCTAGGACATGTTCTGTTGAGTTTGCTGTTGAATTGATTGAGATTTGAGGATTTCTGAGACGAATCACGGTCTGTGGAACCTCCACGGCTGTGGAAAACAAAGAACAAACCGTGGTTTTTTCTGTGTTTGGGGAAAATGTTTACACGAAGTGCAAATTAGAAAAAGAAGAGAAAGGGTGATAGTTCCTCCTCTTCCCATAACCCTCCTAGTGAACCATCAACTCCACGCCCTAGAATCCCCACCATTTCCCCTAACTATCTCGATGCTTTGGAAAAGATCGAGGAGAGACTGGTCATTGCACCTAGATACCTCTTGCTAGAGGAGTTAGAGCCACTTCATGTGGTTAATGATTTGACATGGCTGTTGGATAGAGCCGGATTGATTGTTTTCTCCGCTATTAGAGCGCATGCTTATGAGGAGATTACGAGGGAGTTTGTTATATCCTTCGAGCATAGCCATGTAGATAGAACGGTGTCCTTTAGATTGATGGAGACGGACTATGAGTTCTCCATCCATCAGTTTGGAGCCTTCTTTGGGTTCCATGAGACCTTCAATGGTCGTTTCCCTAGCGGTGTATACGCTAAGGATTTTTGGGAGGAGATTGTTATGATTTACGCTAGCGAGGACCGCTAGCAACCGGATGATACCAAGGCTAAGCTCCTCTACCACTTAGCCTTGAAGATAGCTCATAGGGTTCTTTCTCGAGTGCCTATTACCAAGGCTAAGCTCCTCTACCACTTAAGACCGATGAGCTGTTTCTCCTCTACGCTGATAACACGATTTATGATCTAGATTTAGACACTCATTTAGATAGATTTTCCGCTCATTCGTGCATGGTTTAGCATTAGTTCACGGCGTTTGCACTCAAATCACGTATTTTGTCGAGATAGACGTCTACTCGGACTTTTGCTTGCTTTGTAGGTATTTTGGGAGATTTAAGAGCCTAATCGATACATCCGAGGATCATTCCTCGAGATGACACACTTCCGGACTCATTGGAATGCAAGCTAAGGGCTAAGGAGGACTCATGGAACCTTGCCAACACAAACCATGCACCAAATCATGGTCTAACTAGCCTAGGAGAGGCTTCTGGACAAAACCACGGTCTAAGCCCTTTCCACGGCCGTGATTATGACCGTGATTCTTGCCAGGACCACATTGACAGCTTGCCACGATCTCTTCCATTGCTCTTGCATCTTAGTGGGTATTTAAAGGATTTTGCAGGCTGTAATTGGGGATCCTTCTCCTCTCTTTTGACCTACCTTTCTTCCCCAAAACACTTCTCCATTGTTGCCTCTCTTCCAAGCACCCATTAGGGGTGTTCTTGGAAGAGATTAGTGTAGATTCTCGTTTTAGAGTGAGATTAGATTGGATTCAAGTGAAGTTTCGATTGTTGTCAAGTTGGATTAGCTCTTGGAGCCTTGTAAGGATTTGGTAATTTCCATTCTATGCTTTTAATGTCTTTTCTTTGGATTGTTCTTCATCATTTGACCATGACTTGCAAGCATACTTTATTTGTGGAGATTGATCTTGAAATGAATGTTGTTGGCTAGATAGATTGCGATTCTAGGGTGAGGAAGGAAAGGTTATGGCTAGAACCATGATAGGATGAACCTAGATTTTTACCCTTGGATGACTTGTGTTGTTGAAATCCTATTTTTTGTTGAGCTTAATTTAGCTTAGGATCACCTAATGCTATCAACCTAAGTGCGGGAAGAGATCTACCCGATGATTTCCGATCTTAGATACCTAAGATGACAAACCCTAGGTAGTGGTGAGCCTCACAAGCCGCCATTGGACTAAGTGTGCTAGGATAGTTGATTAGGACTTCCCTTTCCGAGACTTACCCGGTAAGGATAGGTTAGACCCGTAGGTAACAATCCGGTTTGTGTAGAATTCCTATCCTTAGGTTCTTAGAGACTTACCCGGTAATGAGACCTTAGGAATGGACTAGTGGACCATGAGACCTACCTGGTAATTGATCCCAATCTAGAAACGCTTAATCCCAACATATCATGGTTAATCCGAGGAATGAATAGATAGCTTGAGTCTATGCCATAACCGGGACTTCCAAACTCTAGAATCCGCTTTGTTATTTCCATTCTCCTATCTTTTGTGTTAGTGTGTGTTTGTGTTGCTTGATTGTGTTCACATACTTGTGATCTTTGGTTGATCACCCAAAACCCTCCAAAAACATTGTGTTTTCCATTTTCTTTATTCCTCATCTTATCTTAGTCTAGATTCACACTATCTTTGATCATTGAATGACTTAATTTCACCTCAGTCCTTGTGTTCTACCTCGGAATACTTTCCTTTCTACAAAACGACCCGTACACTGCGGGTTTCGCTAGGTAGTTTAGGATTTAGTTCGAGTTTATAAATGTAAAGCTTTTTGTGCTATTTCCTAGCGTAACATACGCCATGCTACATGGTAGACCCGCCGATTGTGTCACCCTCTTAGCCTCCACCATTAGCAAGATTAAGAACAAGAGGGCCGGGAATATTGGATATGGTGGGATAGTGACCCATATAGCTACGCAGCTTGGGATTGGCTGCTCCGCTTATACTAGGATAGCGGCGAAACCTTTGGGTCTCAAGAGCCTTATGACTAGAGGTTTGATCTTCCATAGGCACCGAGGTCCACCTACTGTTGCTATGCCATGGGAGGATAGAGAAGGTAGAGGCATTCCGTGGCTTTCCGAGTATTCCATTATGGCTGGACGCCATAACAGGAAGGAGACATTCGCTGCCATGCATGTGAATAGGCTAGCAGCACCTCCCTACATTCCTGATGAGATTCCAGCTGCTGACATTGATGAGGACATAGGAGGAGGTGATGAGCAGGGTTTTGGTACCTTTCCGGATCAGCATGACACTTTCCCGGACCTACCTAGGCAGTCTCCTCGCCCTTCTAGACCTTCCGGTGCTTCTTCCTCTTGCCGCGCTAGTGTGAGAGAGAGACCGACATGGATGGAGACTCCTCCCACTTGGTATGGATCACAACCGGAGTGGATGGGAGCTCCGCCACCATGGTATTCACAGCCACCTGCAGCACCGGCCCCACATGATGCACCTGCATGGTATAGCCAGGCACCGGAGTGGTATGAGCAGTTGCCGGAGTGGGCTACCGACCTTTCCAGGAGGGTCGGTAATTTGGAGATCTACCAGGATGCTAGGGACGTACGAGCTGATGAGCACGATAGGATGATGAGGGACATCTACCGCTAGCAGCTTGGGCGGAACTTCGACTCCAGTTTCTTCCCTTTTCCACCATCGCCTCCACCGTAGTGACGAGGTTTTATGATTGACAGTTTCAGCCGCTCCACCGCCTTCTAGTGAGTTCATTTTTCTTTCTTTCTTTTCTTTATTTCTTTTTGAACATTAGGGACAATGTTTGTCTCAAGTATGGGGTGGGGTGTGACTATCGTTTGTAATAACTCTACTCACTTTGCTTGCCTTGATTCGAGAACACTTTGCATGTTTCATTTCATTGTGACACGTTTCATTATTGCATTGCATGAAAAAGCTTTTGAAAAACAAATAAAAATGCAAAAAATTTGAAAAATTTATAAAGGCTTTGTGCTTCTAAGAGTTGAGATGATTTCTATGATAATTCCTACTTGCGGATTGAACTTTAGATGACAATTGTATGCCTAAATGAATGATGAATTGAAAAGAAATTGAATGTGTTGATTATCCTTTCTTGCAAGTTTCATAATGTGAAGTGTTTTATCTAAATCATATTGAGAAATCGAAGTTGAAATCACATGATGAGTTCTTATACTTCTTTATGAAATGATTAAGGCAATTCAATCTTTCTTTCTCCTTTCTTTGTTCATTTAGTCCCTCAATGAAATAATTGCCTCCCTTACCTATCCGGGAATTTGGAGGAGTTGTGTTTTGGCATGTTTGATGTGGGAGGGCCATGAAAGCAATTGTTTGCATTCAAAGAATAGAAATAATAGGTTTGGGGAAGTCAATCATGACGATGAGTAACTCGGCACCATTCACATAGCCGGGTGTTTGTGTCTTGCCAAAGTCGGATTGAGCGATATTCCTAACGGATTATAGTATGTGCATCAAGGGTTTGAGGCATCTCGAAATTGAGAAACGCCAATCTCCTAGGCTTCGGTTTTTGTGCACCGTTGTCCATAACTCCAAAAGTAAAGTCGAAAAATGATGTGAAAAGAAGAGAGCAAAGCTCAAAGTTGATGGTGTTGCAAATGAAAATAAAAAGAAAAAAGAGTTAGTTGTCCACTTTTCCGGACTCATGCACCACATCCCTTATAAGTTTCCCACCCTTCCACATTCTAGACCTTACTTGGAAGTCCTTAAGAACGAAAGAATATTATTTGACTTGGTGATCTAAATTGAAGTTTCTTATGCTTGATTTTGATAATGCTTGAAAGTTATGATGTTTACATTAAAGTTTGACCAATTCATGATGTTTCTTTCCCTTACATTATTTGGTTATGTATATAAGCGTTTTGAGAGTGAATGAAGCAAGGTTTGAGAATGATCTATTGACTAGAAGCACACTTACCTCAAAGATGTTTTGTTTTGAGTTTGCATGCATACTTCATCTTAACTTATGTTCTAAGCTTTCAAAAGACCTTGCTTGGGGACAAGCAAGTGGCAAGTATGGGGTATTTTGTTAGCATAAAATATTGCGATATTCTAGGAACTTATTCTAGTTGTTTTTCATTCATTATAGTGTTCATAGATAAGGCATTGAAGCATTTATTAGCTTGTTTATCTATATTTTCAATATGGAGGTCTACATTAGCTTTGTGTTGATCATAGGTGAACAAGAGCTGAAACCGGACCATTTGAGAGAGATAGGAGAGGATTTGAGCATTCCCATGGATTAGGAACACATCAAAGGAGCCAAAGGAGATGCTAGGATGAGGAATGGCACGACACAAAGGAAACCACAACAATTAACACTTCCATGCCCTAAAATACGGCCGTAGAAGAGTCCACGCCCTAAACCACGGCCGTGGATCTTGACACCATGAGCGTGGAGCATTCCAGAGAGTTACACAGCCTAAAGTACGGTCGTGGAAGATGAGAGACACTGTAACCCAATTCCACGCCCTAAACCACGGTCGTGGAATCCCTTGAGACCGTGATTTAGGCGATCTTTTGATGAACCAATTATTGCCACATCATTTACGTGATGGGCCGGGACAGTTATTTTTCCCCGTCTTATAAAAAGGCGGGAGGAGAGAGTTTTTGAGGACTCGCTTTCGGCTTTTGGAAAACCTCGCTTTGGGAGAGTTAACCTTAGGGTTTCGCGAGAAACGTTGTAAAAGCACCGGCAATTTGAATTCCCGAGGATCGTGTGTGGCGGAAGTTGCGCCCCTTTCTTAGGTTTTGATATTGAAAACGGATTAACATCCCGTTCTTCATACTTGCCTTAGATCTTGTGAGGTTTTCTGTTATATTCCGAATCCATTGAATATTCCGATTTGTGTTTTTGATTTGAGATTGACTTTGTGTTATATTTGAGTTTTCGAAGGTTTTCATCTTTCATTCTTCTTAAATTGATTTTTGATATCATGACAATGGTTATTGGCTAAAACCCTTTAGCAATTCTAAGGTGAAGGGTTGATAGTTGTGGCTTAGATGATGATAGATCGATCGTAAATTGATTGCACCCTGAGAGTTAGAGAGATTTTGTCGACGAACCAAGATCACGGTCTATTCTTGAGCTTCCACGGCCGTGGAACTCAAGAAATTCCCGTGATTTACCCTAATTTACGAACTTTGCTTTTACTTTGATCCAATGTTAAAGATTAACATTAATCTAGTTTTGGCTTGTCCTTTTCTAGGTAATAGTGAGACTCATCACCCTCTATTTCGATTTCGAGTGTCACAACCTTAATCGTTTTAGTTAGTTTTGATCCTTGGGTTACAAGTTTGGGTATTTGAGATTAATTCTTTTCTTTATATCCTTTCTATACTGAAGCCTCAACAACCTTTATAGAGAGTGCCCTTAGATAAGTCATACAAAGTTTTGGAACTTCACCGTACATTGCTTTACCATAGCATACCTTTGCAACTCTTAACTCTGTCCTTAGTTCTTTAGTATATCTTAAATCGATTGCCACAATTAGATACCTGGATCTTTAGGGTTTCTGTTTTCCCAATATTTGCAAAGCTTATTACATTTATTTGCTTGAAGATTTGCGAACTGAATTTGTTCCCCCCAAATCCATGAGTTCGACACTCTGGAATTCTAACTTTACTACGCCGATCCGTACACTGCGGGTTCGCTTGCTTAATTCTAGTTTCATAAATTTAAAGCTTATTTGCACGCACACTTCGAGGCAAACAGTTGGTTTGAAGCAACATTGTTACTTTGGTTGTATGTTCTTTCTAATATAAGTTTTCATTCAGTAATACTTTGCGTTTCCTTGATCTTCATTGTCTAATTGCATGTTTTACTATCACTTAAGATTGATCACCTTAGGTTCTAAAGTGCATGCAAAATACTAGGATTAATAGATTCCAGGTTTGGGTCTTTAATCTAGTAGTAAACTTATAACGGGTTGTAGTTTATTAAAGGAAAGAAACACAAATATAAAGATAAGTTTAACGGTTTTAATCTTTTCTTTATATCCCTTAGTCTTTATTTGAAAGCTAACTTGTTAATTGTTCTTGTAGGTTTACGGAACACTATCCTGTTAAGTTGTGTTGATGCCGGTTGGCTCAACACATATATATGATCGAGACGGGAGATTACTTGAAAACTTGTAAAAAGGAACTCACCAAAGTAATAATCGCATGCTAAGAATCAACCTAGTGTAGATTCACCCATTATTGTTTTACTTGTTGTGTTACTGGCTTTCATAAGTTTTGTGTGCATAAATTCACCCAACCCCCCCCCCCTCTTTTGTTACTTGAATCTATAATCAATAATTGAATTTAATAAGAATAACAAAACTCTCTTGGGTTCGACCCTTACTTAACCACTATACTCGTTTTAGTGCTAAGTCGGGATTATATTTTGATAAGATAAAAACGACCATAGGAAAAGGTCTTGTCACTAGAATTACCTTTGAGACAGGTAAGTCCCTTGGACTTATTTAGTTGACTTATGTATGTTAGCTTAGTTGTGATAATGGTGTGTGCTAGTTGTTAATGTTAATAACATGCTAGGACGAACTTTTATGTTGATTGGCCCAAGCGTATGATAATCCGGAGGTGACGACTTGTCCAATTCTACATGAGATTGAAAGGTTCTCTGCGCTAGTCCAAGTGGGTAAACGGTGAGATGCATCAGATTCAGTCTTGTGTGTATAAGGATACAGAGGTGAGTTTCACGAGATTCTCGTGTCACAAAAGGAAGTTAAATTAGTAAGAGTGTATCACCTAATGAAAGATAATAACTGGCTTGAGTGTGAGCATGTTTATGTGTTATAAGACTTTGATAACTCCACCTTGATTATGAATTGTTTTATTTAAATGATGGAAGACTTAACATATAAATGCGGTTTCATAAACTAACAAATATCGATTATATTTCTGGATTGCATGTCTTGGTTTGTTTGTTAAAGTGTGTGTAGGTCTTGAAAAATATTACAAGGGAAGAACTTGGCTTTACAACACACGACCAAAAGAGAAGATCTAGGAGAAGATCTTCAAAGGCCCACTAATCAAACAAGAAGATCTTAGAAGATCTCGGCTGAAGGCTTTTTGAAGATAAGATCTTAAATAACGGTCTAGGAGAGAAGATCTCGAACAACATCCTTCAAAGATTCGCTCCAACGAACGAAAGGATCTCGGCTGAATGAGTTTGAAGATAAGAGAAGATCTTCAACGACTTAAAGAGAAGATCTCGGCTGAATGAACGACTTGAAAAGAAGATCTCGGTGCAGATGATCTACAACAACTTTCAAGAGATGATCTAGGGCTTGAGGTTCTTCAACAACTTTGAAGATGAAGATCTTGCAACGGGTACTTCTCAAACAAGATTCCGTTCAACCAAGCAGCATTTTTTATGGAGGAATAAAGACGTTACAACGACTATGGGACAATGGCTAAAATAAGATCTCCATAGAAGACTATAAATGAAGATGCCGATTGAATATGAAGTACAAGAGCTTACAAGTGAAAGAAACCAAGTCTTCAGGCTATCATACGAGAACATCTTTATCGATCCAAAAGTTTATCTTCCTCTTAAGCTTACATTAGTTTACTTCCTTAGAGTAAGATAAACACAAGAGCTCCACTGGCATATCATTATATTGTTATACTCGAGTGTGATACTCTGTGAAGTCATTAGGCTATTATTGTTAGAATAGAGTTGACTAGATCGTCGCATTGAGGCTAAATTGAGAGAAGAATGAAAGTTCTTCTAAGTTGTATCTAGGACTCATAAAACAGATAATAGATAGTTAGAATCCTAGGATCGGAAACCCTAGGTGGAGAGTAGGTTGTTAGGGCCGAACTTCGTAAACATATCGTTGTGTTGATCTTTTTTATTCCGCACTTTATATCGCGTTTTATTGTGACTAACAACATTCTGCAAGTTTTGAAGTCAAGGCCTTGAAATCCACTTCAAATCCTTGAGATACAGTTTTGTCACAAAGCGCAGAGATCGACTTCAAGGCCTTGAGATCACTTTCAAATCATTGATATACCATATTGCGAAAAGTTCTCATACTCTATTCAACCCCCTTTCTACAGTATTTATGTAATACCCCAAATCCAAGGAACTCGGGGTGCTACTAGGCTAGGATCTCACAATGGATACTGACCCTAGCCTAACAACAGAAACGTCAAGAAGGCGAAAGGTAAGACGTTAAAGTGCATTAAAGATCCGCCCCAACGGAGTTGTGTAGCCGCCCCAGCGGTTCTAAAGAAGATCAACCGATTCTGCCTAAACCGCCCCTGCGGGTCCTAAAGGCCGCCCCTACGGTTTAACGCCAGAAGCTTTACTTCGGCTGTTTACACCACTTTTATGGCATTAAAGGTGGCTGTTTTAGGCCGGCTATTTACTCCTAATTAAGCGTCTTTTGTAGTATAAATAGTCTATGGCTGATTGCTAGAATCATCCATGCTTTTCCTCACAAAATCCATTTTAGACTTGAGTTTTTCCATTGTAATGAGTTGCTAACTCCCTTGCTACATTGGGTTGGTTTGAAGCTTCTTTGTTACTTTGGTTGTAAGTTCTTTTAATATAAGTTTTTATTCAGTAATGCTTTGTGTTTCCTTGATCTCCATTGTTTAATTGCATGTTAACTATTACTTGAGATTGATCACCTTAGGTTCTAAAGTGCATGTAAATAACTAGGATTAATAGGTTCCGGGTTCCGGTCTTTAATCTAGTAGCAACTTTAAGTAATAACGGGTTGTAATTATTTAAAGAAAAGGAACACAAATATAAAGATAAGTTTAACGGTTTTAATCTTCTCTTTATATCCCTTAGTCTTTGTTTGAATGCTAGCTTGTTATTTGTTCTTGTAGGTTTACGGAACTTTAATAGGTTAAGTTGTGTTGATGCCGGTTGGCTCAACACATATGTATGATCGAGACGGGAGATTACTTAAAAACTCGTAAAAGGAATGCACCAAAGTAGCAATTGCATGCTTAGAATCAACCTAGTGTAGATTCATCCATTATTGTCTTACTTGTCGCATTAATCGTTTTCATAAGTTTTTGTGCATCAGTTCAACCAAACCCCCCCCTTTGTGCCACTTGTCATTATAATCGATAATTGCATCTAAAACACCTTAACTCTCTTGGGTTCGACCCTTACTTAATCACTATACTTGTTCTTAATGCTAAGTCGGGATTTACTTTTGATTGGATATAGACGACCATAGAAATACCTTCGGTCAAATTTTGGCGCCGTTGCCGGGGAGTTTTTGTGTTTTATTGTTATTATTGATTACTGGTTTGAACCATTTTTATGGTTAAAACCTTTGCTACTAATTCCGACTTTGCTTCTTTTGATCAAGAAATTGAGAGGACGCATATCCGGCAACAAAAACAATAACAACTACAACAAGAGATGGCTGACCGTACTCTTCGTCAACTTATGCAGCCCACCTTGGCTCAGAACCCTCTTGCGGTTGCTATACCGGCACTAGGGGAAGGAGTCAACTTTGAGCTCAAGCCGGGCCTTATTCACTTGCTTCCATCCTTCCATGGGCTAAGTGGTGATGACCCCATCAAGCACCTTGGGAAGTTCCACACCGTTTGTATGAGCATGAAGCCGGCCAATATTACCGTAGAACAAATCAAGATGAGGGCATTTGACTTCACACTCAAATATTCGGCGGATGATTGGTATTACCACCTTCCATCCGGGAGCATCGACACTTGAGAGAACCTTCACAAAGCGTTCTTGGAGAAATACTTTCCAGCTAAAAAGGCCAATAGCTTGAAGGAAGCTATAAGCAACATCGAGCAAGAGGCAACCGAAACTCTCTACGAGTACTTCGAAAGGTTTGCACGCCTCCGATCCAGCTGTCCTTTTCACGGATATTCAACTCAAGATCTAGTCTTGTACTTGTACAATGGCTTGCTAGACAATGAAAGGAGGATCGTCGATGCGGCTTGCGGAGGTAATATTCTTAACTCTACTCCCGACCTTGCTTTGGAAAATATACAGGAACTAGCGGAAGGAACTCGGAACTTTGGAAGGACCCCGGCTAAGAAAGAAGTTCATGTTGTGAGTTCCGGGAAGAGCGAGATTTCCACCGAGCTGGCGAATTGAAGGAAATGGTGAAGAGGCTAATACTTATGGAAACACCGCAACAACTCAAAGCTTGTGGAGTTTGTGCTGACCCGTATCATCCAACGGACATGTGTCCACAATTCAAGATGACGATGCTGAAGTGAACGCAATGGGTTATGGACAACCACAACAGCAAAGACCTATAACGATCCCTATGCACAGAATTTCATGCCAAATTGGCGTGAACAATAGAATCTTCGTTGGAGGGATCAACAAAACCAACAATAGCAGCCCTGCAAAGGTAAGTATCACTCAACTGAAGATATGTTGCAGGTTTTGACTAAACACTTTGCTACTCATGTCCAAACAACAGAATGAAGCATCAAGAACCTTGAGAAGCAGGTTGGTCAAATGGCGGAAGCCATTACAAGAATTGAAATTAGGGCCTCCGGAGGATTACGGTCGCAAACGGTTATAAACCCAAAAGGCGTGCAGGAAGATGTTCAAACATAGGGGAAGAGTCCTTACGTCGAGCCAACGACGTAAAACAAAGGCGCTAATTCGGGAGGCAACCCGCAGGAATAAGAAGAGGAGCTTCTGTCAAGAAAACCGCCCCTGCGGCTATAAAAATCCGTCCTTGCGGCGACACCCCTGGCCAGCGCCACCCTCGGCGCTGGGCCTGCGTCTGCTCACGTAGGTCACCGCCCCCGCGGTGCCAACCCTACGCCCCTGCGGTGGCCACCCTTAACACGCACCCTCAGCTCCGCCCCCGGCGCTGAGGCTGCATGCCCCCTCTCTCTTGTCACCGCCCCCGCGGCGACACACACCGCCCCTGCGGTACAATTAAGGAAAGAAAAAAAATACACTTCCCAAAAATAACCAACATCTACCAACTTCTCCACTCCCTCCACATTCACTCTGCGAAACCTAGCCGCCTCATCCCCCCTACGCCCTTGCGCCCTCCAACAACTCATCGTCACCACCTTGTCGCGCCCCTGCGCCACCTCCGGCAACCTAGTGGCGCCACCCCCTTACCAACACAAACAACCTCCACCACACATAACCCTTCCACTCTCACTCGACTGCTCCACCTCCGGCGACAGTTGCAGCAACCAAAGAAAGCGCCGGATAAGCCCCATCGCCACCACCTTCGTCGAAACGACCAAATCGTCTTCTGCTCTTCGCCCGCACCTGTGCCTGCAAGCTCCCGCCCCTGCGTCGAGCCGCCCCTAAGCCTGTTGCAGCCGCTCCTGCGGATATTACGACAGAAGGTTCATCTTTTGATCAAATTGCTGAACTTTCTAACTCTCTTACTTGATCAATTGCAAGAGATGGAACCACAAAGGAAATACAAGTTGCGGAAGGTGAGGAGGATCGGTATAGGATTGCTCAAAGCCGGTAGGTGCATGCAACCCTGTTCCTTGATGTTTCCATCTTGGAAAATCTTGGGATGTTGGAGAGTATGCAGGAATTTCTAAACAATGCCGGGTTGGGTGATTTTCTGATAAAGACCGCTCCAACACACCCCGACCTCAGCAGACAATTTATAGCAACATTCAAAATGGAGACGGTAGACCAAATGTGTGTTGGGCTTTCATTCAAGTACAACAAGAGGAAGTACACATTGGATTACACCCAAATGTCGGAGGCTTTAGGGGTGACCATAACAGCTTCCGATGACTGGTGGGAACCCATTCCGACGCCTGATTTGCTTGAGTTTTGGCAGGCCGCCACTAGGTCGGAGTTCCATGCAGGAGGTGAGTATTCCAACAAATTCACTCACCCCTGTTTGAGGCTCATATCAAAGGTCTTCATGAGTGTCTTTTATGGACACATGGAGGAGAATAAGGTCGCTCTCAAGGACCTTCCATTGTTATATGCTTGCCTCTCCACGAATGATTGGGTGCCGGATTGGGCATATCTCTTCCTTACCGCTATTAAGCAGATTAGGAAGAATGAGCCTCGTGACATCATGGGAGGAGGTATCATTTCATTACTAGCTGTACGGGTTATGGATCTTCCTCCATTGGAAGAGGGTTTGGAGGCACCCTTATACAATAAAGGGTTATTGAGGAGGTGCAGGCTCCTCAGTAGAGACGGGGAGCATCGGTTCTGGATCTCCCTTGCAGATGGGAGTCACATCACATATCTTCCCCATCGACTCCCATTGGGAGAAGAGCTCTCCGACCTATATGTACCGGCTGACCCTGTCCCTCCGAGACGGCCTCAGGTTGATATTGTTAGGAGATACACAGCCGGCTCTAGCAGGGCCCACACCACCGATGAGGAGATGCCGACGGCGGGGCACGACAGTCAGACCATGGAGTGTCTGTAGGCTCAGATGGCTGCCTTGACTACACAGCACCAGGCATGACAGACCGAGTATCAACGGTCCATGCTTGAGCAGCAGCAGGCGTGGCAGTCTAGCTTCGCCTCATCCATGACCACTCACTTTGACCGCCGTCAGGATGCTTGGCAGGAGGCTCATCAGCAGCAGTTGGAGACTCAGTAGCTAACTTGGCAAGCTAGCTATGAGACTTCATTTAGAGAGAAGATGGAGGCTCAGGAGGACCGGATTGACACTCTTTACCAGCGGCAGGAGCACTTCTTCCGCCACTTCCCTTACCCGCCGGAGGAGGGTCCTGGTGGTCCATCCGGATCAACCTAGTGAGGGGTACATTTCTTTCCCTTCTCCCACATTTATCTTTGACTCATTTCCACTTTGAGGACAAAGTGCACTTCAAGTAAGGGGAAGGGATATATATCATTACTTGTATAGTTCATTTAGTTGATTTGTTGCGTTGATTTTTGCATTTTTGAATTTAGTTCATTTGAAAAAAAAAAGAAAAAGCCAAAGAAGTGAAAAAAGGCATAAAAATCCTTGGATAAAACGAAAATCCGAAAGGGCGGTTTAGGTAAAAAGAAGGTAGTCCGACCAACCTTAGGTTTGTGCAAAATTGGACTTGAGGGATGTGAGTTTAAGTGAGAAAAAAAGAATAGTGGAAAGGTGAAAACCCGAAAAGGCGCCTTGGCAAGATGAGCGACACCGAGTGTAGGTTTCCCTTCTGGCGTTTTGGCAACATAAGAAGGGGAGTCATAAGGAGGTTGTCCGGATACGCCACTCTTGGAGCGATAAGGATGGTAGTATTGCTTTTTCCTCACATTTCCTCTCTTTTCCTTCCTTCTTTCTTTCTTGGTTTTTCTCTTGTTTTCTATTATTTTTCTTTCTTTCCCTTGCTTCCTGAGACCTTGAGTCTAATGGCTGTCATTTGTTTTACTCGGGACGAGTAAAAGGTCTAAGTATGGGGGAGTTTGATAGATGATGGAATCACTATCATTTAGGGTAGTTTTTAGAGTCTTTTTATTGCATTAGTGTCGGTTTATGCTACTAACTCCTTGGTCCAGAAGAAAAAGATCAAAAGAAGCTAAGGAAGGAGTTATAAGCACTTAGGAGTGAAGATCGATCAAGAAGCAAAGCTTCTGTTGCTCCACCGCCCCCGCGGGCCCTTGCAGCAGCCCCTACGGTGACTTGCCTTGACGAGACAAAGACCAGCTCCCCTGCGCCTCCCACTACGCCCTGCCTGCGCCTCGCCTTGGGAGCTGGAAGGTGAAGAGTCTGTGTCACCGCCCCTGCGTTGGCCTTAAGGCGCCCCTGCGCCTTGACATCAGAAACGTGAGGAAGGCGAAAGGTCAGACGTTAAAGTGCATTAAAGATCCGCCCCAACGGAGTTGTGTAGCCGCCCCAGCGGTTCTGAAGAAGATCAACCGATTCTGCCTAAACCGCCCCTGCGGGTCCTAAAGGCCGCCCCTACGGTTTAACGCCAGAAGCTTTACTTCGGCTGTTTACACCACCTTTATGGCATTAAAGGTGGCTGTTTTAGGCCGGCTATTTACTCCTAATTAAGCGTCTTTTGTAGTATAAATAGTCTATGGCTGATTGCTAGAATCATCCATGCTTTTCCTCACAAAATCCATTTTAGACTTGAGTTTTTCCATTGTAATGAGTTGCTAACTCCCTTGCTACATTGGGTTGGTTTGAAGCTGCTTTGTTACTTTGGTTGTAAGTTCTTTTAATATAAGTTTTTATTCAGTAATGCTTTGTGTTTCCTTGATCTCCATTGTTTAATTGCATGTTAACTATTACTTGAGATTGATCACCTTAGGTTCTGAAGTGCATGTAAACAACTAGGATTAATAGGTTCCGGGTTCAGGTTTTTAATCTAGTAGCAACTTTAAGTAATAACGGGTTGTAATTACTTAAAGAAAAGAAACACAAATATAAAGATAAGTTTAACGGTTTTAATCTTCTCTTTATATCCCTTAGTCTTTGTTTGAATGCTAACTTGTTATTTGTTCTTGTAGGTTTACGGAACTTTAATAGGTTAAGTTGTGTTGATGCTGGTTGGCTAAACACATATGTATGATCGAGACGGGAGATTACCTTAAAACTCGTAAAAGGAATGCACTAAAGTAGCAATTGCATGCTTAGAATCAACCTAGTGTAGATTCATCCATTATAGTCTTACTTGTCGCATTAATCGTTTTCATAAATTTTTGTGCATCAATTCAACCAACCCTCCCCCCTTTGTGCCACTTGTCATTATAATCGATAATTGCATCTAAAACATTTTAACTCTCTTGGGTTCGAGCCTTACTTGATCACTATACTTGTTCTTAGTGCTAAGTCGGGATTTACTTTTGATTGGGTATAGACGACCATATAAATACCTTCGGTCACAATGCTATGCATACACATCTCATTTATTATCTTTAATTACGTTATATCATTACTAATTCAACTTCTTTTGTGGCACGAGAATCTCCCAAAACTCGCCTCCGCTAGTGTCTGTCGACAGGAATAGACCGTTTACATTCGGTAACCTGTGTGGGCCTGAACGCAAGAGCACCCCCCAGTCACTTGTAGAACTTGGGCAAGTGGTCATGACCCGTTATAATACACTTGGGCCTTTTAAACGTATACGTGGTTGTCCTAGTCCGGTTTAGGTTATAAATGCAACAATCATATGGCCAATCACCACTATCACAATCACCCCAATCCACAACTGCTCGCTAAGTAAGTCCTATGGACTTACCTGAAATCAAAGTAATTTGTACCACGTCACGGTTTCCCCTCAAGGAAACGATCAGGGCCGGCATCAGCAAGGCACACACAATATCAACCGCTATCAAAGCTAGGAGATCAATCTGCTACATCTCATGAACATAACCAACCTATAACTCGTATCTACTCCTCAATATCACAACATACACCCAAGTGCCTAAGGCACATTCCCATCATATATCTCATCAAGCTCATCAAAAACCACTCTGGCCTAGCTATAATCTATAGCCAAGGCCAAAAGAAAGGAAAGAAGAAGCATACCAAACTTGGTATATCCTGGAAACGCACATGCATAAACAAGGAAGCGCAGGAGTGCAGCACACCGCAGGGGCGGTGACACTAGGCCGCAGGGGAGGCGACATTGGCTTGGCCACAGGGGAGGTAGCTCCAATCCGCTGGGGCTGTCGATAGTGCAAAGAGAAATTCTCTGCTTCTCTTCGGCCATTCACTCGATCCTCTTCACTTCTTGAGTGTCCCAAAGGCAATCAACATACATATATACATACATATGATCATCAAACGTCCAAGATAGATCAACACAAGCATTGCTTGTGGGAATTCCTAACCTAAGGAAGAAGAAGGAAGGAAAAAAAGAAAAGAAGAGGATGAAAGCTTACCACAACAGCTAGGGAGAGGAAGGACGTCCTCACCAACAACTAACCAAGGCACAAAAACAACAACAACTCAGCCACAAGCATCGAAGCTTCTCACAAGCTCAACTCTAGCAAGATCTTCAAGAAAACTCAAAGGAAGAACCAAGAGAGAAAATAAAGGAAAGAAGAACGTGAGGGAGGGATAGAGAGATATTTGGTGAGGAAAGAAACCCTTCATCAGAAGGAAGGAACGAGGCTTATAAAGGAAACTACGGCCGAAAGCACGAGTCAAACTGTCAAGGAAAGCGGTTGAGGCTGCCATAGCCGTAGGTGTGGATCACCACACCTGCGGCCATACGAAACCGTAGGGGCGTGGTCCCTAAGAATACTAAGGATATTACATCAGATCCCCTAAAAACAAGTTTCGTCCCGAAACTTGAAAAAATATCCCAAATCCTCTCGGACCCATACGCTGAGGTATACACACTCTCTCTATCGGAGGCATCACCTCTCCGTTCAAAAAGGTTACAACCTATAACTTTCTATAACCTCAAAGTACAACATGGAGGAATCATCTACACCAACAACCAGATCACAACACTACCCAAGGCATAGAGGAAAACCATCTCTAGCCAACCCATAACCACGTCACAAGGCAGGGAGGAAAACCGTCTCCAGCGAAATCGTACTCGTAACACAACCACGTGGAGGAAATCCGTCTACACTCAAACTATGTTCATAAACAATAGCACGGAGGAATAACCATCTCCAACTAAACCCTAATCGCATATAAACAACGTGGAGGAAAGAACCATCTCCAACTATAATCACATCTCGTGGTAGCAAATAAGATCTAAATGATCAAATGCACATATCACAGCTAGCACGAAAACACATCATATCACATAAGCACATAACATAACACTCACAAAGATAGCACTAAGATCTACTCGTGGCTCGTACAAATGCATCTATCTCAACATAGAACTCTGGATAGTTCCTCTGGATACTATCCTCTGTCTCCCATGTGGCCTCATCAGGTCCTCGTCTAGACCACTGTATCCTCATCATAGGAATGTCATTCGAACGAAGGCGCCTCATACTTCGTTCTAGGACGGCAATCGGGTGCTCAACAAAAGTGTGGTCCGGCTCTACCACTAAGTCGTCACAACTGACGATGCGTCTCGTATCTAGTATGTACTCCCTCAGTTGAGACACATGAAACACATGGTGAACACCCTCTAACCTCGGGGGCAAATCTAATCTGCATTCTTCTGTCCCAACTCTGTCCAAAATCTCAAAAGGACTGACATATCAGGGACTCAACTTCCCCTTTATGCCAAAGCGTCTGATGCCACGCGTCGGAGATCCTCTCAGCCAGATATGAGCTCCTACTCTGAACTTTAGAGGCCGATGCCTCTTATCTACATATGACTTCTGGCGACTTTGTGCAGCCAACATCCTCTCTATGATCTGCGCTACTCGTGCAATATCGTCTTGAATCTGCTCACGCGTTATACCACTGATACTGCTAGACTCATCCCAGCATAGCGGTGTACGACATCTCCGTTCATACAGTGCCTCATACGGGGCCATCCTAATCGATGCATGTCACTTGTTGTTGTACGAGAAATTAACAAATGGAAGGATCTGACCATGCCTGTCTATAGTCCAACACACAAGCTCGCAACATGTCCTCCAGCGTTTGGATGGTCCTCTCTAATTGACCGTCTGTCTGATTATGGAATACAGTTGTGAAGTGCAAAGTCATCCCCAATACAATCTGTATCTACTGCCAAAACCTCGAGGTGAATCGTCCATCTTGATATGAGACAATCGTCATCGGTACACCATGAAGTCTCACTATCAGTCTCAGCTAATCTACTCAGTGGCCACGTTTCCTTAATAGAACCACAACCCAGATAGCATCAAAGTTCCTGCTCAACCTTAAACCGGTCACAAAATCCATGGAGATGTCCTCCAACTTCCACGGCGGTACTAGTAGTGGGTGGAGCTCTCCTCCAGATTTGTAATGCTCTATCTTGACCTACTGACAGGTCGCATGCCGTGTCACGAATCTGGCCACATCGGGTTTCAACCCTCCTTACCAATACGAACGTCTCACATCCTGATACATCTTACTCGCACCTAGGTGCATTGAATAAGTTGTGGAGTAAGCCTCCTGTAAAATCCTCTGTCTCAAATCTGCATCGGCGGGTACACAGACGCGATCGCGGCGTCTCATCACTCCATCTGCTCCTATGGAGAACTGTGGGGCCTCACAACGAGACATCCTATCTCGTATCCTCGTAAACGTCGGGCAGGTTCCCTGCTTCTATTGGATCTCACCCAACAGATAAGGTAGAACCTCTAAGCTACTCAACTAGGCATCCTCATTAGGAAGTTGGATGTTCAACTCTAGCCAAGCTAGATCTCTTTGCAGCTGTGGCTGAACTGTCAATCTCGCAATCGCCTTATCTCGAGGCATCTTCCTACTAAGGGCATCGGCGACAACGTTCGCCTTCCCTGGATGGTACAGTATCTCAAGATCAAAATCCTTGATCAACTCAAGCCATTTACACTGACGGTTATTCAATTCCCGCTACGTGAAAATATACTTTCAACTCTTATGGTCTGTGAAGATCTGACATGTAGCACCATACATGTAATGTCTCCAGATTTTCAATGCATGAACTACCGTAGCCAACTCCAGATCATGAGTCAAGTAGTTCTCCTCATATGTCTTCAACTTTCTAGACGCATATGCAATCACTCTACCACGCTGCATAAAAACTCATACCAAGCCTAGCTTGAATGCGTCACTATAGACTACAAAGTTTCTGTGCCCTCCGACTAGGCTAAGATGAGATCGGAAGTTAGACGTCTCTTCAACTCCTAAAAACTCTGAGTACATGGCTTGGACCATGCAAACCGGGTAGTCTTCCTCAACAGGATGGTGAGTGGACGGGCAATCACAGAAAATTCCTCCACAAATCGTCGATAATATCCGGCTAGGCAAAGAGACCCTGCCCACTTCCTTGACGTTCGTCGGTGTCGTCCATGCTGCTACTGACTCGATCTTCTCTGGATCAACCTTGATCCCATCGGCGGAGACAACATGACCCAAAAATGCTACCTTTGACATCCAGAATTCGCACTTAAATAACTTGGCATACAATTCTCTATCTCATTAAACTCGCAACACTGTCCTCAGATGTCTTGCATATTCCTCTCTACTATGAGAGTACACCAGGATATCGTCTATGCAGACCACCACAAACTGATCTAGGAAGTCGATGAATATGCCATTCATCAACTCTATAAAGACGGCGGGCGCATTCTTGAGCCCGAATGGCACACTACAAACTCGTGGTGGGCATACCGAGTCCAAAATGTCGTCATATGCACATCTTGCTCTCTCACCCTCAGTTGGAGATATCCCGAGCGGAAGTAGATCCTGGAGAACACAGTCACTCCCTGAAGGTGATCTAACAAGTGATCGATGCGAGGCAATGAATACTTGTTCTTGATGGTCACCTTGTTCAGTTCTTTGTAGTCGATGCACAATCTCAATGAGTAGTCCTTCTTCCGCACGAAGAGGATAGGTGCTCCCAACGGGGATACACTAGGGAGAATAAAGCCCTTCTCATCCAACTCCTCGAGTTACTTCTTCAGCTCTAACAAATTGATAGATGCCATGCGGTATGGGGCCTTGGAGATTGGTCTCGTGCTAGGCTCCAACTCGATGCCAAAGTCTACACTCCTTTGAGGCGGCAAACTAGACGGATCAACAAACACATCAGTAAACTCGTAGACCACAAGAATGTCCTCTAACGCTGGACTTTCATTCTCCTTCATGGTATAACACCAGAAGGCATCACAACCCTGTTTGATCAATCTCGCTGCATGTACCCCGCTGATAACCATACCTTATTTTCCAAGGTCCTAACCTCGAAAAATCTTGATTTGACCCGACTCGGTAGAGACCGTCATGGTCCCCCTACCTACATTTAACACAACACGATATCTATCCATCCAATCCATACCCAAAATGACTTCCTCATGCACCAGCGGCATGACAAAGAAGTTATGTTCCCTCCAAAAGATGTGTGCACAAATAAGCTTTAAATTTATATCCAAGAATTAAGCTTAACGATAGCGAACCCACAGTGTACGGATCAATAGTAGTATGAGGTGATATTCTGGATTCAATCTTTGGGAATCGGTAAGAACAAAGAAGTAAAGGTAATCCAACTTGGGTAGCAAGCAAAACAATGACTATAACAAAGAATAAAGAAGCATGAATAATGGGAATGCAGATTCTAAAGATCTAAGTATCCGGTTGTGATTTTCGATTCAAGATGTCTAAGGATGTGTACGGACAGAGCTAGATAGAAAGGTATGTATATCTTCGGTAGGTTGTCGTCCGGTTTAAGTTCCGACTTCCCTTTATCCCAACCAAAAGATTCTACTTAACGGATGTTGAGTCTCGTCAAGAAGAGGTCACAAGGATAGGATTTAGCTCTCACACTAACCAAAACCCAAAGAAAAGAAAGATAAAGGGTAAATAGCATGACACTCATCTCACCTAAGTGAGGGGTTTGAATCCTCTATCACCTAAAGCTCGTAAACACTCACAATCGGCAAAGCAAAGGCCAAAAAAGGTTAACAGAGGTAGGGTTTAATCAATCTTGAACTTTGGATAAAGGCAAAAGCGAAACGTGCAAGATAAAGGAAACCACGGGTAGATCTTGGGAAACCACGGTCGTGGTTCCTTAAGAACAGGCCTTGGAAATCCTCATTCGAGGGTTTCGTCTCACAACTCTCAGGGTCCGATCTGTTAAGGCTCAATTTATAATCATCTATACCACAACCATCAACCCTTCACCCTAGAATCGCAGGGGGGTTTAGCCAACAATCATCATCGTAATCAAATCAAGATTAAGAAAAGGAATCAAGACAGATATGCAATCAAGAAGAACGGAAGGATGAATAAAACCAACCTTCAAAGAATCAATAACTCAATCAATCAAACAATAAACAATCCCAAAATGTGTTCTCAAAGACAAAATCAAAGACTAGAACAATCTCACAAATCTCTAAGGTAGAACCAAGAACTTCTTCAATCTCCTCCAATGGTAAAGCAATCTTTTCCGATGTACGGAAAATGGAATCCAAGAACGCCTTCCTTCCGGCCTGAAACATGATCTTTTTCTATGACGTGATAAAGCGCGGTCCTCCGAGATGCAGTCGTCAACCCCCTTTTATAAAATAAAATTAGGTTAAAAGACTCCTTCCTTTCTTTCTGACGTGACAATTAACGTAACGAACTTTTCCGAAGAAAACCATGGGTGACGTCACAAAACCACGGCCGTGGTTCCTCCCGTGACGACTCTCGACCTTTGTTTGCACGTGTGAAATTCAATTAATTATCAAAACCCCAGCCGTGGAACTTCTTTCTTGACCGTGGTTCTCCCTTTTCGATGCTTTTCACCTTTGCTTCACTTTATACTTCTTCCAATGGCATTCCAATGCCTCCCAATAGAATCCTCATCGACCAATGCTCAGTGAATGGTCCCTTTCCACTCCATTCTAGCTCTAATTAACCTAAAATCATAACATAGCTTGTGTAGATCTCTATTCCAAGATAATAGGTGAATATACTCGATAAATGCTACGAATGCATGTCCTCGTACTCAAAAGAAAGGGAAAAACTACCTATATGCACATCTAAACTACGTCATATTTCATGCCATCAAAATACCCCATACTTGCCTCTTGCTTGTCCCCAAGCAAGGTTCAAAATCTAGAATACAAATATTTATGAAATATGAATGCAAAGACAAAGAAAAACACAATATTTTTGGATTTAGGCTTCTATTCAAAGATCGCTTTCTACACTTGTTTCATAGCTTTCTGAAAATCGTTATGTGAACAAAAAGACCCATGTCTTGAAAAGAATAATCACATCTTGCAAAAGTTTCAAAACCAACATCATAACCTGAAGCAAAATTAAAATAAATCATGGGAAAAATCCAATTTGGACAACAAAGCCAAACAACAATCTCAAAGATCTTAAGGTCTTTCAAATCAAGGTCAAAGAAACGTGTTAGGGTGGGATATGTATAAGGTGTGTGGTGCAAAATCTGGGAAAGAGGACAATAACATCACAACTTTTCAAGCACACTTCAACTTCCACCAATAGAGCTTTGCTCTTCTTCTTTTCGAGTTGCCTCAAACCATAATGCACATACAATGACTTGTTATGAATATTGCTCAATCCGACTTTAGCAAGACACAAACACCCGACTATGTGAATGGTACCGAGTTACTCATCATCATGATTGACTTCCCCAAACCTATTTTTCAACACACTTCATCACTTCAAACTTCACAACTTTTGCACAATTGCATCCTAATTCTCGGATAAGTAAGAAAGGGCAATATATATAGATATACACGAGGAGCTAAAAGCGTGATCAAGAAGAAGAAAGGAATAAAACGAAACGCCTTAATCATATCAATAAGAAGCGTAAGAACTTTTATAAAAGCGCTTTCAACCTTCAATTTCTCAACATGATTTAAATCAAATTCCAAATTATAAAACTTGCAAGAAAATTCAACAAAACATTGAAATCCTTCCCAAATCACAATCCATTTTAAACACATTAAAATAGTTTTCTCCATCAAGGTCATCTCCAATCCAAGAAGCACAATTTTTTTTTAAATTTTCAAATGTTTTTGGTCTTTTTCAAAACTATCGAATGCAAAACAATAACGAAATATGCAACAAGGATAAGGAAATATGCAAGGTACGATGGTCATACAAGCAAACAAGTATCTGAAAGTTATTACAGATCAAAGGTATTCAACCACCCCATACTTGAAACACACGTTGTCCCCAACGTGTAATAAAAGTAGAGGTAAAAGTACAAGAAACTCACAAGTTCGGTGGAGTAGCTAAAAAGCGCATGTCATCATCCAAGTGGAGGCGGGAATTGATGCCATGTTGGGTCATAGGGGCAGCTGAACTAGGCGTTGTAAAGGTCTCGTATCATCTACTGCCCATGCTCGACGGTCCCAAGGCGGTCATCTATGCTCTCTATCCTCCCCTCCAGTGCGGGAATCCATGGAGGTTGCTCATCGAACCACGATGGACGCTCTAAAGTGCTGGCTCTGCGCTGGGATGGACTAGCCCAAGGACGACGAGTGGTAAACCTCCTAGGAGGATCGTGCTGCCCTCCCATGGATGGAAATGAAGATGGCAGCTCCTGAGAACTACCAAACTCTCGGTCACCCCTGTAGTCGCTAAGGCCGGTGTTAGGGGTCGGCGATTTCGCTGCGTAAGGGCGTGGTTTTTGGGATTTTTGGCGTTGCAACGAAGTGAAGGCGACTATTTATACTTTTCTGATGTTTTGGAAAACCAGACCCCCTGGAAAAACCACGGGCGTGGAACCATCCGTGGCGCCTCTCAACTTGTGTTTCCACAGTCAAAAATAGGAAACCGCAGCCATGGAATCCTATTTTTCCCGTGGAATCCTCTTTTACGTCCTTTTTCGACAACGAATTTGCTATTCTTCCTCACATCTTTTCAAAGATTTGCTAGTTCCTGTCATCCAGAAACAAAAGAAAAACCGGGAACGAACCAACGAAAATAACAAAAACAAACTAACTAAGATAATCTAAAAAAAAAGGGAAAAGAAAATGATACCTTTGGTTGCCTCCCAAGAAGCGCTTTGTTTAAGGTCCGTTGCTAGACCATTCCTTTCGCTTGCTTAAGTGAGGAGGGTAGATGTTAGCTCCTCAATCTGAACGTCTGGTATGTACTTCTTTAGTCGTTGACCATTGACCTTGAAAGCTCCGCATTGTTCACCCCATACTTCAACCGCACCATGAGGGAAAATATGTTTAATTACAAAAGGTCTGGTCCAACGAGACTTCAACTTACCGGGAAATACACGAAGATTGGAATTGAAGAGAAGGACAAGATCGCCTTCTTTCAAATCATTCGGAACGATGTGCTTGTCGTGCCACCTCTTCGTCATTTCTTTGGAAGCTCGGACATTTTTCGATGCTCTTGTCACCTTGTTATGGTCGTTTGAGTCATCTCTAGATGTTTGTAATGATGGAGAAAAGGTGAAACAATGTTTGATAATGTTAATAAGAGGAGAGGAAGAAACATCGGGAATTTTGGATTCAACGGGTTCACTGATACTTCCATGGTCGTGGAACCAACCGTGACTGCTCTCGACTTATCTTTCCACGAGGTAATTATTGGAAACCACGCCCGTTGAACCTTGGCTTTTGCCAACTTTTGAGTCTTTCCGTTCTTCCTCCACAATGGTCCTTCTCGTGCTTGTTTTTGCTGGAATGTCGGGTGATATGGAATTCACCATCTCCCTTGATGCTTCCTCTTGAATGGAAAACTCCACATCTTCCCCACCGATGTTGAAAAATAGTTTGGCATTTTTGCAATCAAATTGACAACCAAACATTGCGAGAAATGGCCTCCCAAGTATGATTGGGATTGGGTAATCTGCAGGAATATCCAAAACTACAAAATCAATTGGAACATAGAATTCACCAAGCCTCACCGGGATATCCTCAAGAATGCCAACGGGTCGAGTGATGGATCGATCCGCCATGTATAACGCCATCTTCACCGGTTTAGGTTCTCATAAACCAACCTTTTCGCACAATGCAAGTAGAATAATGCTCACACCTTCTCCTAGATCACAAAGAGCATCATACGTGCCCTTTCCAATGCTAATGGGAACACAAAATGTACCCAGATCTCTCAGCTTGGGTGCATCCTCTCCGTCATGGTTTTGATGAGTTCCGATGATATGGAAGTCATCTTCACTTCACCAAAATCCTCTAGCTTCCTCTTGTTAGAGAGGATTTCCTTCAAGAACTTCCCATAGGATGACATACCTAAAATTGCATCAATAAAATGTATATTAATATGCAGCTTGCTCATGAGTTCAATGAACTTACTGAAGTGTTTATCAAGATGTGCTCTCGCTCTTTTTTGTGGAAACGGGAGCGGAGATTTATAGGCTGGAGGAGGAACGTAAACAGGAACCTTCTCTTTTTCTTTCTCAGCCTGAACCTCTACTTCTACGGGTTGTTCGCTATTATCACTCTCCTTTGGTGTAGGAACGGTGATCTTCACGCCACTCCTTATAGCGATCGACATCACTTGCCCCTTCGGGTTATCTTTAGTTTTTCCGAGAAGTCTCCCTTGATCTCTAGGAGCTTCTTCGTCCTTACTAAACACTTGATTTTCCAAGGCTTTTTGTGCCTTAGAAAGTGAAGTGACAAGGCTCTCTAACCCTTGATCTTCCCCATCGTTGCTTCTATCATTGCTTTAAGCTTGTCCTTCTCCGGATGGATTGAACTCGATAAAGCTTGTCCCTGACTTTTCAAAAGAATAGAAGAAGAAGGAGGAGGAGTTAGTGAATTTTTAGCATGGGAATAGGATTACCGGGATTTTGCTGATTGGATCTCCATTTGTTATTGTAGTTCCGGTTGTTATTGTTGTTGTTCCAATTGTTGTTCCTATTTCCTTGTTGGTTTTCTCTTCCAACATAGCCCACATCTTGCTCCTTGGGATGCTTCACATGAGCTTTAAAAAGGTCTTTCAAAGCCTTCATTTCACTATTTAAAGTGTTCAGCTCCTTCACAATAGAGGTGGTAAGATTTAGCACCGGGGCTCTTGAGCTTTGGCTCCCGCCTTCTTCACCTATATGTAAGTACTTCTCAATTATGAGATTTTTTTTCCAACAAATTCCCATGCTTCATCCACCGGCTTGTCCATTACAGTCCCTCCTAAAAGTGATTGTAGCTTTTGAATTGCGCTTCCGCATGCAAGCCCTAAAGTACATCACAAGCAAATCAATCTTTGGAATCCCATGATGTGGGCAATCTAATAAGAGGCCTTTGAACCTTTCCCATGAGGTGAAAAGACTTTCACCATTCTTCATCACAAATGCGTTGATCTTAGCTCTAAATTCCACCATCTTTGATGGCGGAAAGAATTTGGTAAGGAACTCCGCAGTCATCTCTTCCCACGTGTTCACTCTTCCGGCGGGAAGTAATTGTTACCATGCTAGGGCTTTATCCTTCAAAGAGAAAAAGAAAACACGCAACTTATAATTGTTATTTTCGCACCTTGAAGGTCTCAATGTTTCCATTAAGATCTCATAATTATGAAGGTGTTGGTGCGGTGACTCTCTCTCCATTCCTCCAAAGCGATTCTGCTGGATCATAGTAATCACTGGAGGTCTAATCTCGTAGTCACGATCGGCTGGATCTCCAAAGTGCACGCCCGAACGTCGGGCTTGCTGGACCCGATCCATTCGTTGCCCAAGTGTTTGTAGAATGCCCACAAACGGATCAGCTGGTTCCACTCTGGGTGGAGGTGGTTTTGGCACATAAACTGCTTTCTTAGTTTAAGAAAGCAGCCATTTTCTTCTTTCTTTCTTCTTTCCTTCATTCCTTCCTTTCTAGCTTAGGTTCCACAAGTTTGATCTTGTGGCAGCCTTGATTGGCTTCTTTTGATATATATATGTATGTGTATGGATGCCGGATGAAGAAGGAGTGAAGAAGATCAAGTGAAGAAGCAAAGGACAGCCGGAAGTGCATCTTCTGCACACTAGGCGCCCCTGCACCCCTTTGGACCGCCCCAGCGCTGGCTGTGTGCCGTCCCTGTACCACCTTTCCGCCGCCCCTGCGGCCACCTGCATTAGCTTGCGTTTGCACTTGGTTCTGCAGGTGAGTCTTGCTCCTAGACTTGCCTATGGTTGGCATTGCCTCTTCCTTTCCTAGTATGAGAGTGTAGTTCCATGCAAGGTCTAGATGAGAGGGTTTGGATGATGTATGATCATGTTATGCCTTATACGGCTTTTGAGGATTATAGGTTGTGAGGTTTAGGTTGAGGATGATCCTATGGATCCCTTGGGTCTAGGTGTAACCCCTTTGATTGATAGGAGATTTATATATTTCTATGCCTTGTTTATGGGGCAGTGTACCTCTCAAGATTAGAGGTTGATCGTGGTTGAGTGTTGTACAAGGTTGAGGTAAGTCCGTAGGACTTACTTAGCTACCATCCCTATATTGGGTGTCTGCATGAGTGATGTGTGTGTTATATGCGTATTATGATAGCATGTGATGTTGATTATTACCGACCTATGTTTTATGTATTGCCCCGTATGCGTGGCTGTGATAGCCTTTCCCTTTCATACCGCCGTGGAGTCTAGGAGGTTCTTTAACGTCAGGCCACCTGTTATACAGGAAGGGCGCAATCTACTCCCATAGGGTACACGGGTTGTGTGACCGACATTACTTCCAGATGGCTAGCAGGCCCAGAGGCGCGGGTGTATCGGTCCTCGTGTCACATAGTTTCATCTATCTATATATATACGATTTGAGTGAAAGACTATGATATGAAGATGATAAAATGGGTAAATGTGTGATAGCATGCTGATATGTTTATCTTTCATGACTTGTGCTTCTGCTTATGCATTACCTTACATATATATGGTTAGCTAATGATTTCATTCCATGTTGTAGAGGCCTTGCAGGATAGGCGTGTTGCTGAGTGATCTGGCAGGGTGACAAGCCGAGGACTCTCGTACATAGGATGGTTGTGGTTATGGGTTGTTTATGTTTCCCTCTTGCGTGAGGATGATATTTTGTTGACCTCCTTGTGAGGATGTTGTTTTATACTCGGCTATGATGTTGTTCACCTTTTGGTTGTACAATTTATACAGTTTTATGAATTTGTTTTATATTTGTCAATGACATGTTATAAGGTCCACTGAACTTGTTGTCAGGCTAGGGTCATGATCCATTTTGAGATCCTAGCTAATGTGACACTCCGAGTCTCGTGGATTTGGGGTGTTACACTACGGGCTTTAGGTGTTACAAATATGGTATCAGAGCCTTAGATTAACAACAATGGCATTTGCAATCTTCTTGAAAGGCCGAATAGATAAAATAAACAAAACCCGAAAGGGGTTTGAGTTTTCAAAAGTAGTTTAGGTTTTAAACCCTGTTCACAATTGATTTTGGATAGAATGAACAGGTAGTCATCACTCATTTCCGGGATCTCAACAGCTTATGACTCAAATTGAAAGACCGTCTCTTCCTCCGGTAGTCATAGGCTAGGGACAAGTTTCCATTGTTGTTCCGCCTGTAGTGGAGGATAGACCCGAGGAGACCGATTATGTCTTGATTAGTAAATATAAGTTTCGAGAATATATACGCCTAGTGGAGAAAGCCGTAAAAGAGGTTGACGTACTTTTGATTTACCGTCACTTGCAAAGTCAATTGAGGCCTCCGGGTCAAGGAAGAGACAACGGATCAAACCAGTTAGTGTCAGAGCAAAGACCTTGGGTGTTGGACAGAGTCAAACACAAGGACGTTCGAGTGGTCCCTTTGCCACACGGACCTCTGGTAGAGAGACACAGTGTTTCAACTGTGAAAAGTTTGGACATAGACGATCGGAGTGTTAGAGGTCGTTAGTGACGTGCATTACGTGTGGTAAGGTAGGGACAAATCTATATTTTGCCACTAAGGCAAGGCATTGCTTCAGCAAGACTCCTCCCCTGTTAGGGATGAAGGAAGTGAACGAAGAAGACCGAGTTACCCCTTGGCCGCACAGGTTGCGAAGACAGGACGATTGTGTTTCAACGTCGGTGATCCCAAACGTTTACAACCTAAGTGTCCGTTGGCACAGATATCTTGCTTTACATGTGGGAGCCCATGTCATTTGGCTCCCTATTTCCGGTGAGGTAATGTTTCTCCTCAAAAGGATCCTTATCTTGCCGGTACCGCTGGAATAGTGACATATACCATGATGAGGACAACAATGATACTTGAAGATCATATGCTCGAGTTTTTAGTTGTGGAGTGTAGTGGAGTCGCCAACGTTAGCTCTTTTAGGTACCATTATTGTTAATGGTTTATCTGTTTGAGTTCTTTTGATACGGGTGTTATTTTTTCATTTTTTATGCATGTGTTGAACGTTGGTTTAGATGCGATATAGGGGGTACCTTTTACTATAGGTTTACCCGATGGTATTAGGGTCGGAGGTACCCACGAGATACATGTTTATCCCATTCGTTTAGGGACATGTGATTTTCTTGTAGACTTCTTTGTAATGTCATTTGAACGTGAAGAAGTCATTTTTAAGGATGGCTCGAGTAGACCGCCATAGTGTGGTTTGGATATTGGTAGGTGGACCATATCGGTCACTTATGCGATAGGGCAGTTTGAGACATTTTCTTGAAGTAAAGATCTTGAAGAGACATTGACTGTTATCAGTACAGTTCAAGTCGCGACGCTCATTTTCAGGCTTGTGAGGCCTTCTGGTGTTATGCCATGAAGAGAGCGAAAGTTTGACGTTAGAGGACGCTTTTGTGTTATGCGAGTTTATGTATGTGTTTCATATACCATCTAGTATATTTCCATTGAAGTGCGTGAATTTTGGCATTGAGTTAGAGCCTGAGTATGAGACTTGTTTTGAATGCACCGATGTTTTCGTACGGAAGAACGGATTAATTAGACTATGCATGGATTATCAAGAGTACAATAAGATGATCATTAAAAACGAGTAGTTATTCCCCCACAGTCATGTTTTGTTGGATCTTTTGCAAGAAACTTTAGTTTTTTACGGATAGAGTTGAGACCCGGATATCACCGGATGAGGATGAGAGAACAAGATGTGCCCAAAACGGCATTTCCGACTCGGTATGGGCACTACGAGGTTGTAGTGATGTAATTCGGGCTTACGAAAGTGCCGCCACATATATACAATTGATGAACGACATCTTCGTCGACTTCTTGAGTTTTAGTAGTTTCCATAGATGATATCCTGGTGTATTCTCAAAGCAGGGACACGCAGGACATTTGAGAACGGTTCTACGCGTTTTATAAGATAGGGAGTGTATACTATGTACGGGTTCGAATGTCTGAGGTGACCTTTCTATATTGCGTGGTTTCCACCAAAGGGATCAAGGTTGATTTGACGAAGATTCCGACTGTTGCAGTTTGGACAACACCGACGAATTTCGAAGAAGTTCGTAGCTTTTTGAATTAGCCGGATATTATCACTGGTTGTGGAGGGTTTTTTGGTGATTGCCCGATCACTTGCCAGTCTGTTGAGGAAGACTACCAGGTTTGTATGGTCCGAGCCGTGTACTCAGAGTTTGAGGAGCTGAAGAGAAGATTGACTTCTACTCCTATTTTAGCACAACGATAGGGCATTGATGATTTCGTTGTGTATAGTGAGACTTCCAAGCTTGATAGGGGTGTGTGTTAAAGCAACGAGATCTTGCGGCATCAACCATATGTAGTTTCAAGACGGAGCATCACAGACCGTGAAAGTCTGAAGTATAATTGTAATCAACAAGGATTAAATATCATTAGAAGCGATGTCTTGAGTTGATTAAGGATTTTAACCTTGAATCATTAGGAAGGCAAATCTTGTCGCCAATGACATAACAAGAGGACACCTCGAGAGAAGGTGCTACGCTCAGGATGTGAGTGTGATACGCAATAGGTTTTAAATTTATAATCTCGTTATATTTCTCCTAACTCCTAGCGAAACCGCAGTGTACGGGGCGTTTGTAGTAGGGATAGTATTCCGAGGTCGAACACAAAGACTAAGGTGAGATTGATTCGATTAGTGATTAAGTTTAGTGAAGATCTAAGCCTAAGAAAAGAGAAGGAAATAAAGAAACGAAAATCTAAATGTTTTTGGGTGGTTTTTAGGTGATAAATCAAGGATCACAAATAATGCGAAATATAATAATCAACTAAGCTAACAAATCAACACAAACAAACAAACTAAACACGAGATATAGATCAAAGAGGGAAAAGCGGATTCTAGGGGTTGGAAATTCCGGTTATGGCATAGGAAGAAAGCTATCTAATCATTCCTTGGATTAACTATGATATGTTGGGAGTGAGTGTTTCTAGATTGGGATCAATCACCGGGTAGGTCTCATGGTCCACTAGTCCGTTCCTAAGGTCTCATCACCGGGTAAGTCTCAAAGAGCCTAAGGGATGGAATTCTACACAAACCGGATTGTCACCTAGGGATCTAACCTATCCTTACCGGGTAAGTCTCGAAAGGGTTAGTCCTAAACAACTATCCTAGCACACTTAGTCCAATGTCGGCTTATGAGGCTAACCACTACCTAAAGTTTGTCATCTTTTAAATCTAAGAGCAAGAATCACCGGGTAGGTCTCAAAAACTTGTTTGCTAACACTAGGTCACCCTAGGATAGATTTAACTCAACAAACACTAGGATTTCAACATTCTAACAAGCTAGAGCTTAGATCCATCGAACCAGGGAAACCACGGGTTGTTCTACCACTTCCCCGGCCATGGAATGGCAAGAACAAACCGTGGACTCCAACAGAGGCTTCGTCCAAGTAAACAAGTCATCCGTAGGTAAATCTAAGTCCATCCTATCATAGTTCTAGCCATAACCATCCTTCCCTTACCCTAGAATCGCATCTATTTAGCCTACAACTTTCATCATAGCAATCGAAATCATCAAACATAAAATCATGGCTTCCATTTGCAAGATAATGAAGAGAAAGAGATGAACAAGTGAAGCAAACAAAACCAAGCTGAAATTAAGATTAGAAAGACTCACAACCCTTCCAAAAGAAGGTTTAATCGATTCTTACAACCCTAGAAAACGATTCCGAAATTCTTCACTACAAAGCCCATCAAGTGCTAGCAATGGTGTGTTCTTCTCTCCTCCTTCAATGGTGTCTCCCTCCTTAGAGAATCTTCTTGTTGGGAGAGTTTTTGATTGGATGATAGGGGATAATGGATGGCTACTCCAAGATGCCTTCTCTCAGACTTGCAGGACCACTTTTATACTACAGGACAACCTTGCTAGAGTTGGCCTTGAGATCGTGGCATAGCTATCACAACCGCCTGGCAGAAACCACGGGTGGCTTCCACGGCCGTGGTCCCTCCAGTGATCGTGGATTGGTGCTTCAGCGTTGCCTTGGATCATTAAGCTATGATTTGGTGCATGACTTGTGTTGACAAGGTTCCATGAGTCCTCCTTAGCCTCTAGCTTGCATCCTAATGAGTCCGAGGGTGTGTCATCTTGATGAACGACCCTCAAACGTATTGATGTAGCTCCTAAATCTCCCAAAATACCTACAAAGCAATGCACAAGTCCGTGTAGACGTCTATCTCGACAAAATACGTGAATTGAGTGCAAACGTCGTGAACTAGTGCTAAACCATGCATGAATGAGTGGGAAATCTATCTAAATGACTACCCTAACCTAAGTCATAAATCGTGTTATCAAACATACCCCATACTTAAGTTTTGCTCGTCCCCGAGCAATTTCCCAACTATAGGTTAAGAGATGACATGATTTATGTATGCAGAAAAATGGCAAAATCTTTTTGTAGTTGTGCTTCTAATATTGGATCACCTTCATAGTCATGTTTCATGGCAATGAATGGGCAATCATGTATCAAATAAATGAAGGCACGGAAAGACAATTGTGCTTAACTCTAAAGCATGCATGAAATGTAAAAATGAAGAAGTCAAGATGATCAAGAGCATATCCAATCTAGATTACTAAGTCTTACAAACATGCAAATAGGTCATAAGGTCTTGTGAAATAAAAGGCCAAGAAACGTTGTGATTAGGTGGGGATTTTTCTAGGCTATGTGATGCTAATCCGGGAATGGAACTAACTCCACAATTTTGTCCTTGATCAACTTCCCACAAGTGTATATTTTCTCCATTTTTTCCTTTCTTTTCTTTTTCTTTCACTTATTTTTGAGACAATGGCATTGGTGTACAAGAGCCGAAACCTTGGTGATTAGCCGTCCTCGGGTTTTTTCTATTTTTCGAGGTGCATCCACACCGGGCACACATACCAAAACTCGTTAGGACTATTGGTTTAATTGACTTTGGCAAGGCACAAACACCCGATTATGCGAATGGTGCCGAGTTACTCGTCATTTAAACCAACGTCCCCAAACCTATATTTTTGTCTACACTTTCACAACAAATTCAGCATTTTATTCATGACATTCTTTCATCAACATCTTCACCCCACACTTGCTTTTCACACACATCAACACACTAACATGCTCCTATTCCCGGATGGGTCAAAACAGGTAAAATTTATATCAATTGAGTTGCTCAAACATCATGATCAAGATGAGAAGTAGAGAAAGATGAATTGCCTCATTCATTCCTAGATGGTGTGCAAGAACTAGCATGTAATTTCGACTTTCAATACTCAATCCATTCTAGGCAAACATCATGATCACAAGTCATTCATGGGATTGAATATAAGTACTTCAAGTCCACATATGCATTCATCAATTTAACACATAAGGCCATCCATAGCCAATCCACAAGACAAGATTCATCATTAGTGTCATATCCAAGCCTAGAAAGCACAAAATGTTTTAAATTTTCTGATTTTTGGATTTTTCAAAATGAGTATATACAATGCAAGATATGTGACAATATTAAACTATCCTAGTTGCTAATCATGCAAAAGATCATGCAAACCCCACCCCATACTTAGAAACACATTGTCCCCAATGTGTAAATGAAGTAAAGGAGAGTGAAAGAAGGTTCTCACAATGTAAAAATGGTTTGCTATGGTATTTGGGATTTCTCAAGTGGAATTGATGGTGGATGATCCTATCAACAATGGTAGAAAGCTCTAAGTGTTCATCAAAGCGTCGGGACCCGCACTAGGCACCACTAGTCATCCAAGTTCCGCGTCCGCTCCACCCATAATTGATGAGGGGTTCATCATCATCATTCATATGCCATGCAAGGCTTCCAATACTACCAAGACTCTAGCACACACACAAAACACACCAAACACACACAAAAACAGAAAAATCAAAAACAAAACGAAAAAAAAAAGAAAAACGTTACCAATGGGTTGCCTCCCATCAAGCGCTTCTTTAAGGTCATTAGCTTGACCAAACTCGGGGGCGTCTCATTCTAGGTGAAGTGGGGCAATCATATCCACCGGAGCTCCCGGGATATACTTCTTCAACCGGTGCCCATTCACCTTGAAGTCTCCACAATGCTCCCCTCCTATCTCAATAGCTCCATGGGGGAAGATCTTCTTCACCACATATGGCCCGGTCCATCTTGATTTTAGCTTTCCGGGGAAGAGCCGCAGCCTTGAGTTGAAAAGAAGGACAAGGTCGCCTTCTCTCAACTCCTTCGGAATGAGGCGCTTGTCATGCCACCGTTTGGTTCTCTCCTTGTAGATCCGGGCATTCTCATAAGCATCCAACCGGATGTCCTCAAGAGCGTTTATATCAAGCAAGCTCTTCTCACCGGCCTTCTTGAGGTCAAAATTTAGCCACTTAATGGCCCAATAAGCTCTATGCTCCATCTCCACCGGAAGGTGGCAAGACTTGCCATAGACTAACTTGTAGGGAGTGGTGCCAATTGGTGTCTTGAAAGCGGTTCTATATGCCCACAAGGCATCATTGAGCTTCATAGCCCAATCCTTTCTCGTCCGAGAAACCGTCTTCTAAAGGATTCCCTTTATCTCCCGGTTGGAGATCTCCACTTGGCCACTAGTTTGGGAATGGTAAGGTGTTGCCACCTTATGAGTCACCCCATACTTAGCCAAAAGTGCCCCAAAGTTCCTATTAGTGAAGTGCTTCCGTCCGTCACTTATGATCACCCTTGGTGTTCCAAACCTAGGAAAGATCACTCGGTTGAAGAACCGCACCACCACCTTGGCCTCATTTGTAGGAGAGGCGATTGCCTATACCCATCTCGAAACATAGTCAACCGCCAATAGGATGTAAAGGTTTCCACATGAAGAAGGGAATGGTCCCATGAAGTCCACGCCCCACACATCAAATATCTCCACTTCTTGTATGTTGTTCAAGGGCATCTCATTCATCCTGGAGATGTTGCCCATCCTTTGGCAAGCATTACAAGCTACCACAAAGCTTTGCACATCCTTGAACAAACTTGGCCAAAAGAAGCCCGATTGCAACACTTTCGCACATGTCTTGTGTGAGCTAGCATGCCCTCCACATGGTAAGGAATGACAATGGTGGATCACACTCTCCACCTCATCTTCCGGTATGCATCTTCTAAATATTCCATCCGGCCCTCTCTTGAACAAAAGTGGTTCACTCCAATAGTAGTGCCTCACATCTTTCAAGAACTTCTTTCTTTGGGCATATGTCAATCCGGGAGGCACTTCCTCACACACAAGATAGTTCACAATGTCGGCATACCATGAATCACTTCCTCTAGACACTTGGAATAAGCACTCTTCCACCATTTGCAATTGCTCATCCCGGAATGAGTCATCAATCGGGATGTCACATCTTTCAAGCTCTAACGGTGGGAGTCTACTAAGGTGATCCACCACAGAGTTTTCGGACCCCTTCTTGTCCCGGATTTCCAAATCAAACTCTTGAAGAAGAAGGATCCACCGAATCAACCTAGGCTTGGCATCCTTCTTGGTAAGTAGATAACGGATCGCAACATGATCCGTATACACAATGACCTTCGCCTCAACAAGATATGACCGGAACTTCTCAAATGCATACACAACCGCTAGCAACTCCTTATCGGTGGTAGCATAATTGAGTTGGGCATCATCTAGCGTCTTGCTAGCATAATAAATGGCATGTGTGTGCCCATCTTTCTTTTGCCCCAAAACAGCCCCAACGGCTACATCACTTGCATCACACATGATCTCAAACGGTAAACTCCAGTCCGGAGGTTGCATGATAGGTGCGGAGATCAAGGCGTTCTTCAACCTACAAAAAGCCTCAAGGCAATCCTTGGAGAAAACAAACTCAACATCTTTCATTAGTAGGTTAGTAAGAGGTTTAGAAATTTTAGAGAAGTCTTTAATAAACCTCCGGTAAAAACCGGCATGCCCTAAGAAACTCCTTACCCCTTTCACCGAGGTAGGTGGTGGCAACTTCTCTATCGTTTCAATCTTGGCCCTATCAACCTCAATGCCACGGTTGGACACCAAGTGTCCCAACACAATACCTTCACTTACAATGAAGTGGCATTTTTCCCAATTTAAGACAAGATTTTTCTCCTCACGTCTTTTCAATACTAATGACAAGTTAGCTAAGCAATTATCAAAGGAAGAACCATAAACAGAAAAATCATCCATAAACACTTCCGTGATGTTTTCAATGTATTCCGAAAAGATAGCCATCATACAGCTTTGAAAGGTGGCGGGTGCATTACACAACCCAAATGGCATTCTCCTATATGCAAAAGTTCCCCATGGACATGTAAAGGTGGTTTTCTCTTGGTCATCGGGGTGGATAGGGATTTGGAAGAATCCACTATAACCATCCAAATAGCAAAAATGAGAATGTTGAGCTAACCTCTCTAGCATTTGGTCAATGAAAGGGAGAGGGAAGTGATCTTTCCTAGAGGCCATGTTCAATTTCCTATAGTCAATACACATCCTCCATCCCGTAACCCTCCTAGTTGGGATTAGTTCATTGTTCTCATTAGTCACTACGGTCATCCCACCCTTCTTAGGAACTACATGAACGGGATTAACCCACTTACTATCCGAGATAGGGTAGATAATTCCCGCATCTAGCAACTTAATGTTCTCTTTCTTGACTACCTCTTTCATTATAGGATTCAATCTTCTTTGATGTTCAATAGAGGGTTTATGGTTATCTTCCATCAATATCTTATGCATGCACAAAGAAGGTTTTATGCCAACCAAATCATCAATAGTATAGCCAATGGCTTTCCTATGCAATCTTAGCTCATGCAACAACTTAGCAAGTTCATCATCATTCAAGCATGCATTCACAATCACCGGATATGTAGAGTTATCACCAAGAAAAGCATACTTCAAATGAGAGGGGAGTGGTTTGAGTTCATGTTTAGGAGGACCTTTATCGAGTGGAGACGATCCAAATAACATTGGTTGAGATGAATCCAAAGCAAATGAAGACCCTTCAAGGCTCCTTGAAGCTTGATCATCAATGGGGGTTGCTTCTGCGGGAACCACGGTTGGATCCACGGTTCTTGGCACATCCATGGCCGTGGAAGTTGCCAAGCTTTCTCGTTGGAGCTTTCCAGAGAGTTCTACGGCCGTGGACCACACTCCACGCCCGTGGTTCTTACAGGTGCTCAGCATGCCTTCGTGAACCTCAAATTTAGCTCTTGTCTCCTTTTCTAGTGCTTCCAAGGCCTTGATTTCTTCATTGCAAGCCTCCTCAATACCTTCCTCCATCAAACATAAGGTAAGAACCTTCTCCAAGGGGTCCTTGATCAAGATCGAGCTCACAACTTCTCTAGACTCCTCTTGCTCGACTATGTTGAATACATCTTCATCAAGGGTTGGCCCTTTCATCATTGTGGACAGCTTGAACTTGATGTTCTCTTCTCCAATGTTGAAGGAGAGAGTCCCATTCTTGCAATCCACTAGGCATCCGGAAGTGGCTAGGAAGGGTCTTCCCAAGATGAAGGGAACCGGATAGTCCGCCGGAATATCTAAGACAACAAAATCAATCGGCACATAGAACTTTCCTAGTTGCACTTGAATGTCTTCTAAGATCCCAACCGGTGAGTGATTGAACGGTCCTCCATGTAGAGGGTCATCTTGACCGGTTTTGGCTCTTCTAGCCCAACCTTATTGCAAAGTGCAAGCGGTATGATGCTTACACTTGCCCCAAGATCACAAAGGGCTTCATATTTCACTTCTCCCACTCCAATTGGGACACAAAAGGAACCGAGATCTCTTAGCTTAGGAGGCATCTCCTCCTTCATTGTTTGGATCAATTCCAAGGATCTCTTTGTCATTCTTATTTCCCCATACTCCTCCAACTTCCTTTTGTTGGAGAGTATTTCCTTCAAGAACTTGCCATATGCCGGCATACCTAAGATAGTATCCATGAACGGAATATTAATATGAAATTTAGACATAAGTTCAAGGAATTTACCAAAGTGCTTGTCCAAGCGAGCTCTTGCTCGTGATTGAGGGAACGGTAGTGGTGGTTTGTATGAAGGCGGTGCCACATATGTTGGCTCAACTTCCTTGCTCTTGCTTCCATCTTCTTGCAATATCTCTTCTTCTACCACTACTTGCTTTCCCTTAGCATTTTCCTTGGGCAAAGGATCCTTCATACTCAACCCACTCCTTGTTGTAATGGACAACACTTGGCCTCTTGGGTTGTCTTCGGTCCTTCCATGAAGCTTTCCCGGATCTCTATGGGCTTCACCTGCCTTTTGGAACACTTGTGCTTCCAACACCTTTTGAGCTTTAGTAATGGAATTTACCGTGCTCTCAAGACTACTCAACCTTCCAAGCAATTGCTCAAACATCATCTCGGTTTTATCCCTTGGAGGTTGGGTAAATCCGGGTGGAGGCTCTTGTGAAGCTTTTGGTGGTGGAGCTGCGCTTGTGGAAACGGGAGGGTTCAAGGCTCCATCCGGGTTGGAATAGGAAAACCCGGGATGGTTATGGTTAGGCCGGTAATTGTTGAATTGCCGGTTATTGTTGAAGTTCCTTGGGTCTTGATAGTTGTTGTAGTTGCCCCTTACCATGTAGTTCACATCTTCCTCCTTGGAAGACAAGTTTGCTTGCACTTGCACTTGAGGAGTTGCTTGGTTTTTCAAAGTTGTAGCACACAACTCCCTCAAAGACTTTAGCTCGTTGTTGATGGCGTCAAGCTTGAAATTGCTCATGGTGACTTCACTCACCTCATATGCTCCCGCCTTTCTCCCTTCACTCTTTCTATGTGAGTACTTCTCAATCACTAGAGCTTGCTTCTCTACAAACTCCCAAGCCTCATCCACTTGTTTTTCCATGAAAGTCCCACCGGAAAGAGATTGAAGCTTGAATTGGCTATCTTCATCAAGTCCTTTTAAGTAGATCTCCAATAGCTCAATTTTTGGTATACCATGGTGTGGACAATCTAGGAGAAGGTCTTTGAACCTCTCCCAAGACTTGAACAAACTCTCTCTATCCTTCATCACGAAGGCATTGATCTTCCCTCTTAACTCGGTAGTCTTGGAAGGTGGGAAGAACTTAGTCAAAAACTCGGTTGTCATCTCCTCCCAAGTACCAACTCGCCCTTGTGGAATAGATTGATACCAAGCCAAGGCCTTGTCCTTAAGAGAGAAGGAGAAAGCCCTAAGCTTATGGTTGTTGCTCTCCAATCTAGGCGGTCTAAGAGTCTCCATCAAGATCTCATAGTTCATCAAGTGTTGATGAGGAGACTCTCCTTCCATCCCTCCAAATTGATTATGCCGGATCATTTGTAGAACTTGAGGGCGGAGCTCGTAGTTGTGGGTTACGGGATCTTCTAAGTTCACACTGCACGGTGTGCTCTTTGTGCTGGATCGATACGTCTCCCTAACGTTTGTGGCTCTTCAATAGCAATGGGCACAACCCGAATATTCACCGCCGGCTGCGGTTGTGGTGGAGGAGGTGGAGGTTGTTGACGATTAAGCTCTCCTTGCACAAGGGCTTGCCTAATCTCATCAATCTCCCTCCTAGTTGCTTCTTCCCTCTCATTGGCAAGTCTCCTTTCTTCCTCCAACAGCTCATCTCTTAGCCTTATTTGCTCTAAAGCCTCATCCAACTCAGCTTGAAGGTCTCTTCCGGCCATCTCTTTTCCCTTTCGAATGCTCTTGGATCTAGATCTAAGGGTTTTCTCCGGTTCGGGATCGAATGGAGCTAAATCCTTGACACGAGATATTCGCATACACCTAAAGAGTAGGAGATGTCCTGAAAAGCAAAGACACAAACCAAGGAGAGATCGAAAGCAACAAGAAAGATCTACACTATAAACAATCACAAAATAGACTCAATCTAGACCTAGTCCCGGCAACGGCGCCAAAAACTTGTTACGCTCAGGATGTGTGTGTGATACGCAATAGGTTTTAAATTTATAATCTCGTTATATTTCTCCTAACTCCTAGCGAACCCGCAGTGTACGGGGTGTTTGTAGTAGGGATAGTATTCCGAGGTCGAACACAAAGACTAAGGTGAGATTGATTCGATTAGTGATTAAGTTTAGTGAAGATCTAAGCCTAAGAAAAGAGAAGGAAATAAAGAAACGAAAATCTAAATGTTTTTGGGTGGTTTTTAGGTGATAAATCAAGGATCACAAATCATGCGAAATATAATAATCAACTAAGCTAACAAATCAACACAAACAAACAAACTAAACACGAGATATAGATCAAAGAGGGAAAAGCGGATTCTAGGGGTTGGAAATTCCGGTTATGACATAGGAAGAAAGCTATCTAATCTTTCCTTGGATTAACTATGATATGTTGGGAGTGAGTGTTTCTAGATTGGGATCAATCACCGGGTAGGTCTCATGGTCCACTAGTCCGTTCCTAAGGTCTCATCACCGGGTAAGTCTCAAAGAGCCTAAGGGATGGAATTCTACACAAACAGGATTGTCACCTAGGGATCTAACCTATTCTTACCGGGTAAGTCTCGAAAGGGTTAGTCATAAACAACTATCCTAGCACACTTAGTCCAATGGCGGCTTATGAGGCTCACCACTACCTAAAGTTTGCAATCTTTTAAATCTAAGAGCAAGAATCACCGGGTAGGTCTCAAAAACTTGTTTGCTAACACTAGGTCACCATAGGATAGATTTAACTCAACAAACACTAGGATTTCAACATTCTAACAAGCTAGAACTTAGATCCATCGAACCAGGGAAACCACGGGCTATTCTACCACTTCCACGGCCGTGGAATGGTAAGAACAAACCGTGGACTCCAACAGAGGCTTCGTCCAAGTAAACAATTCATCCATAGGTAAATCTAAGTCCATCCTATCATAGTCCTAGCCATAACCATCCTTCCCTTACCCTAGAATCGCATCTATTTAGCCTACAACTTTCATCATAACAATCGAAATCATCAAACATAAAATCCTGGCTTCCGTTTGCAAGATAATGAAGAGAAAGAGATGAACAAGTGAAGCAAACAAAACCAAGCTGAAATTAAGATTAGAAAGACTCACAACCCTTCCAAAAGAAGGTTTAATCGATTCTTACAACCCTAGAAAACGATTCCAAAATTCTTCACTACAAAGCCCATCAAGTGCTAGCAATGGTGTGTTCTTCTCTCCTCCTTCAATGGTGTCTCCCTCCTTAGAGAATCTTCTTGTTGGGAGAGTTTTTGATTGGATGATTGGGGATAATGGATTGCTGCTCCAAGATGCCTTCTCTCAACCTTGCAGGACCACTTTTATTCTACAACCTTGCTAGAGTTGGCCTTGAGATCGTGGCACAGTTGTCACAACCGCCTGGCAGAAACCATGGGTGGCTTCCACGGCCATGGTCCCTCCAGTGACCGTGGATTGGTGCTTCAGTGTTGCCTTGGATCATTAAGCTATGATTTGGTGCATGGCTTATGTTGACAAGGTTCCATGAGTCCTCCTTAGCCTCTAGCTTGCATCCTAATGAGTCCGAGGGTGTGTCATCTTGATGAACGACCCTCAAACGTATCGATTAAGCTCCTAAATCTCCCAAAATACCTACAAAGCAATGCACAAGTTCGTGTAGACGTCTATCTCGACAAAATACGTGAATTGAGTGCAAACGTCGTGAACTAGTGCTAAACCATGCATGAATGAGTGGGAAATCTATCTAAATGACTACCCTAACCTAAGTCATAAATCGTGTTATCAGAAGGCGACTGCACAACTGATGGTTCAACCTTAGTTATAGAGAGACCTAGCATGGCTAGAGGTAGACATTTTGTTCCTTGATAAGGACGGTGAATTATTTACTCTAGAGGTTCAACCTGACCTGTTGGTCAAGGTCCAATAGAAATAGGAGACCTGCTAGACGTTGATACGTATCCTAGATAGAATGCCCCATGGTGAGAACCCATAGTTCTCCATAGGAGCTGATGGATTGTTGAGACGCGGTGAGTGCTTCTGTGTACCTTTTGATAGAGAGTTGAGGTTGATGATTCTACAAGAGACGCACACCCCGTCTTACACAGTACACCCATATGTGAGTAAGATGTATCAGGTTGTGAGATGCTCATTGATAACGTGATTTATGATATTAGATTAGGCATTCATTTAGATAGTTTTTCCCGTTATTCATGCATGGTTTGGCATTAGTTCATGGCGTTTATGCTTAATTCATGCATATTGTTGAAATAGACGTCTACACGAACTCTTGTCAGTTTTGTAGGTATTTTGGGGAACTTTTGGAGCTTAGTTGATACATTCGAGGATCGTTCCTCATGATGACACACTTCCGGACTCATTCAGAAGCAAGCTAGAAGCAAAAGAGAACACATAGGACCTTGTTGGTGCATGTCTTGCACCAACTCACGGCTTATCGATCAAAAGGAAGCTGAACAGAGGATTCCACGGTCTAGAGACTGTGGTTTTGGCCGTAATTTTGGTCGTGGTTCTCTCTGGACAGCTGTCCCACGATCTTCATAATTGACTCTTGCCCTTGATGGAGAAGAAAAGTGGTCCTACAGGCTGTTGCTTAGGGATTCTCTTCCACATTCTCACACACACTCTCACAACACATCATTCCATTGGAGGCTACTCTTGGAGAGGAAGAAATACACTCTCATTATGGGGAAGAAGAAGAACAACATCAACTATAAGTTTTTAGAGTTTTTGAGTGACCTTTGTTGAGGACATTTTGCAAGGATTGTAAGGAACGATTCGGACCTTCTTTTGAAGGGTTGTAAGTATTTCTTAAACTTATATTCAGATAAGTTTCTTGTTTCTCCTTGTTTCATTTCTCTTTCATTTCATTTTCTTGCTATGGAAACCATGAATGTTTGGTTGTTGAGTTTGAATGTTAAAATGCATGTTGTTGGCTAAATAGTTGTGATTCTAGGGTAACGGAATGATGGTTATGGCTTGGACTATGATATAATAGATTTAAAATTATATTTGGATGATTTGCTTGCTCGAACCTAACCTCTGTTACAAACCACGGTTTGTTCTTGCCTAACCACGGCCGTGGTTTCGGATTATCGGCCCGTGGTTTTCTCTGTTGTGCTTGTATTGACAAATTGGAATGTTAGGATGTTAGATTTTTGAAATCCTAGTGTTTGTTAAGCATAATCTAGCCTAGGGTGACCTAATGCTAGCAAACTAAGTGAGAGGAGAGATCTACCCGGTAATTCTTGATCTTTGGTACCAATGATGATGAACTCTAGGTAGTAGTGAGCCTCAGAAGCCGCTATTTGACTGAGTGTGCTAGGATTGTTGCTTAGGACTAGCCTTCCCGAGACTTACCCGGTAAGGAGAGGTTTGACCCCTAGATAGCAATCCGGTTTGTGTAGATTTCCCAACCTTAGGCTCCTAGAGACTTACCCGGTGATAGGACCTTAGGTGCCGGATTAGTGGATCATGGACCTACCCGGTGATTGATCCCATTTGAGAAATATTCCTTCCCAATTTACCTTAGCTAGTCCAAGGTTGATTAGAAGCTTGAGTCCAAAGCCATAACCGGAATTCCTAACCCCTAGAATCCGCTTTTCTCTCTTTGATCAGATATCTTGTGTTTGTGTTGTTTATTTGTGTGCTAGCTTAATTCATTAGTTTGTTTTAAAATCTTGCACCATTTGTGATCCTTGCTTGATCACCACAAAACCAAACGTATCATGATTTTCATTTCTTTATTTCTTTCTCTTTTCTTAGACTAGATTTGCACTATCCATGATCACTTGCTTGATTTGATTTCACCTTAGTCTTTGTGTTCGTCCTCGGAATACTATCCTTGCTACAAAACGACCCATACATTGTGGGTTCGCTAGGAGTTAGGAAATTATATCGAGTTATAAATTTTAGACTTTTGTGCTATACACAATCTTAGCGTAACAAGTGTTTGGCGCCGTTGCCGGGGACTAGGTCTAGATTGAATCATTGTGTGTGATTGTTTATAGTGTAGGTCTTTCTTGTTGCATTTGATCTTGTTTGGTTTGCGTGTTTGAGTTTTCAGGACATCTCTCACTCTTTAGGTGCATGCGAAGATCTCGTGGCAAGGATTTAGCTCCATTCGATCCCGAACCGGAGAAAACCCTTAAGACTAGATCCAAGAGCATTAAGAAGAAGAAGGAGATGGCCCGAAGAGATCTTCAAGTTGAGTTGAATGAGGCTTTAGAGCAACTTAGGCTAAGGGATGAAGCCTTGGAGAATGAGAGGAGACTTGCCAATGAGAGGCAAGAAGCAACTAGGAGGGAAATTGAAGAGATTAGGCAAGCTCTTGTCCAAAGGGAGCTTAATCGTCAACAACTTCCACCACCACCACCACCACAGCCGGCGGTTAATGTTCGGTTCGAGCCGATCATCATTGAGGAGCCACAAACGCTAGGGCAACGTATGGATCTAGCCCAATGAGTGCACCGTCCGGGTGTAAACATTGGAGATCCCGTAACCCATGAATTTGAGCTCCGCCCTCAAGTGCTACAAATGATCCGGCACAATCAATTTGGAGGGATGGAAGGAGAGTCTCCTCGTCAACACTTGATGAATTATGAGATCTTGATGGAGACTCTAACGCCGCCTAGATTGGGGAACAACAACCACAATCTTAGGGCTTTTTCCTTCTCACTTAAGGATAAAGCCTTGGCTTGGTATCAATCCATTCTACTAGGACGTGTGAGTACTTGGGAGGAGATGAAAACAAAGTTCTTGACAAAGTTCTTCCCACCTTCCAAGACAACCGAGCTAAGAGGGAAGATCAATGCCTTCGTGATGAAGGATAGAGAGAGCCTATTCAAATCTTGGGAGAGGTTCAAGGAACTCTTCCTAGATTGTCCACATCATGGGATACCGAAGATAGAGCTATTGGAGATATATTTCAAGGGGCTTGATGAGGATAGTCAATTCAAGCTCCAATCACTTTCCGGAGGAATATTCATGGAGAAGAATGTGGATGAGGCTTGGGAGTTTGTATAGAAGCAAGCCTTGGTGATAGAGAATTACTCCCATAGGAAGAGTTATGGGAGGAAACCGGGAGTGTATGAAGTGAGTGAAGTCACCATGAGCAACTACAAACTCGATGCAATCCACAATGAGCTTAAGTCTTTGAGGGAGTTGTGTGCCACAACCTTAAAGAACCAAGCAAGTCCTCAAGTGCAAGTGCAAGCCAACTTGGCTTCCAAAGAGAAGGATATTAACTACATGGGAAGGGGTAACTTCAACAATTATCAAGGCCCTAGTGAAAACTCCACCTTGATTGAAATGGTTTACAGGTGTTGATGATGGAAGACTTCACACAAATATAGCAGTTGGATTTCTAACAATGTACTTGATTGTACTTCTAGATGTGTGGTTGGTTTGAAATCAGTGTAGGTTGTATATCTACATGTCAAGGGCCTTGAAGTTGGATTCAAGAACAAGCTCAAAAGGACGAAGATCAAGGGCCTTGGAATCTAAAGTGCACGGAACAAGGAATCAAATAAATTAAAGATCTTCGTTGAAGATTCTGTAACAAGAAGATCTCATCAACCAAAGACTTTGTCAACCGAAGCATAGAGAATCATTTCGAGAAGATTTTCTAAACAACAAAAACGGCAAAAATATCTTCTCTCTCTTATCCAACAGAAGACGAGAAGATCAAGGAGTAAAAGACTCAACGTACGTAGGGATCAAAGACGTGCAATGTCTATCTTACGATCTTCATGGAAAAGAAGGTCGATCTTCAAACGGTCATCTCTACAACGGTTAGAAAATCTTTCCGTAGAAGATATAAATGAAAATGATGGTCCAAGAAGAAGAAATACAAGCTTACACCGGAAAACATCTTTGCATCCTCAATCAACCTAATCATCTTCATTCGTTGTTTTTCTTTCTCACACACACGTAAAAGTTTTATCCCCTTAGAGAGAGAGAAAACACAACAACTCCATTGGTAGATCTAAAAAGTGTTATACTAGAGTGTGTTACTCTGCGAAGTAATTAGGCTATTATAGCTAGGTTAAGAGTTGGAGCTAGATCGTAGCATCGTCTTCAAGTGAAAGAAGAAGGGGATTTCTTCTAGTTTTTATCTAGGACTCTTCGAAGCTGATAATAGATAGTTAGATCCTACGGATATACCCTGGGACGGGGAGTAGGCTATTTAGAGCCGAACTTCGTAAACATATCCTCGTGTCAATCTGTTCAATTCCGCACAATATAAACTTTACTGTGACTAACTTTGTTTTGCAGGAGCAAGAAGTCAAGGCCCTTGAAATTGAGTTTCAAAGCCCTTGAAATCAGAGTTTCACTAGTAACACATATTGACATCAAGGCCCTTGAAAGGAGTTTCAAGGCCTTGAGATTTGGTTTGCGAAAAGTTCTCATACTCTATTCACCCCCCCCCCCCCTTCTAGAGTATTATCTATATTATTTATATCAGCTATCGGTTCTTCAATTGGTATCAGAGCTAAACTCACGTTTATTGATTTAACCTTCAGTGAGACTAATCATGAATCCTATAGGTGATGGTGGATTTTCTCAAGGAAGATCCTCATCTCGATCACCACTCTTCTGTGGCAACAACTTCGCTCATTGGAGATTGTTCGCCCCTAAACGTGCGTGCAATCAAGCTTTAAATTTATAAAACTAGAATAAAAGTAGCGAAGCCGCAGTGTACGGATCGGCGTAGATTAGCAAGTATTCCAGAGCATCAAACTCAGGGATTCGGGGGTACGAATTCAATAATAGATTATCAAGCAGTTTATATAAGAGCTTTGCAATATATTGGGGAAAACAACAATCCTAAAGATCCAAGTATCCAGCTGTGGAAATCGATTCAAGATTTACTATTGATATAAAGACAGAGTTGAGATATGCAAAGGTATGCTAATGTAAGGTAATCGTACGGTGAAGTTCCAAAAACCTTATATGACTCACCTACAAGACACTCTCTATACAGGTTGTTGAGGCTTAAATATAGAAAGGTTCTAAAGGTAAGAATTAATGTCAAATACCCAAACTTATAATCCAAGGATCAAAACTAACTTAACCGATTAAGGTTGTGACACTCACAATCGAGGTAGAGGTTGTTGAGGCTTCACTACCACCTAGAAAAGGCAAGTCAAGAGTAAGTTAAAGCAAATCTTTAACTTTGGATTAAAGTAAAAGCAGGTTCGTAAACTTAAGGGAAATTACGGGCGGATCTTGAGATTCCACGGTTGTGGAACTCAAGAACAAACCGTGATTTAGGGTTCGTCGACGATTCTCTCTAACTCTCAGGGTCTAATCTGTTTACGATCGATCTATCATCATCTTAGCCACAACTATCAACCCTTCACCTTAGAATTATTAAGGGTTTTTAGCCAATAATCATCATTATGATATCAATTTCAAGAATTAAAAGATTGAATGATGAAAACTTCCGAAAACTTTCAATAAACTTCAAACCAATCTCAGAGTAATAATCAAGAACAAATAATGTCACTAATTCCAAAATAGAACAAATAAAACTCAATCTTAGGTAAGAAGGAAGAACGGGATGTCAATCCGTCTTCTAAATCAAACCTAAACAAGAAGAGAAGTCTTCTTGCAATAATCTTCCGAATCTTCCGTCAATCCGGGAATCTGGAAATCCCAACGATAATCTCCACCAAAGTGGGAGATTAGGGCAAATCCGAGCGCGAACGTAGATCCCCAACGAGATGTAAATGCCTCTAAGCAAAGGTCACAATTGTCACTCTAAGCGGGGATGTAAATGCGTCTAAGCGAGGATGACGGAATATCCCTTCGTCCGTCTTTTTATAGGGCAAGATAAAATATCGGCCCGGCCCAATCTTCAAAAGATCGTGGCTTCAAAATGTGGTGAAAAAGATCGCCAAGATCACGGTCGTGGAAGGTTCCACGACTGTAATTTAGAGCGTGGAAAGGGGTATGGTTTGAACACTTGATTCCACGACCGTAGTAATTACTGGAATGCATCACGCCTCTCTTCCAGGGTTCCACGGCCGTGGAACTGAACGTGGTTCCTAGTACGGCCGTATTTTAGAGCGTGGTTTAGGGCAAGAACGTGATTCTTCCCTAGACTCGTGCATTCCTCAAGTTGAACTCCATTTTGCTCCTAAGAATGCCCTCAATCCATGGACATACTCAATCAACTCTTCTTCGCTAAATTCCGTTCGGAAATGGCTCCCAATCACCTATAATCAACATAGAACTTGTGTAGACATCTATATCGACAATATAGGCAAACTAGCTCACTTATGCAACAATGCTCAATCAATGACTATCAATATGAATCAAATACGTTTAGAAAACGTGCCTAAAGTATCACAATATTTCATGCTAACAAATAACCCCATACTTGCAACTTGCTTGTCCCTAAGCAAGGTCTTTCAAAAGCTTTTAAAAAACAAGAGTTAGGATGAAATATGTGTACCTTCTCAAAGCAATACTTCTTTTGGATGAATGTGCCTTCTAAAGAATAGATCATTCTCAAATCTTGCTTCAATCGTTTATACGACTTTCATACACTTAATCAAAGAATAAAAAGGCAAAGAAAACTCATGAATCAATTAAACTTCTAAACAAGCATCATAACCTTCAAACATTATCAAAATCAATCATAAGAAACTTCAATTTAGACCACAAAGTTATATAACATTCTTTTGATCTTAAGGACTTTCAAAGAAAAGGTCTAGAATGTGGAAGGAAAGGAAGCTTTTAGGGAATGTGGTGCATGAATCCGGGAAAGTGGACAACTACTCCTTCTTCTTCTTTTGCAGTTTCCGCACACTTTCAACTTAGAGCTTCGCTCTCTTCCTTTTATTTTTCGACTTCACTTTTGGAGTTATGGATAGAGTTGCACAAAAACCGAAGCCTAGGAGATTGGCATTTCTCAATTTTCATGAGATGCCTCAAACCCTTAGCGCACATACCATAATCCGCTAGGAATATCGCTCAATCCGACTTTGGCAAGACACAAACACCCGGCTATGTGAATGGTGCCGAGTTACTCATCGTCATGATTGACTTCCCCAAACCTATAATTTCTTTCTATTCTTTTGATTGCAAATAATTACTCTCATGGCCCTCCCACATCAAACATGCCCTTTTCATTCACTTCTCCAAGTTCCCGGATAGGTAAAGGAGGTCAATATTTCAATGAGGAGCTAAATGATCAAAGAAAGAAGAAAGAAAATATCGAATTGTCTTAATCATCTTAACAAGAAGCATAAGAACTTATAGTGTGATTTCAACGTCAATTTCTCAACATGATTTAGGTAATACTCTTCACATTATGAAACTTTCAAAAGAGGTAAAATTCATTCATTCAGATTCTTTTCAATTCACTATTCTTTTAAGCATGCAATTGTCATCAAACTCAATTCACAAGTAGCGATTATCATGGAAATCATCTCATTTCATTAGAAGCACAAAATTTTCAAAATTTTTCAATTTTTATGGGTTTTTCAAGTTCTTTTTCATGTAATGCAATAATGAAACGTGCAACAATATAATGAACATGCAATGATAGTCTCGAATAGAAGCAACATAGTGAGTAAGAGTTATTACAAACTTTTAGTACATCCCACCCCATACTTAGGACGAACATTGTCCCTAATGTTCAAAAGAAAGAAAGAAAAGAAAGAAATGAAAAAGAAACTCACAAAGTGGCGGTGGAATGGCTAAAGCGAACGGTCATGCAATCAATCACTGCGGCGCTGGTGGAGGCGGGAATGGAGAGAAGCTAGGATCATAAAACCGCCCAAACTGCTGGCGGTAGACATCCCTCATCATGTGGTCGAGGTCGTCTAAGCGTCCATCTCTAGCATCGGCTCGGATCTCCAATGCTCCTACTCTCTCTGAAAGTCTGGTAGCCCAATCCGGCATCTGCTCATACCATCCCGGAGCCTGACTGTACCATGTTGGAGCGTCGGATGGTGCTGGTGCTGGTGTTGCTGACTGCTCTGTGGACCAAGGAGGGGGAAAGTCATACCATGCAGGATGTGTGGTCATCCATGTAGGTCTCTCATTCACGCTAGCGCGGCGAGAAGACGAGCCTGAAGCTCTAGCTGGACGTGGAGAACGTCTAGGTACATCGGGGGCCGCCTCCGGCTGATCCGGAAACGTGCCAAACACCTGCTCGGCTCCTCCTCCACCCTCAAACTGATCTCTCATATCCTCCTCCTCAACAACTGGTGGTGGGACATATGGGGGAGCTACAATCCTGTTCGCATGCATAATAGCGAACGTCTCCTTCCAATTATGGCGTCCCGCCATAATGGAGTATTCCGGTAGCCACTCTATACCCCTACCCGTCCTACTCTCCCAAGGCATGGCCGCATAAGGCGGACCTCTATGTGTGGGGAAGATTAGACCCCTAGTTATGAAGGCATGGAGTCCTAAGGGAACGGCCGGTATGCGGGTGCACGCAGAGAAATCAACACCCAAGCTCCTAGCAATGTGGGTAACTATCCCACCATATCCGATGTTGCCCTTCTTCTTGTTCTTGAGCTTGCTCATCGTAGCAGCCAAGAGGGTGGCGCAGTCAGCTCGGCGCCCGTACAACATGGAATAGAGCAAAAAGAGCTCATCCGTCTTGATCTTTTGGGGCGTCTCCGTCCTAGGAAAGAGACACTCCGAAAGAACACGGTGAGTAATCTTCAAGGCTAGGTGGTACATCAACCTAGCCTTGGTATCAGTAGGTTGCCAACGGTCCTCGTCGGCGTAAATCATCGCTACCTCCTCCCAAAAGTCCTTGGCGTAAACGCCACTAGGAAAGCGACCGTTAAAGGTCTCATGAAACCGAAAAAGGTACCAAGTTCACGGATGCTAAAATGGTAGTCTCTTTCCATAAGACGGAAAGAGACGGTCCTGTCTACATGGCTGTGCTCAAACGATGTCACAACCTCCCGTGTAATCTCCTCATAAGCGTCTTCTCGGATAGCCGAGAAGACAACTAGTCCGGCTCTATCCAAGAGCCAAGTAAGGTCCTCTATGATGTTGAGAGGAGCTAGATCCTCCAACAACAAGTACCTAGGACCAATCACATCCCTCTCCTTGATCCTCTCGAGTGCATCGAGGTGATCCTCATGTATGGTCGGGACTCTAGGGCTAGGAGGTGAGGGTGATGAAGGTGATGATGGAGGTGAAGGGGAAGAGGGTGGTGGTGCTGTAGAGGATGAGGAAGAAGAGGGATTACCCTTCCTCTTCTTGTTTTGATCATTCTTCTTCTCTTTTATCCTCCCAAAAACTCTCCTCACAAAGTCCATTTTGTCAGAAATTACGGGCTGTTCTTGCAATTCCACGACAGTGGTTCTTCCAGGAACCGTGGTTTGCCTCAGAAATTTGCAAATCTCAACAAATCAACACTCAATCTCCACAAACAAGCAGTCCTAATCTAATTTCTTCCAGTCTCAATCAGTTCTTCCTAAAATCTCTAACAAAAACGAACCAAATCGACAAAGATCAAGAAGAGGGGATAAACCTATTTTCGGATTTAAAAATCCGAATTGCGCGTTCCTTGGTGAATTTCCGCTCGATTTGTCGCTTGGATCTTGTTGGTGGTCGAATTTGCTTCAGTTTAGGAAGAAGAATCGTTAAAAACGATTAAGAAACGAGGAATTTGAGGAGGAGGCGTGAATTCGGCTTTTAGGGTGTGGAAGAGGGGTTTTTGGGGGTGATTTTTGTGAAGAACGTGGTTTATATAGTCACAGGCAAAATTTTGAAAATCACGGTCTATCCGGGTGTTCCACGGCCGTGGTTTTGTACGGAACCGTGGTTTTGGTGATTGTTCAAAGGCTTTTGGAAATTACGGGCACTGTAGCTGTCACGACCGTGGTTTAGGCCGTGGAACTCTCTGTAAAGCTCCAAAGTCCAAATTTCGTCACTTTTCTTCAACATTATCCTTCCCTTTGCCTTTTCCATCGTTCCTACATCCAAAAACACGAACATACCGGAAGGAATCGAAGCAAAATAAAGCGAAAAACGTCTAAACTAAGCTAAACTATGAATCGAAAACAAAAAGAAAGAATGCAATACCTTGGGTTGCCTCCCAAGAAGCGCTTTGTTTAAGGTCCGTAGCTAGACCAATCTCGCACTTATTCGAGTGCGGTAGGCGCGAACTCTTCAGCTTGGAGTTCCGGCGTATACTTCTTTAGTCGTTGGCCGTTCACCTTAAAGCTTCCGCTCGCTTCACCCCATACTTCAACTGCACCATGGGGGAAAATACGCTTAATTAGAAAAGGTCCGGTCCAACGGGATTTAAGCTTACCTGGAAAGAGACGAAGCCTTGAATTGAAGAGGAGAACTTGATCTCCTTCCTTGAAGTCCTTTGGAATGATATGCTTATCATCCCAACGCTTTGCTCTCTCCTTGTAGATCTTAGCGTTTTCATAAGCGTTCAAGCGGAGTTCATCCAGCTCGTTAAGGTCTGGGAGACACTTCTCTCCCGCTTCCTTCATGCTGAAGTTCAGCCACTTGATGGCCCAAAACGCCTTGTGCTCCAACTCTACCGGCAAGTGACAGGACTTCCCATACACAAGGTTGTATGGTGTGGTTCCTATGGGAGTCTTGTACGCAGTCCGGTACGCCCACAATGCATCGTCAAGCTTCAAGGACCAATCCTTCCTAGTCCTTGAAACCGTCTTCTCCAGAATTCCTTTGATCTCCCTATTTGAGATCTCAACTTGTCCACTAGTTTGTGGATGATAAGGGGTGGCGACCTTGTGAGTAACCCCATACTTAGCTAGAAGAGCTTCAAAGCGACGGGCTATGAAGTGAGAACCTCCATCACTAATGATAGTCCTTGGCGTCCCAAATTGCGGGAAGATGCTCTTGTTGAAGAACTTAACCACCACCAATTTCTTCCACCCATCTAGAAACGTAATCCACCGCCAATAGTATGTATTGGTTTCCACAAGAGGATGGGAACGGTCCCATGAAATCAACTCCCCAAACGTCGAAAATCTCCACCTCTTGGATGTTGTTGAGGGGCTTCTCGTTCCTTCTAGAGATATTGCCTGTTCTTTGACAAGCATCGCAGCAAGAAACAAAGGATTGCACATCTCTAAATAAAGTAGGCCAAAAGAATCCAAATTGCAATACCTTTGCGCTAGTCTTGTTTGAACTAGCGTGTCCTCCACAAGGTAGTGAATGACAATGGCGGATGACACTTTGTATCTCATCTTCCGGCACACATCGCCGAATGATGCCATCCGGACCTCTCTTAAAGAGGAGAGGCTCGTTCCAATAGTATTCCCGGACATCTTTAAAGAACTTCTTCCTTTGTGCGTAGGATAATCCGGGTGGTATCTCCTGGCAAACCAAATAGTTAACAAAATCAGCAAACCATGGTTCGTTACCTTTGGAGATCACGTTGATGCACTCCTCTATGATGTGTAGGTGTTCGTCCGGAAAGGAGTCATCAATGGGTAATTGGTCGTCCTCTAGATGTGTTAGGCGACTCAAATGATCCGCAACAGAATTTTCTGAACCTTTCTTGTCGCGGATCTCAAGATCGAATTCTTGTAGAAGAAGAATCCATCTAATTAGCCTTGGCTTCGCATCTTTCTACGCAAGGAGGTACCGGATCGCAACATGGTCCGTGTAGACAATCACCTTTGCACCTACAAGATAAGAGCGAAACTTGTCAATAGCATAGACAATGGCTAAAAACTCTTTCTCGGTAGTGGCGTAGTTGAGCTGCGCTTCATCTAGCGTCTCGCTAGCATAGTATATGGTGTGGGTTCGCCCTTCCTTTCGTTGTCCAAGAACAGCTCCAATAGCTACGTCACTAACATCGCACATATCCTCAAAGGGAAGAGTCCAATCCGGAGGTTGGATAATAGGTGCTGAAATTAGAGCTTGCCGAATTGTGTTAAACGCATCCAAGCATTCCTGCGAAAACTCAAAAACTGCATCCTTCATCAATAGATTAGTGAGCGGTTTTGATATCTTAGAAAAGTCCTTAATGAAACGTCTATAAAATCCAGCATGTCCTAGGAAACTTCATATCCCTTTCACCGAAGTTGGGGGAGGAAGTTTCTCTATGGTCTCTATCTTAGCTTTATCCACCTCTATCCCTCTACTAGAGATTAAGTGACCTAATACGATTCCTTCCTTAACCATAAATTGACACTTTTCCCAATTAAGAACTAGGTTAGTGTCTTCACACCTTTGCAAAACAAGAGAAAGGTTATAAAGGCAATCGTTAAAAGAGGAACCGTATACGGAGAAGTCGTCCATGAAGACCTCCATGATTTCGTCTATGTATTCGGAGAAGATGGCCATCATGCACCGTTGAAAGGTGGCTGGGGCGTTGCAAAGCCCGAACAGCATTCTCCTATAGGCGAACGTACCCCATGGGCACGTAAATGTGGTCTTCTCTTGATCATCCGGGTGTATCGGAATCTGAAAGAAACCACTATAACCGTAAGGGTAGCAAAAATGTGAATGTTGTGCTAACCTTTCAAGCATTTGATCAATGAATGGCAATGGGAAATTGCATTGTTGAGCTTGCGGTAGTCTATGCACATCCGCCATCCAGTCACGGTTTGGGTAGGAATGAGTTCGTTGTTTTTATTGGTGATGACCGTCATTCCCCCTTCTTCGGAACTACTTGAACCGGACTCACCCACTTACTATCGGAGATAGGATAGATGATACCTGCATCAAGAAGTTTAAGAATTTCCTTCTTGACAACCTCCTTCATGGTCGGATTCAACCGCCTTTGAGGTTGTCTTGAAGTTCTAAAGTCCTCCTCCATTAGTATCTTATGCATGCATAGGGAGGGTTTAATTCCTACTAAGTCCTCTATAGTGTAGCCTAAGGCTTTCGTATGTTTCCTAAGGACAATCATGAGCTGATTATGTTCATCTATGCTTAGTTCGGAACTAACGATAACCGGAAAGGTAGAATTAGATCCTAGAAAGGCGTACCTTAGATGAGTAGGAAGTGGTTTTAGTTCCATCACATTCGGAGCTTCCAACGATCCTTGAGGAGCATCCGATGTCTCCTTAGAAGTTTCTAAGGGTATTGAGTGTGTGGGAGAAGAATCAGAAAAAGTTGAAGAAGTGTCTCGATCACCCCTTTCCACGGCCAAAATTACGGGTTCCTCATGTCCTCCACGGCCGTGGTTTAGGGCGTGGAAGGGAAATACGGTTGTCACATCTTTTCCACGACCGTATAACTCCCTGGAGTGGGACACGGTTTTGGATGTGAAATCCACTGCCGTGGAATACAGTGTGTGACCGTGGATTCTCACATTTTCAGCCTCATCGTGGAGTTTCTCAAACTCCACTTCATGCATCTCTTCTTGTGCTTCTAAGGCTTCAATTGCCTCATTGCACTCTTCTTCTTCCCCTGCATCTGTTAGACTCATAGTAATGACTTTTTGTAAAGGATCATTAAAGAGAATCGCACTTACCTCCTCCCTAGACAAACCTTCTTCATCTTGGATATCGAAAATATCCTCATCAAAGATTGGCTCCTTCACTAGAGTGGAAAGAACGAACTCTACTTTCTCTTCTCCTATATCAAAAGCGAGTCTCCCATTCTTGCAATCGACTATGCAGCCGGAAGTTGCAAGAAACGGTCTTTCGAGTATGATCGGGACCGGACTATCTGCAGGAATGTCAAGCACGACAAAATCAATGGGAACAAAGAATTTACCTAGCTTGACCGGGACGTTTTCTACAATACCGACGGGGCGAGTGATGGATCGATCCGCCATTTATAACGTCATCTTCACCGGTTTAGGATCGCCTAAACCGATCTTCCTGCATAATGCAAGTGGTATGATGCTCACACTTGCTCCTAAGTCACATAAAGCGTCATATGTGACATCTCCCACTCCAATGGGAATGCAAAATGACCCCGGATCCTTTAGCTTTGGGGGCATTTTCTCCTTCATGGTCTTGATGAGATCCGAAGAATCCGAACGCATCTTGACCTCACCGAAATCTTCTAGCTTCCTCTTGTTAGAGAGGAGCTCCTTCAAGAACTTGCCATAAGCCGGCATACCTACAATAGCATCGATAAAGGGTATGTTAATATGCAGCTTGCTCATGAGTTCTATGAACTTACCGAATTGTTTATCTAGGCGCGCTCGCACTCTAGATTGAGGGAATGGTAGGGGGGTTTGTAAGCTGGAGGAGGAACGTAGACATCTTCCTTCTCCTTCCCCTTCTCTTTGTCTTTCTCTACGGGGACTTCAACGAACTTAGGCTGCGGATCGGTGGTAGTCACTCCGCTCCTAGTCGTAATTGCCGTCACCCTTCCTTTAGGGTTGTCCTCCGTCTTTCCTGGAAGTTTCCCTTGATTCCTAAGAACTTCCTCCGCATGGTTGAACATTTGGTTTTCTAAAACCTTTTGAGCTTTATCAACCTTAGAAATTTGATCATCAACCTTAATGATGCGGTTCTCCAACCCTTGAAGCTTTCCCAAGATCGTTTCCAACATGGGATCGGGCTTCTCCTTTCCCCAAGTGTTTCCTATATTTGATGTTTGCCCCTGGCTTCTCAAAGGAGTAGAGGAAGAGGAAGGTGGAGTTAGTGAATTAGAATTGGAAGGATAAGAGTTACCGGAATTTCGTTGATTGGAGCGCCAATTGTTGTTACTTGAACCCCTATTATTGTTCCAATTGTTGTTCCGGCCGTTATTATTGTTGTTGTTGCCATTCCAATTATTGCTCCGGTTATTGTTCCGGTTGTTGTTGTTATTGCGGTTTGTGTTATCACCGCCATTGTTGTTGCCCAAATAACCAACGTCCTTCCATTGTTGCTTTGGGAAGTTGGTCTTGATAGCCTCCTTCAACTCTTTGATCTCATTGTTGAGGGAGAAAATCTGATTTTGAGCTTCATGCGTGAGCTTTGCTCCTTGCTCCACACGATTTCCCTCCACCTTCCGGTGGGAATACTTCTCTATGACTCTTGCTTGCTTCTCAATGAAGTCCTAAGCGTCATCTTCTCTCATGTCCATGAATGTTCCACATGAGAGGGATTGGAGGTTGAATTACGTTCCCGCATCCAGCCCTTTGTAGTAAATCTCCAGCAAGGCAAGTTTGGATATGCCATGATGAGGGCAATCCAAGAGCAAATCCTGAAACCTTTCCCAAGATTGAAACAAACTTTCGTTAGGTCTCATGGAAAAAGCATTAATCTTACCTCTAAGTTCCGCCGTTTTGGAAGGCGGAAAGAATTTGGTGAGGAACTCCGCGGAAAGGTTTTCCCACGTATCTAGTTTCCCACTAGGAAGAGCTTGGTACCAAGACAACGCTTTCCCTTTCAAGGAGAAGAAGAAGGGCTTGAGCTTGTAGTTGTTGGTAGTATCATTCTTCGGTCTCATCGTCTCCATCATACACTCAAAGTTTTGCAAGTGTTGGTGAGGAGATTCAGCGCTTCTCCCGCCAAATTGATTTTGGCGAACAAGAGTAATAACTTGAGGGTTAAAGCTAAACCCTTGTACGTCTTCAGCATCAAAATTCACGCCCAAACGGCACGGTTGTTGTGTTGGATCCATCCTTTGGCCAAGAGTTCTTGGCTCATTATCCACACGTTCGATCCTCGCATTCCTTGGTGGAACGCGACGATTAGCAGCTCCTCGTGGATGGAAAGGATTTACATTGATCGTGGGATCAATTTCTTCTAGCGGTGGCATGGAAGAATCACTATCATCAGCGGATGAGTGACTTCTTCTTCTTCATCTTGATGCCCTTCTTGAGGATTTCTTGCTTCCCACATTCTTGAGGTCGCTTATTTCTATCCTCATCTAGAACATCATGTCCTTTAGATCATCAACTTGGGATTGATGACGATCCATCTCATCCCGGCGGATGTTCTCATTCCATCGGAGTTGAGCTTCTTTCTCCGCCAACTCCGCTTGAAGATCACGTTCGTGTTCTTCAGCCATCTTCTTTTCCTTGCGCTTTTGCCTTAGAGTTTTCTCTAGCTCTTGATCAAGAGGTAAGAGATCTCCAGTGTTCCCAGACCTGCGCATGCACTCAAAAGGATATCAAATAACGAGAGCAAGCTCCCAAGCTTGACAACCGGCAACCGAATTCGGTCTAAACCAAATCCCCGGCAACGGCGCCAAAAACTTGTTCGCCCCTAAACGTGCGTGCAATCAAGCTTTAAATTTATAAAACTAGAATAAAAGCAGCGAACCCGCAGTGTACGGATCGGCGTAGATTAGCAAGTATTCCAGAGTATCGAACTCAGGGATTTGGGGGTACGAATTGAATAGTAGATTATGAAGCAGTTTATATAAGAGCTTTGCAATATATAGGGGAAAACAACAATCCTAAAGATCCAAGTATCCAGCTGTGGCAATCGATTCAAGATTTACTATTGATATAAAGACAGAGTTGAGATATGCAAAGGTATGCAATGTAAGGTAATCGTACGGTGAAGTTCCAAAAACCTTATATGACTCACCTACAAGACACTCTCTATACAGGTTGTTGAGGCTTCAATATAGAAAGGTTCTAAAGGTAAGAATTAATGTCAAATACCCAAACTTATAATCCAAGGATCAAAACTAACTTAACCGATTAAGGTTGTGACATCACAATCGAGGTAGAGGTTGTTGAGGCTTCACTACCAACTAGAAAAGGCAAGCGAAGACTAAGTTAAAGCAAATCTTTAACTTTGGATTAAAGTAAAAGCAGGTTCGTAAACTTAAGGGAAATTACGGACGGATCTTGAGATTCCACGGTCGTGGAACTCAAGAACAAACCGTGATTTAGGGTTCGTCGACGATTGTCTCTAACTGTCAGGGTCTAATCTGTTTACGATCGATCTATCATCATCTTAGCCACAACTATCAACCCTTCACCTTAGAATTGTTAAGGGTTTTTAGCCAATAATCATCATTTTGATATCAATTTCAAGAATTAAAAGATTGAAAGATGAAAACTTCCGTAAACTTTCAATAAACTTCAAACCATTCTCAAAGTAATAATCAAGAACAAATAATGTCAGTAATTCCAAAATAGAACAAATAAACTCAATCTTAGGTAAGAAGGAAGAACGGGATGTCAATCCGTCTTCTAAATCAAACCTAAACAAGAAGAGAAGTCTTCTTGCAATAATCTTCCGAATCTTCCGTCAATCCGGGAATCTGGAAATCCCAACGATAATCTCCACCAAAGTGCGAGATTAGGGCAAATCCGAGCGCGAACGTAGATCTCCAACGAGATGTAAATGCCTCTAAGCAAAGGTCGCAGTTGTCTCTCTAAGCGGGGATGTAAATGCGTCTAAGCGAGGATGACGGAATCTCCCTTCGTCCGTCTTTTTATTGGGCAAGATAAAATATTGGCCCGACCCAATCTTCAAAAGATCGTGGCTTCAAAATGTGGCGAAAAAGATCGCCAAGATCACGGTCGTGGAAGGTTCCACGACCGTAAATTAGAGCGTGGAAAGGGGTACGGTTTGAACACTTGATTCCACGACCATAGTAGTTATTGGAATGCATCACGCCTCTCTTGCAGGGTTCCACGGCCGTGGAACTGAACGTGGTTCGTAGTACGGCCGTATTTTAGAGCGTGGTTTAGGGCAAGAACGTGATTCTTCCCTAGACTCGTGCATTCCTCAAGTTGAACTCCATTTTGCTCCTAAGAATGCCCTCAATCCATGGACATACTCAATCAACTCTTCTTTGCTAAATTCCGTTCGGAAATGGCTCCCAATCACCTATAATCAACATAGAACTTGTGTAGACATCTATATCGACAATATAGGCAAACTAGCTCACTTATGCAACAATGCTCAATCAATGACTATCAATATGAATCAAATACGTTTAGAAAACGTGCCTAATGTATCACAATATTTCATGCTAACAGAGATCACTAATGCGTATGTTCCTGATTGACCAGGATATGGAGCTTTGGAGCATTATTCAAGATGGACCAAAAGTTCCAATGACAACGGTTGAAGGTGTCCAAGTCCCGAAGAAGGAATCAGACTTCACACAGGCTGACCTGGACAGTGTGTCAAAGAATTACAAGGCAATGAATCTACTTTACTGTGGATTAGGCGCTAATGAATTCAACCGCATCTCATCATGCAAAAGTGCAAAAGAAATATGGGACAAGGTTGTTGTCACTTACGAAGGAACAAGTCAAGTCAAGGAAACAAAGATTAACATCTTTCTCAGACAATACGAGCTATTCAAGATGAATCCAAATGAACTAGTCAAAGAAATGTTCACTAGATTCACTAGGATAGTGAACAATCTAGACTCACTTGGAAAGACCTTCATAAATGAAGAAAAAGTGAGAAAGGTTCTAAGAAGCTTACCTAAATCCAAGTGGGGACCAAAGATGACTGCTATTGAAGATGCTCAAAATCTTACTACTATTCCTCTTGATGATTTACTTGGAAAACTCATCGCACATGAAATGATTCTTGGCGAAGAAGATGAAGAACACCCATCCAACTCCAAGAATTTGGCATTAAAATCCAGAAGAGATGAGTTACCTTCTGATGAAGAAAATAGTGATGATGATAATGCAGAAGATGCTCTCGCCATGATCTCTAAAGGTTTAGCAAGAATTCTCAAGATAAAGAAACAATCTGCAAATAGAGAATTTCCACGATCATGACAACCCCGAGGTAAGTTTTCTAACTCTAATAAGAAAACGAAAGTATTGACTTGTTTTGAATGTGGTGAAACAGATCATTTGGTGAAGGATTGCCCACAAAAGAAGAGGACCAACTTCAAGAAGAATGATCAAAAGAAGAAAGCCATGGTTGCTTCATGGAATGATTCAGAATCAACAAATGAATCAGAAGATGAACAAGAACAAGAGAACTTGTGTCTTATGGCCGATCATGAAGATAACTCAAATCTTTACATCGACAATATGGTAAGTACAATTTTGTCTCAACCTGAGATTGACCTTAAACAATTTCTTAAGGATATTATCTTAAGTGATAAGGAACATAGAATAAGGAAAAATTTCTTTCAAAGAAAAACTTGATGAACAAGATAAACAATTGAGTGAAATGTCTCTGGAGATTGAAAATCTTAACACGGAAAATGAAGAACTTGATGACAATATCAAGGCCTTGGAATCAGAAAACCTGATTCTCAAGAACAACCTCTCTTCTCTACATCGAAACTGTATCAATCTAGATAAAGAGAAAGTTGATCTGACTTTAATGTGTCAAGACCAGAAGGCATCACTCATTAAGTTTACTCGTTCAAAAGCTAATCTGGAAAGAATGATGGGTGAACAACAATCTTCACTTAATAAAAATGGTATAGGGTATCATAGAAGCTTTCCTAGAAAACCTACCACCACTTTTGTTACAACAAAAGGAAGCATTCATATGCCTACCTGCTTCTATTGTTGTAAAAAGGGTCATGGTAAATCTACATGTCCTTATAGAATAAATGATCCTTATATCATCAGAAACACCTATCCTTTATGTTTAAGAAAACAAGTCAAACAAATCTGGGTTCCTAAAGGTACTAGACCACCAAACAGGATCGAACCTGAGTATGAACCAAAATATGTCATTTGATCGACTTGGAAAGGTTGATGTTTGCTGTTTTGCAGGATAACACCAAGGTAAAGGAGCACAAATGGATATTAGATAGTGGTTGCTCAAGACACAAGAGTGGAAAGAGTTCTTTATTCTCAGGTTTAAAGAAGCAACCATCTGGAACTATTACTCTTGGTGATAAAGGAAAATGTGACATAAGTGGCATTGGTAAAATTTGCTATGATTCATCCAACTTTATTGATGATGTTTATTTAGTTGATGACTTGAAATATAATCTGCTTGGTATTTCTCAAATTTGTGATAAAGGCAACAAAGTCATATGACTGGAGGTATTTCTATGGTCGTCTATACCCAATCAAAAGTAAATCCCGACTTAGCACTAAAACAAGTATAGTGGTTAAGTAAGGGTCGAACCCAAGAGAGTTAAGGTGTTTTATTAGATGCAATTATTGATTATAGAAACAAGTAACAAAGGGGGGTTTTGGTTAAATTGATGCACAAAAACTTATGAAAACGAATAACGCAACAAGACAATAATAGGTGAACCTACACTAGGTTGATTCTAAGCATGCAATTGCTACTTTGGTGAGTTCCTTTTACAAGTTTTCAAGTAATCTCCCGTCTCGATCATATATATGTGTTGAGCCAACCGGCATCAACACAACATAACATGTTAGTGTTCCGTAAACCCACAAGAACAAATAACAAGTTAGCTTTCAAACAAAGACTAAGGGATATAAAGAAAAGATTAAAACCGTTAAGCTTATCTTTATATTTGTGTTCCTTTTCTTTAAGTAATTACAACCCGTTATTACTTAAAGTTTACTACTAGAGTAAAGACCCGAACCCGAAACCTATTAACCCTAGTGCTTTGCATGCACTTTAGAACCTAAGGTGATCAATCTCAAGTAATAGTAAATATAAAATTATACAATGGTGATCAAGGAAACAAAAAGCATTACTGAATAAAAATTTATATTAAAGGAAACTTACAACCAAAGTAACAACGCACCTTCAAACTAACCCAATGTAGCAAGGGAGTTAGCAACTCATTACAATGGAAATGAAAATTGGTTTCTAAGCGGAAGAGGATGGATAACAAGTTGGATCATTCTAGCAATCAGCCAAGGCCTAATTATACTACAAAAGACACAAAATAGGAGTAAATGGCCGGCCCAAAATAGCCACCTTTAATGCCATAAAGGTGGTGTAAACAACCGGAGTAAAGCTTCTGTCATTGAACCGCAGGGGCGATGAAGGCAAAAACGCTTGGTCTTCTTCATGACCGTAGGGGTGGCTAGGCAATTCCGCAGGGGCGGATCTTTAATGCTCTTCAAACGTCTGACTCTTCAACTTCCTGCCGTTTCTGATGCCAAGCCGCCACGGCGTCCCAGTGTCAACGCAGGGGCGGTGACACAGACTCTTCACCTTCCAGCTCCCAGGTTGAGGTGCAGGCAGAGGCACAGGGGCGCTGATCTTCGCTTCTTCAGGGCAAGTCACCGCAGGGGCGCCTAGGGTTGACCCAAGGGCAGTGACAGTCTTCGTGGCTGGCGCTGGTGAAGGCGCAGGGAGCGTTCTGGTGTAAGGTGTCACCCGCAGGGGCGGTGACAAGGCTCCGCGGGGGCGGTGAGGCAACATAAGATTTGCTTCGTGAACGATCTTCACTCCTAAGTGCTTATAACTCCTTCCTTAGCTTCTTTTAGTCTTCTTCTTCTGGACCAAGGAGTTAGTAGTATAAACTGACACAAATACAATAAAAAGACTCTAAAAACTATCCTAAATGATAGTGATTCCAGGACCTATCAAACTCCCCATACTTAGGCCTTTTACTCGTCCCGAGTAAAACAAATGACACTAACTAGACTCAAAGGCCTCAGGAAGCATGGGCAAGCAGAAAAGACAATGAAAACAAAAGAAAAGCCATGAAAGAAAGAAGGAGAAGAGAGGAAATGTGAGGAAAAGGTGAGAAATTACCATCCTTATTGCTCCAAGAGTGGCCTACCCGGACAACCTCCTTATGACTCCCCTTCTTATGTCGCCAAATGCCGGAAGGGAAACCTACACTCGGTGTCGCTCATTTTGCCAAGGTGCCCTTTTGGGTTTTCACCTTGCCACTCTTCTTCTTTTCTTTGATGATCTCACTTTAGTCTCACATCCCTCAAGTCCAATTTTGCACCAACCTAAGGTTGGTCGTACTACCTTCTTTTTGCCTAAACCGCCCTTTCGGGTTTTCCGTTTGTCCAAGGATTTTCATGCCTTTTTTCATTTTCTTTGGCTTTTTCTTTTTCTTTTATTATTATTTTTTTGATATGAATATCAAACTTCATAAGATTCAATGCAAAACAACTCAAACAACTCAAACAAAACTGTACATGCAATGATATGTCCCTCCCCCATACTTGAAGATCACTTTGCCCTCAAAGTGGAAATGAGGCAAAGATAAATGTGGGAAAGGGAAGAGAAATATACCCCACAGTGGAATGGTCCAGCTAGACCATCCGGACCCTCCTCCGTTGGGTATGGAAAGTGGTTGAAGAAGTGCTCCTGCCGGCGGTAGATGTCATCAATGCGGTCCTGCTAGGCCTCCATCCGACGGCCAAAAGAGGTCTCAAAGCTGGCTTGCCAAGCCAGATTGTGTGCCTCCAACTACTGCTGCTGGGCTGCCTGCCAAGCCTCCTGCCTCTGGTCGAAATGGGAGGTCATGGAGGCGGCAAAGCTCGTCTTCTAGCTTTGCTACTGCTCCAGCATAGTCCTCTAGTAGTCGGACTGCCATGTCCGGTGCTAGGTGGTCATAGCTGCCATTTGAGCCTGAAGGCTCGCAAGGGCCGGATCCTCCTCTGGTGCCACAGTGGGCATCTCCTCGTCGTCAGCCACTTTGGAGCTCGCAGCATGCCTCTCCATAATGGGCATGTGCTCCTCTTGATGAGCCCGGTTGGAGCTTGCAGCATGCCTCTCCACAATGGCCATTAGCGGCCTCCTCGGTACGAAGGGATCTACCGGGATGTAGAGCTCGGAGAGCTCACCCCTGAATGGTAAAGGCCGAGGGAGGTAAGTGAGGTGGATCACATCTGTAAGGGAGATCCAAAATAGGTTCTCCCCGTCCCGTCGGAGGAGCTTGTACCTCCTAAGAATCCCCTCAGTGTAAAGGGGAGCCTTCAGACCGTCCTCTAGCTAGGACAGGTCCATCACCTGTGAGGCGATCAAGGAGATCACCCCACCTCCAACAATGTCCCTCGGCTCGTTCCTCCTAATCAGCTTCAAAGCGGCAAGGAAGAGGGACGATCAATCCATCACCTTCTCGCTCATCGGAAGGTAAGAGTAGAGTAGTGGGAGGTCCTTGAGGGTGACCTTGTTCTCCTCTTTGTGTCCACAGAAGATACTCATGAGGATCTTAAAGAGGAACCTCAAGCAAGGGTGAGTGAGTTTGTTGGAGTACTCACCCCCTGCATGGAACTCTGACCCGGTAGTTGCCTGCCAAAACTCATATAGGTCCGGGGTCGGGACTGGATCCCACCAGTTCTCGGAGGGATTGAGAGTCACCCTGAAGGCCTCCTGTAGCTGGTGGTAATCAAGTGTGTATTTCACCTTGTTGAACTTGAAGGTGAGACCAATACACACATGATCTTCCTTCTCCATTGTGAAGATGGAGATGAACTGTCTGTTGAGCTCGGGATATGTTGGAGCACTCCTCTGTAGAAAGTCTTTGAGCCAAGCATTGGCCAGAGAGGACTGCAAGCTCTCCAGCATGCCAAGCTTCTCCAATGTAGGAACGTGCAAGAATCGAGTTGCGTACACAACTCGATCTTGTACGATCCTATACCTCTCTTTCTCAGCTTCGAACATTTTGTATTTCCTTTGTGGCTCCATTTTGGTATTAGATTTAACAAAGGAATCAGAAACTTGCAAAAATAGGGAGAGAAGACGAACCCTCTATTGTGATTTCCGCAGGGGCGGCTGAAGCAGGCGTAGAGGCGACAAGGTGTAGGTGCGGGAGCTTGCAGGAGCAGGGGCGGGAGAAGTGTAGAGGGCGAATTTTGGGGAGCGACAAAGGTGATGATGTTGAGGCCGTTCTGGTGACTTCTTTGCCGGTGTAGGCGTCGCCGGAGGTAGAGCAGGATTGGAGTTTGTGGTTGGTGGTGATGAAGAGTGTAGTAAGGTGAGAGAGTTTAGAGGGAGGAAGGTGGATCTGGTTAGGGTGGCGCAAGGGCGTTGCAGGGGCGTCGCAGGTTGTTGGCTGTCGTCGGAAGTGGCGTAGGGGCGTCGTAGGGGTGGCTTGTGAGTGTTTGCTTGTGGCGCAGGGGCGCTGCAGCTTGAGAGGGGTTAAGGCGAGGGAGATATGGTTGTGGTTGGTGAGGAGATAGAGAGTGGGTGGGTGGGGTAGGTGTAGGGGAATGTTTTTGCGATTTCTATTTTTTTTCTTTTTTGGGTAAACCCGCAGGGGTGGGAGCTTGTCGCCGCGGGGGCGGTGACAAGGGAGAGGCGCCACGCAGGCTCAACGCCGGCGGCGGCGCCGAATTTGTGTGTCAAGGATGGCCGCCGCAGGGGCGTAGGGGAGTCACCGTGGGGGCGGTGACTAGCATGTTGCAGGCGCTGGCCCGGCGCCGGGGCGGCGCGGGGCATGGGTGTCACCACAGGGGCGGGGAAACTGAGCCACAGGGGCGGTTTTCTTAACTGAGGCTCCTCTTCTTATTCCTTCGGGTTTCCTCCCGAGTAGCACCTTTGTTTTTCGTCGTTGGCTCGACGTAAGGCCTCTACTTCTCTGACTGTGCTTCCTCCAGCACCATCTCATCAATCGGATCGCTCTTGACTCCTTCAAGGTAAGGCTTTAGCCTTTGTCCGTTTACCTTGAACACCTTGTGCGTTTGGGGGTCATAAAGATCCACAGCTCCGTGAGGGTAAACCTCGGCTACCACGAACGGCCTTGTCCATCTCGAACGCAACTTACCTGCAAAGAGTTTCAAACATGATTGAAAGAGAAGTACCTTATTACCTACCTTGAAATCCTTCCGAAGAATGTTTCGGTCATGCCATGCTTTGGTCTTTTCTTTGTATGTGGTGGCATGGTCATATGCATCTAACCTCAATTCCTCTAACTCTTGCAATTGGAGCTTCCGTAGTTCTCCCACTTCTTCTATGTTCATGTTGCACTTCTTTACCGCCCACCATGCTTTGTGCTCTAGCTCCACCGGTAGGTGGCATGCTTTCCCAAACACGAGCCTAAAAGGAGATATCCCGATAGGCGCTTTATAGGCTGTCCAATATGCTCATAGGGCGTCATTTAGCCTTGCACTCCAATCCTTCCGTCCGGGAGATACCGTCTTTTCAAGGATGGTTTTTATTTTCCGGTTAGATACCTCAACTTGGCCATTTGTTTGTGGATGATAACTGTTGACCCTCGTTGGTGGGCGTGATACTTCTTAAGGAGAGTTGTGATCGTCTTGTTGCAGAAATGGGTACCCCTATCGCTGATTAAGGCTTTCAGAATTCCAAATTGTGCGAAAATTTTATCCTTAAGAAACGCTGCAACCACTTTTGAATCATCAGTTTTGGTGGCCTTTGCTTCCACCCACTTGGAAACATAGTCCACCGCAAGCAAAATATATGTGTGCCCGAATGAAGTAGGAAATGGTCCCATGAAATCAATTCCCCCAACGTAAAAAATTTCACAAAATATAAGAGAGGATTGGGGCACTTCATGTCTCCTTGAAAGATTTCCTACCCTTTGGCATCTATCACACACTTTGCAAAATGCAAAAGCGTCTCAAAAAATGTGTGGCCAAAAGAAACCGGCATCCAAAACTTTTCTTGCAGTTTTGTTTAACCCAAAGTGCCCCCACATGCTTCAGAATGACAGAAAGTTAGGACGGATTGTACCTCATTGTCCGAAATGCAACGTTGGATCACTTGGTCACTACAATGCTTCCAAAGGTAAGGATCGTCCCAAACGTAGTGTCGAGCTTCACCTTTTACCTTCTCTCGTTGTGCCTTAGTGAAATCTGGAGGGTACTCCTTCCTGACCATGAAGTTCACGATGTCAGTAAACCAAGGCTTAAAAGACCGGAGCTTAAGATAAACCTTTGTCGATAATTCCGCAGGGGCGCCTAGATTTAGCCAAAGGGGCGGGTGGCCGCATGGGCGGCTGGTGTGAGGCGCGGGGCGGTTACACAACAAAGAGTTGTGTAAAATGTATCGTTTGGAAAGCTTCCATCTATCTCTCTTCCATTTCCTGGATCCCCCTCTTCTTTCACTAGCCTGCTCAAATGATCGGCCACCAGGTTCTCAGCCCCCTTCTTGTCCCGTATCTCTAGGTTAAACTCACTTAGGAGGAGCACCCATCGAATCAATCGTTGTTTTGCATCCTTTTTTGCCATGAGATACCTAAGAGCTGCATGGTCAGTGAAGATAATTACCTTTACCTCAAGTAGGTACTGCCTGAATTCCTCAAGGGCAAGAAACCACCGTTAACATCTCTTTCTCGTTGGTAGAGTAATTCTTTGTGCTCCATTGAGTATCATAGACGCATAATGGATCACATGTGAAGCATGTCCGTCCTTTTGTCCTAAGACTGCTCCAACGGCGTAATCACTAGCGTCACACATGATTTCGAAAGGTTTCTCCCAATCCGGAGAACGGATGATTGGTGCGGTGGTAAGACATGCCTTCAAAGTGTCGAAAGCTTTCTTGCAATTCTCATCTACTATGAAGGTGACGTCTTTCTTGAGCAATTAACATAGGGGTGCCGAGATCTTTGAAAAATCTTTGACGAAACGTCGGTAGAAACCTGCATGACCAAGAAAAGATCGGATTTCCCGAAAAATCTTTGATGAAACGTCGGTAGAAACCTTTGCCCTATCTACCTCTATCCCTTTTGAGGATATTACATGTCCTAGCACAATTCCTTGTTCGACCACGAAATGACAATATCCGAATTAAGAACCAAATTGGTTTTAACACATTTTTCAAGAACAAGTTTCAAATGTCCTAAACATGCGTCAAAACTGTCTCCATGGACTGTAAAATCATCCATGAAGAGTTCAAATGGCATTCTGCGGTACACAAAAGTGCCAAATGAGCAAGTGAACGTCGCCTTTTCTTGATCTTCTGGTGAGATGGCTATTTGGAAATAGCCCGAATATCCATCAAGGAAACAGTAGTACTGATGACCTGCAAGACGTTCCAACATTTGGTCAATAAAAGGTAATAGAAAATTGTCTTTTCGTGTTACCTTGTTGAGCTTGCGCGGTAGTCGATGCAAACTCTCCATCCGGTTTGTGTTTTGCTCGAGACCATCTCTCCATGTTGATTTTCTACCATTGTGATGCCTCCTTTCTTTGGAACCACTTGGGTTGGACTAACCCAAGTGCTATCCGAGATAGGGAAGATCATATCTGCTTGGAGGATCTTCAACACTTCCTTCTTGACCACATCCATCATTGGCGGATTCAACCTCCGTTGAGGTTGCCTAGAGGGTTTAACTTCATCCTCAAGTAAGATCCTATGCATGCAAGTTTGAAGGGCTTATTCCTTTGATGTCCGCAATGGTCCATCCAAGGGTCGTCTTGTGCTCTTTTAGCACTTTCACCAACTTGTCTTCTTGACCGGTAGTCAACTTGTTGGAGATGATCACCGGCAAGGTATTGTGTTCTCCAAGGAAAACGTACTTGAGGTGTGACGGTAGGTCCTTCAATTCTATTTCTGGTGCCTATACTATAGACGGAACAAGCTTCTCGCTTGGGGTTAGTAAAGTGGGCACAATGGCCAAATTGGAGATAGGTAGCCTTTTATGCCCATCTAATTGGGCTAGGACCTCTTTCATGCTGGACGTTAATACATAATCTGCTTTAAAACCATCAATGTCATGCTCAATTACATTTTTCAATTCATCAACATCAGAGTTATCAAAAACATCTTGCACCAAAGGTTCAACAATGTCAATAACACATAAAGACTGATCATCACTAGGAAATCTCATTGCATCATAGTTGTCAACTTCCACTACTTCACCATCAAACTCCATGGTCAATTTGCCACTAACATAATCAATTTTAGTCCTAGCAGTTTTCATAAATGGCCTACCTAACAAAATAGGCGCAGCATGTGAATCATTTTCCATATCCATTACAAAGAAATCAGCAGGAAATATTAGGTTGTCTACCATTACTAATACATCTTCAATTATCCCTTTCGGGTACACATTAGATCTATCAGCAAGTTGTACTACGATCCTAGTTTTCATTAATGGCCCAAGGCCAAGTGATTTGTAAATCGAATATGGTAAAACATTGATAGAAGCACCAAGATCAAGCATTGCTTTGTCAAAGCGGGTTTCCCCTATAACACAAGGAATGCTTTCCATGCCCGGATCGCTGCACTTCTTGGGCATTCTCCGTTGGAAAACAACCAACACATGCTCACTTACTTGTACTTTTTGTTTCCCCTTCAGCTTCTGGTTTCTCTTGATAGTGCAAAGTTCCTTCAAGAAACGAGCATACTTAGGAAGACTTCTCACCAATTTAAGGAGGGGAATGTTTACCTCGCATTTGGAAAAAGTTTCAAAGAGGTCTTTGTCCTCAATGATTCTTTTCTCCTTCAAGGCCTCGAGAAAAGGAGTTGGTGGTTTCTCAGAACATAGTGGCGGAAAGTTAGGCCGGATAAGAATCCTTCTCAGCAGTAGAGTTAAGAATACCTTTCTTGGACGGAGTCCTTCCAAAGTTCCGGGTTCCTTCCGCTAGTTCCTGTATCTTTTCCAAAGTAAGGTCAGGAGTAGAGTTTAGAATATTACCTCCGCAAGCCGCATCGACGATCCTCCTTTCATTGTCTAGCAACCCATTGTACAAGTACAAGACTAGATCTTGAGTTGAATATCCGTGAAAAGGACAGCTGGATTGGAGGCGGGGGAATCTTTCGAAGTACTCATAGAGAGTTTCGTTCGCCTCTTGCTCGTTGTTGCTTATAGCTTTCTTCAACCTATTAGCCTTTTTGGCAGGGAAGTATTTCTCCAAAAATGCCTTGTGGAGGTTCTCCCATGTGTCGATACTCCCGGATGGAAGGTGGTAATACCAATCATCCACTGAATCTTTGAGAGTGAAGCTGAATGCCCTCATCGTGATTTGTTCTTCGGTAATGTTTGCCGGCTTCATGCTCATACACACGGTATGGAACTTCCTAAGGTGTTTGCTGGGGTCTTCACCACTTAGCCCATGGAAGGATTGAAGCAAGTGGATGAGACCCGGATTGAGCTCAAAGTTAATTCCTTCCCCTAATGCCGGTATGGTAACCGCAAGAGGGTTTTGAGCCAAAGTGGGCTGAGTAAGTTGACGAAGAGTACGATCAACCATTTCTTGTTGGAGTTGTTGTTGTCTTCGTTGCCGGATGTGCGTCCTCTCAATTTCTAGATCAAAAGAAGCAAAGCCGGAGTTAGTAGCATGGGTTTGAACCATAAAAATGATTCAAACCAATAATCAATAATAACAATAGAATAAAAACACTAATCAAAAGTAAATCCCGACTTAGCACTAAAACAAGTATAGTGGTTAAGTAAGGGTCGAACCCAAGAGAGTTAAGGTGTTTTATTAGATGCAATTATTGATTAAAGAAACATGTAACAAAGGGGGGTTTTGGTTAAATTGATGCACAAAAACTTATGAAAACGAATAACGCAACAAGTAAGACAATAATGGGTGAATCTACACTAGGTTGATTCTAAGCATGCAATTGCTACTTTGGTGAGTTCCTTTTACAAGTTTTCAAGTAATCTCCCGTCTCGATCATATATATGTGTTGAGCCAACCGGCATCAACACAACTTAACAGGTTAGTGTTCCGTAAACCCACAAGAACAAATAACAAGTTAGCTTTCAAACAAAGACTAAGGGATATAAAGAAAAGATTAAAACCGTTAAGCTTATCTTTATATTTGTGTTCCTTTTCTTTAAGTAAATACAACCCATTATTACTTAAAGTTTACTACTAGATTAAAGACCCGAACCCAGAACCTATTAATCGTAGTTCTTTGCATGCAATTTAGAACCTAAGATGATCAATCTCAAGTAATAGTAAACATGCAATTAGACAATGAAGATCAAGGAAACAAAATGCATTACTGAATGAAAACTTATATTAAAGGAAACTTACAACCAAAGTAACAACGCAACTTCAAACCAACCCAATGTAACAAGGGCGTTAGCAACTCATTACAATGGAAATGAAAATTGGTTTCTAAGTGGAAGATGATGGATAACAAGTTGGATCATTCTAGCAATCAACCAAGGCCTATTTATACTACAAAAGACACTAAATAGGAGTAAATGGCCGGCCAAAACAACCACCTTTTTAATGCCATAAAGATGGTGTAAACAGCTGGAGTAAAACTTGTGTCGTTGAACCGTAGGGGCGGTGAAGGCAAAAACGCTTGATCTTCTTCGTGACCGCATGGGCGGCTAAGCAATTCCGCAGGGGCGGATCTTTAATGCTCTTCAAACGTCTGACTCTTCAACTTTCTGCCATTTCTGATGTCAAGCCGCCGGGGCGTCCCAGTGTCAACGCAAAGGCGGTGACATAGACTCTTCACCTTCCAGCTCCCAGGTTGAGGCGCAGCCAGAGGCGCAGGGGCGCTGGTCTTCGATTCTTCAGGGCAAGTCACCGCAGGGGCGCCAGGGGTTGACGTAGGGGCGGTGATAGTCTTCGTGGCTAGAGCTGGCGAAGGCGCAGGGAGCGTTCCGGAGTAAGGTGTCACCCGCAAGGGCGGTGACAAGGCTCCGCGGGGGCGGTGAGGCAACAGAAGCTTTGCTTCGTGAACGTTCTTCAATCCTAAGTGCTTATTACTCCTTCCTTAGCTTCTTTTAGTCTTCTTCTTCTGGACCAAGGAGTTAGTAGCATAAACCGACACAAATGCTATAAAAAGACTCTAAAAACTATCCTAAATGATAGTGATTCCATCACCTATCATCATGTTTGATTCAGAAAAATGTGAAGTTCAAGACATAAAGACGGGAGAAGTATTGCTCACTGCTCCTAGGTGTAATAATGTTTATTCTTTGAGTACTAACCAAGTTGCAGGAACTAAGCTAAAATGTCTAAAGGCCTTGACTGATGATCCAAGGCTTTGGCATAAAAGACTTGGTCACGTAAGCATGCACACCATGCAGAAGCTACTTACAAAAGATTTGGTACATGGTTTGCCAAACCTAAACTTCAAGGTTGATGACCTATGTAAAGCATGTACACAAGGTAAACAAACAAGAGGTTCATTCAAACCTAAGAAAGGTGTAAGTTCTTCTCGACCTATTGAAATTTTACATATGGATCTTTGTGGATCTATGCGTGTCAAATCTCCCGGAGGAAAACTATAACACCCCAAATCCTAGAGGACTCGGAATGCTACAAGCTGGGACCTCACAATGGGTCCCGGCCCTTAGCCTGGCAACAACTTCATCGGACCTTACAACACGGCACAAATAAAAAGGCAAAACACCTAGTTTTATAACATGAGCGGAAGAAAAAGGTACAAATCTGAAAACAATCCAGCCAAGTCTCAAAACGAAAGTAATAACATAAGTCTCAACAGTCGTGAAATAAAAATATAATAGTCCCATCCTATAATGCACGGAACCCCGGCTGCCCACTACCGCCAGATCACTCGATCACCTCTCTAACCTACAAGGCATCTACAAGCCGTATAAAACCGTTAGCTAGCCATCTATGCATAAGTATAAAGGTAAAAGCACAAACACACAACATACACAATCAACATGCAACACTCAATCCGTTTGTTATCTTTAATTAGGTGATATGTCATTACTAATAATACTAATTTTGTGACACGAGGGATTCCCAAACCTCGCCCCTGATCCCGTTTACCAACTCGGAATGGTGCTAATGCATCTAACAGTCTACCTGCCTGGGCTAGTACAGGGAACCTCCTAGACTCTCGCAAGAGCTAGGCAGATGATGTCACGACCCGTTATCATACACTTGGGTCAATTACGTAAAATAAATAAGTTGGCCTAATCCGGTTTTGTTGTTATTCTAACTAGCAAACACCACTCATACACATTATACTCATACAAGAAGCTAGCTATGTAAGTCCGTAGAATTACCGTCTCCGAATTGCACACGAACACCTCACTCATAAGTTCCCTCGGAAAAACGTACAACCTTGTTTAAGACAAGGCACACAATCAAACCACACTTTAGTCCACTAGATGTCTTTAGACTTCTAGGCTCAACTCCTCAACCACCTAGTCCAAGAAGACTACACTCTCAGTCCATGACCTATCCAACTCACAACATAACGATATACACAAATATTACTTCCACAAAGCTCGAAACGAACCCTCAATAACATACCACCACAAGATTCACGTAACTCACACTAGACCTCTAAGGTCCAACCACTCTAAAGCATTCCAGTTCAACTACCCTAAGCCAGCGTAACATGCTTCTAAGGTATAACGAATCTAAGGAATGAAAGAAGGAAAGGAAAGAACGAGATTTGGGACTCACTAGAGCAAAACCGCCCCCGCGCATGGCTGAGCCGCCCCTGCTCCTAATTGGGTCCACCCCTGCATCGATCTGGGTCCTCCCCAATGCTTGTCAGAAGCTGCCCATGCGCCTTTGTAAATCCGCCCCTGCGCCTGTCTGTGCAGAAAGTCCGTCTGCTGAGTTCTTCAATTGTGCAGCCGGTCCTTTAGGGTCTCCTTTGGTGCTATGAATGTCTTCCACTTCTCTCACTTGGTCTTAGCCTCACTCTAGGGTCTAGCTTCGTCATTGAACCCACAAAACAACGATAGATCGTTGAGCAAGGATTCAAGAGTCTCTTCCATTCAAGCCATTGAAGGGAAAGGAAGAAAGAAGAAGAAGAAGAAGAAGAAAGGAAGAAGAAGAAAGGAAGGATCCTTACCCACGTCCCGTAACTGCAGTCCCGGCCTCACAAACGGTGGATCCAAGCTGGAGCACTCCAAGGGAAGAATAGAGGAGAAGGATGTAAGAGGAAGGTGCGAGAGGAGTAAGTGGGTAGGAGGAAGAAAGTAACGTGAGTAGAAAATGAGAGGAGGAGAAGGGTTGGCTGCATAAAAGAGGAAGGATACCAAAGGTCTTCAGCCAACAACTCCTCAAGGAATTCAAGAGGGAAGTTAAAAAGGATTGGAATGTGAACGGGTGACCAAAACGCTGCTACCCCGCCCACGCGTGTCATCGCCCCCGCGGGAATCCTAGCCGCACCCGCGGCCTACTTGATTGCATCGCCAAAGCCGCAAGAGCATGAGCCCTTGCGCCCGGCTTCTAACCTCCTCTAGCCCTAACCAAGCGTAACGAAAATCCGGTCGTTACAAAAACAATACATCCTTGTTATAGTAGATGATTTCGCTCGGTTTACATGGATATCTTTTTTACGAGAAAAATCTGATGCTTTATTTGAGTTTTCAAAATTGTGTAAGGAGTTACAAAGTTTGAAAAACCTACCAATCGTTCTATAAGAAGCGATCATGGTAGAGAATTTGATCAACTAAAGTTTGATTTATTTTGTGTAAAATGTGGTATTTCTCATAAATTTTCAGCTCCTAGAACTCCTAAACAAAATGGAGTTGTGGAACGCAAGAACCACACTCTTGAGGATATGTCTAGGACAATGCTTTTAGAAAATCATATGTCAAAATGGTTTTGGGCTGAAGCAGTAAACACCGCAAATTATATTTAAATCGATGCTTAATTCGCCCTATTTTGAAAAAGACTCCTTATGAACTTTTTAAAGGAAGAAAACCAAACATTTCATACTTATAACGTTTTGGATATACTTGTTTTGTTCACAACAATGGAAAAGAAAATCTCGGGAAATTTTAAACACGTAGTGATGAAGCTATATTCATTGGATATGCTTCAAATAGCAAAGCTTATCAAGTATATATCAAACGTACCAAAGTTGTTGAAGAAAGCATTCATATTATTTTTGATGAAGCAATGATGGTACTTTGAGTGAGAGTTTTGCAGATTTAAATCTGAATCAAAGAGAAGATCACATTACGGATGAAGATGAAGATCCTAAAGGTCAAGACAAAAATATGCAAGAAAAGATTCAAGATACCAAAGAAAATCCTCAAGACCTTGAAACACACCTTCAAGACCTTGAAACTGGAAACTGTGACAATAGAACTCCACTTCAAGGGCTTGAAACCAAACTTCAAGGCCTTGAGATTGGAACAACAGGTAATGCACAAACATTACCTGAATCAAGTCAGACATATTCAGCTCAACCTTTTGGATCTACATCATCTGTCAAAAGAAGAAAAGTTCAACACTCCTCATATCATCCACAAGAAAATGTGATCTCAGATCCAAATGCTGGAGTTCAAACTAGATCTAAAGTGAATAATCTTTGTGCATTCTCCGCTTTTGTATCACTTGTCGAGCCAAAGAACTACATTTAAGCTCTTCAAGAACCAGACTGGATCATTTCCATGCAAAATGAACTAAATGAATTTGAGAGGAACAAAGTATGGTCTCTTACTTCAAGACCAAAGCATCAATCAGCTATTGGCACGAAGTGGGTCTTTCAAAACAAATTGGATGAAAGTGGCAAAGTCATACGATACAAAGCACGACTTGTAGCACAAGGCTATAACCAAGAAGAAGGTATTGATTATGAGGAGACTTTTGCTCCTGTTGCCAAGTTAGAAGCCATATGTATGTTACTTGCATTTGCATCCTTCATGATCATAAAACTTTTTCAAATGGATGTAAAATGTGCTTTTTTAAACGGCTTCTTAGAAGAAGTAGTCTACGTTGCCCAACCTTCTAGTTTTGAAATGATGAATTTCCAGATCATATTTTTAAATTAGATAAAGCTCTTTACGGTCTTAAGCAAGCTCCTCGAGCTTGGCATGAAAGATTGTCTAAATTTCTTCTTGAAAACAAATTCAAAAGAGGTTTGATTGATAAAACATTGTTTATCAAAACTAGAGGCAACGACATTTTAGTAGTACAAATCTATGTTGATGATATATTATTCGGTGCTACTAATGATTCCCTCTGCAAGGAATTTTCAGATATTATGTGTAGGGAATTTGAGATGAGCTTAATGGGAGAGTTAAATTTCTTTCTTGGACTTCAAGTTACACAAGCAAAAAAAGGAATTTTTCTCAATCAAAGCAAGTATAGTAAAGACTTGCTTAAAAAGTAGAAAATGGATCAATCTAAGGTTACAAAGACTCCTATGAGTTCAACACTTTCTCTAGATCATGACAAGAATGGCAAAAGTGTAGTACAAAAGGAGTATCGAGGTATGATTGGTTCATTGTTGTATCTAACTACTAGTCGTCCTAACATTATGTTTAGCGTGTGTATGTGTGCAAGATTTCAAGCTGATCCTACAGAGTCACACTTGATAGCTGTGAAAAGAATTTTTTGGTATCTCAATGGCACTAAGGATCTAGGGTTTTGGTACCCACTTCATAGCTCGTTTCATCTTGTTGGCTATTCAGATGCAGACTTTGCAGGTTATAAGGTCGATAGAAAAAGTACTTCTGAATATTGTCAATTCTTAGGGTTATCCCTAATTAGTTGGCACTTCAAGAAGCAAAATTTTGTTACCCTATCCACAACTGAGGCCAAATATATAGCTGTTGGAGCCTGTTGTGCTCAATTTCTTTGGATTGCTCAACAACTTCGTGACCTTGGCTTTGACTTGAGAGGTATTCCTATAAAATGTGATAATACCAGTGCTATTTCTATAACCAAAAATCCTGTGCAGCATTCAAGGACTAAGCATATTAATGTGAGGCATCACTTCATACGTGATCTTGTTGAGACAGGTGATGTTTCGATTTCTTTTATCTCAACTAACTTGCAGCTTGTTGATATCTTTACCAAGCCTCTGCCTGAGGAACAGTTTAATTTTATTAGATTGGAGCTTGGTATGTTGAACAAGGAAGCATTAACGTAGGGGGAGTAAAAGAGTTTAAATCATCCCACGCATGCAGCCCAATTGATGTTTTCAAGGGCCTTGAAATGAAATTAAAGGGACCTTGAAGCATAGTAAAGGGTAAATTGACTTTACGGATCTTTTAAGAGTTAATATTTGTTAGATATTTTAATTCTTACAATAATTTTTAAAACCTATTATTTGATACAGTTTTGATTTTGGTTTTAAAAGCTTGATTCTCTCAAAGATTTTGTCATATCCCTGATAAAAAGGACCTAATTTCTCATCTTTTTATCCTTTCACAAGAAACCCTATTTCAAAATTCTTTGATTTCTCTCTCAACAAAGTTGTTCAGAATTCTGCTCCTCCATCTTCTAACAAGAAAGTTGTTCAGAATTCTTCAATTGATAAAGAAGAAAAACCTTCTGAAGATTTGGATACATCTCAAATTACTAGTCTTCCCTCATCATGGTTTATAAATTTTCAAGCGTTTGGATCTTGGCTTGATGGCTTTCATAATCGACCGCTCTATGTGTGTGATTTGGTGGATACTGAATTTCTCAATACTCTCAAGATACCGTGCATAAACAAGCTGAAGAGTTCGATTATCTGGAAGGTTTTAAACCTTGGAGATTTTGCTTTTCCACGGCTCACGAGACTATTCTATGTTAATCTCACCACAAAAAGGGACAAAGGGGGTATTACTCTGGAATCTTCAGTCAAAGGTACTTCAATTTTACTCACTTCTTCTATTCTCAGTGAAATTTTAGGAATTCCTACAGATGTAATGTTCAACTATCCTTCAAGGTCAAAGAGTGTTCGTATTGCTAAAGAGAATTTTCTGATTCTCAATTCAAACGCACGTCATCTCACTCATACATCTCTGACTTTAGAGGCTAAAATAGTGTTCACCATACTAGTTCGATGTGTAGTTCCCCGTGCAAACTCAAGAGAGCTGCTGACTGATCAATCTTTGGAATTAATTCATTTACTTATGTTTGATGTGGCCATAGATGTGCCTAATCTGATTCTCAACCATATCCTGCATTTTGTTAACTCTAAGAGATCTATTCCTTTTCCTTATGGAAATTTGATGGCTAAGGTCATTACAAGATTGATACATCTTCTGAGGAAAGACACTCTATTAACAGCAAAATTGATGAAAACTGCTTAGAACGTCTAGGGATTGAGAAAACTCTTGCAGGAACATGGACTTTGAAAGGAAAAGAAGTTACTCAAAATCCAAATAAAGAAGTTAAATCCTCTCCTACTCCAGAAATCAGGTTAGAGGGTTGTGAAAATGAAATAGCTCGTCTCAACCGTGAATTGTCTGATTTTCAGTTTGACGCCAAAAGGAGAATGAATTCAAATTTCAAGTTATTGGCTACCATCAATGCTAAAGTCAATGAGATGTATTTGATGAATGCTCTTACACTAACTACAATGGGAATTATTTTGCCTATAGATGAAGATGTAGCTCAACATACTCAAGAGCAGGTCGAGAATATGCTGATGAATTGTAAAGGCGTGTCCAGAATAAATCAATTATGTACCCAACTCATGAAGAGCCAATGTTCTTGCCCAAAGTTGAGTATGAAGTTATTAAACAGAGAAGAGCTGAAGAAAAGAGAAGACGCTTGACAGCTGAAATGGATGATTGGCGTTATAAGAAAACTTCATCCAAAGGAAAGAGGAAGTTTTATGAGGAATTTTAAAGATAACTAATCTTATTCCCTATGAGTTGCACGCTTTTTAGAACCTCGTTGAAAATACATTTGTTTTTGGGTCTGTAATTGTTTTTAAGACTTCCTGGTTTGACTGTTTTTTCTCCCTTGTTGAAAGTCAAATTGGGAGAAATATGATCTGATCCGACATTTCCGATATATTGAATTCTGCATTTTTTGTTTTGAGATTGTTATATCCATTGCTAAACTAACAAATGCAGGTACGAAACTTTGGGTTGTCTTCCATCAAGGGGGAGATTGAAAACTCCACCTTGATTGAAATGGTTTACAGGTGTTGATGATGGAACCCTTCACACAAATATAGCAGTTGGATTTCTAACAATGTACATGATTATATTTCTAGATGTTTGGTTGGTTCGAAATCAGTGCAGGTTGTATATCTACATGTGAAGGGCCTTGAAGTTGGATTCAAGAACAAGTTCAAAAGGACGAAGATCAAGGGTCTTCGAATCTAAAGTGCACGGAACAAGGATTCAAATAAATTGAAGATCTTCGCTGAAGACACTGTAACAAGAAGATCTCATCAACCAAAGACTTTGTCAACCGAAGGAAGATATCAACCGAAGGATAGAGAATCATTTCGAGAAGATTTTCTGAACAACAAAAACGGCAAAAATATATTCTCTCTCTTATCCAACAGAAGACGAGAAGATCAAGGAGTAAAAGACTCAACATGTTCGTAGGGATCGAAGACGTGCAACGTCTATCTTACGATCTTCATGGAAAAGAAGGTTAATCTTCAAACAGTCATCTCTACAACGGCTAGAAGATCTTTCCATAGAAGATATAAATGAAGATCATGGTCGAAGAAGAAATACAAGCTTACGCCGGAAAACAACTTTGCATCCTCAAGCAACCTAATCATCTTCATTCGTTGTTTTTCTTTCTCAGATTCACGTAAAAGTTTTATCCCCTTAGAGAGAGAAAACACAAGAACTTCTTTGGTAGATCTAAAAAGTGTTATACTAGAGTGTGTTACTATGCGAAGTAACTAGGCTATTATAGCTAGGTTAAGAGTTGGAGCTAGATCGTAGCATTGGCTACAAGTGAGAGAAGAATGAGATTTCTTCTAGTTTGTATCTAGGACTCTTTGAAGCTGATAATAGATAGTTATATCCTACCGATATACCCTGGGACGGAGAGTAGGCTATTTAGAGCCGAACTTCGTAAACATATCCTCGTGTCAATCTGTTCAATTCCGCACAATATAAACTTTACTAGGACTAAATTTGTTTTGCAGGAGCAAGAAGTCAAGGCCCTTGAAATCAAAGTTTCACTAGTAACACAGATTGACATCAAGGCCATTGAAAGGAGTTTCAATGCCTTGAGATTTGGTTTGTGAAAAGTTCTCATACTCTATTCAACACCCCCCCCCCTCTAGAGTATTATCTATATTATTTATATCACCTATCGGTTCTTCACCTAGGAACTTCACCAAAAAAAGCCGGCAATACAACAATTATCGGCCTAATCACAACCATCCCCGGTTCTCCTATTCTAATCCGGATGGTGCCTTGAACCCTCCCACTTCCACAAGCGCAACACCACCACCTAAGGCTTCACAAGAGCCTCCACCCGGTTTTGCTCAACCTCCAAAGGATAGAAGCGAAATGATGTTTGAACAATTGCTTGGAAGGTTGAGTGGACTTGAGAGCACGGTGACATCCATTTCTAAAGCTCAAAAGGTGCTAGAAGCACAAGTGTTCCAAAAGGCGGGTGAAGCACAAAGGGATCCGGGAAAGCTTCCCGGAAGAACCGAGGACAATCCAAGAGGCCTAGCGTTGGCCATTACCACAAGGAGTGGGCTGAGCATGAAAGATCCCTTACCTAAGGGGAATGACAAGGGAAAGCAAGTAGTGTGGGAAGAAGAACCATGCAAGAAGAAGGAGGCAAGAGCAAGGATGATGAGCCAACATATGTGGCACCTCCTCCATACAAGCCACCGCTACAATTCCCACAATCACGATTTGATACAAACCATGAGGGATGAGATGCCTCCTAAGTTGCGAGATCCGAGATCTTTTTGTGTGCCAATTGGAGTCGGAGAAGTGCAATACGAAGCCCCTATGTGATCTTGGAGCAAGTGTAAGCATTATCCCGCTTGCACTTTGCAACAAGGATGGGCTAGGAGAGCCAAAGCCGGTCAAGATGACCCTCTACATGGCGGACAGTTCAATCACTCACCCTGTAGGGATCCTAGAGGACATTCCGGTTTAGCTTGGGAAGTTCTATGTGCCAATCGACTTTGTTGTTTTGGACATCCCGGCAGACTACCCGGTTCCTATCATTTTGGGAAGGCCATTCTTTGCCACATCCGGATGTTTAGTGGATTGTAAGAATGGAATTCTCTCGTTCAACATTGGAGAAGAGAATATCAAGTTCAACCTGTCCACAATGATGAAGGGGTCAACCCTTGGTGAAGATGTCTTCAACATTGTCGAGAAAGAGGAGTCTAGAGAAGTTGTGAGCTCCATCTTGATCAAGGACCCACTTGAGAGGGTTCTTAGCTCGAGTTTTATGGAGAAAGGAGTTGAGGATGATTGCAATGAAGAAATCCAAGCTTTGGATGCATTAATAAAGGAGACAAGTGCTGAATTTGAAGTGCACGAAGTAGTTCTGAATCACTGTAGGAACCACGGCCACGGGGCAAGAACCACGCCCGTGGTCTCACCCGTGGAACTCTCTGTAATGTCCGGAAGTGCCAGCTCTTCCAATTCCACGCCCGTGGTTGTGCCAGAGGTCGTGGTTTTTCCCGTGGTTTCTCTATAAAGTGCCTTAGTTGTTGATCAAGCTTTAAGGAGTCTTGGAGAGTCTTCCATGGCTTTGGAATCATCTCAACCTACACTGTATGGATCATCTCCAACCGATAAAGGTCCTCCTAAACTTGATCTCAAACCTCTCCCTTCTCATTTAAAGTATGCTTTCCTTGACTCAAATTCTACTTATCCCGTGATTGTGAATGCATCTATGAATGATGATGAGCTTGATAGATTGTTGAATGAGTTGAAACTGTATAGGAGAGCTATAGGTTACACCATTGATGACTTAGTTGGCATTAAACCATCCTTATGCATGCATAAAATCTTGATGGAAGACAACCATAAACCTTCAATTGAACCTCAAAGAAGATTGAACCCAATCATGAAAGAGGTAGTCAAGAAAGAGATTTTAAAATTGCTAGATGCGGGAATCATTTTCCCGATTTCGGATAGTAAATGGGTTAGTCCCATACATGTTGTTCCTAAGAAGGGTGGTATAACCGTAGCAACTAATGAGAACAATGAACTAATCCCAACTAGGACGGTTACGGGGTGGAGAATGTGTATTGACTATAGGAAGCTTAATGTTGCCTCTAGGAAAGATCACTTCCCTCTTCCCTTCATTGACCAAATCTAGAGAGATTAGCTCAACATTCACACTTTTGTTACTTAGATGGTTATAGTGGGTTTTTCTAAATTCCTATTCACCCGGATGACCAAGAGAAAACAACATTTACTTGTCCTTGGGGAACATTTACATATAGGAGAATGCCATTTGGGTTGTGTAATGCACCTGCCACCTTTCAAAGGTGTATGATGGCTATTTTTTCTGAATATATTGAGCACATTATGGAAGTGTTTATGGATGATTTCTCGGTGTATGGATCTTCATTTGATGATTTCTTGGCTAACTTGTCTTTGGTGTTGAAGAGATGTGAGGAAACTAACCTTGTGTTGAATTGGGAGAAATGCCACTTCATGGTGAGTGAAGGCATTGTGTTGGGACATTTGGTTTCCAACGAGGCATTGAGGTTGATAGAGCAAAGATAGAAACGATAGAGAAGTTACCACCACCTACCTCGGTGAAAGGGGTAAGGAGTTTTCTAGGGCATGGCGGTTTTTACCAGGTGGTTTATAAAAGATTTCTCTAAAATTCTAAGCCTCTCACTAACCTACTAATTAAGGATGTTGAGTTTGTTTTCTCCAAGGATTGTCTTGAAGCATTTTGTAGGTTGAAGGATGCTTTGATCTCCGCCCCTATCATGCAACCACCGGATTGGAGCTTACCATTTGAAATAATGTGTGATGCAAGTGATGTGGCCGTTGGGGCTGTTTTAGGACAAAAAAAAGATGGGCTTACACATGCCATCTACTATGCTAGCAAGACGCTAGATGATGCCCAACTCAACTATGCCACAACTGAGAAGGAGTTGCTAGCGGTAGTGTATGCCTTTGAGAAGTTCCGGTCATATCTTGTTGGAGCCAAGGTCATTGTGTACACAGATCATGCTGCGATCCGTTATCTCCTCACAAAGAAGGATGTCAAGCCTCGCCTCATTCGTTGGATCCTTCTCCACCAAGAATTTGACTTGGAGATTCGGGATAAGAAGGGTTCCAAAAATTCAGTAGCGGACCACTTAGTAGGCTACCACCATTGGAGATAGAAAGAGATGACATCCCAATTGATGACTCATTCCCGGATGAGCAATTGCAATTGATGGAGGAGTACTTGCTTCAAGTGTCTAGAGGGAGTGAGCCATGGTATGCGGATATAGTGAACTACCTTGTGTGTGAAGAGGTGCCACCCGGTCTATCATATGCCCAAAGGAAAAAGTTCTTCAAGGATGTGAGGCATTACTATTGGAGCGAGCCTCTCTTGTTCAAGAGAGGGCCGGATGGGGTCTTTAGGAGGTGCATCCCGGAGGATGAGGTGGAGAGTGTGATCCATCATTGTCACTCCTTGCCATGTGGAGGTCATGCTAGCTCACACAAGACGTGTGCAAAGGTATTGCAATCCGGTTTTTATTGGCCTAACTTGTTTAAGGATGTGCAGAATTTTGTGGTAGCTTGTGACGCTTGCCAAAGGACGGGCAACATCTCAAGGAGGAATGAGATGCCCTTGAACAATATCCAAGAGGTTGAAGTCTTTGATGTTTGGGGTGTGGACATCATGGGCCATTCCCCTCTTCATGTTGCAACCTCTACATTCTACTGGCGGTGGATTATGTGTCGAGATGGGTGGAGGCACTCGCTTCTCCCACAAATGATGCCAAAGTTGTGGTGCGGTTCTTCAACCGATTCATCTTCCCTAGGTTTTGAACACCAAGAGTGATCATAAGTGATGGAGGGAAGCATTTCACCAATAGGAACTTTGGGACACTTTTGGCTAAGTATGGGGTGACTCATAATGTGGCCACACCTTACCATCCCCAAAATAGTGGCCAAGTGGAGATCTCCAACCGGGAGATAAATGGAATACTTGAGAAGACGGTTTCTAGGACAAGAAAATATTGGGCTATGAAGCTTGATGATGCTTTGTGGGCTTATAAAACCGCTTTCAAGACACCTATTGGCACAACTCCCTACAAGCTAGTTTATGGCAAGTCTTGCCAACTTCCGGTGGAGATCGAGCATAAGGCGTATTGGGCCATAAGGTGGCTGAATTTTGACCTCAAGGAAGCCTGTGAGAAGAGGTTGCTAGACATTAATGCTCTTGAGGAGCTCCGGTTGGATGCCTATGAGAACGCCCGGATTTACAAGGAAAAGACTAAGCGTTGGCATGAAAAACGTCTCATCCCAAAGGAGTTGATTGAAGGTGACCTAGTCCTTCTCTTCAACTCAAGGTTGCGGCTCCGATGGATATGATTGTCCCACTTCACCGTGAGTAAAACACTCCCGAATTTGGTCAAGCTAATGACCTTAACGAAGCGCTTAATGGGAGGCAACCCATTGGTACATGTCTTTCGCTTTTTGTTTTTAGTTTTTGTTTTCACTTTTTTCTTTTGTATTTGTTTTGGTGTGTTTGTGTGTGTTTGGTGTTTGTGTGCTAGAGTCTAGGTAGCATGTAAGCCTTTCAAGGCATGAGGATGATGATGATGATCGCGTATCAAACGTGGGTGGAGCGGACGTGGGACTTGGACGGCTAGCGGTGTTTAGCGCGGGTCCCGATGCCATAGTGAACATCAAGAGTTCTCTACCACCTTTGATTGATCATCCACCATCACTCCACATGAGTGAACCAAAATACCAAAGCAACACCATTTTTGTATTGTGAGGACTCTCTTTCACCCTTCTTTACTTGATTTACACATTGGGGACAATGTGTTTTTAAGTATGGGGTGGGGTTTTCATGATCATTTGCATGATTGCACCTAGGATAGTTTCATATTGTCACATGTTTCATTAGCTTTTGCATTGTACATATATATTTCAAAAATTCCAAAAAAAATCAGAAAATTTAAAAACTTTTAGTGCTTCTAAGTTTGGATATGACCCTTATGATGAGAATGTTTTGTGAATTGGCTATGGATGGCCTTGTGTGTTGAATGGATGTATGCCTATGTGGACTTGAATTACTTCTTTTGAATCCCATGTATGAATTGTGATTATGATGTTTCCCTGGATTGGATTGAGGATTAATGGTTAAAATTACATGCTAGTTCTTGCACATCATCTAGGAATGATTGAGGCAATTCATCTTTCTCCACTTCTCATCTTGATCATGTTGTTTGAGCACCTCAATGGATACAAAAATTTTGACCTCTTTTGACCCATCCGGGAATAGGAACATGCTAGTGTGTTGAGTGTGTGAAAAGCAAGTGTGGGGTGAAGTTGTTGATGATGAATGTTTTGAATGAAGTTCTGAATTTGTTGTGAAAAGTGTAGAAAAAAATATAGGTTTGGGGACTTTGGTTTTGATGACGAGTAACTCAGCACCATTCACATAACCGGGTGTTTGTTCCTTGCCAAAGTCAGATAAACCGAATGTCCTAACGAGCCTTGGTATGAGTGCCCGGTGTGAGGCACCTCGGAAAAATCCCGAGGTCTGCTAATCACCAAGGTTTCGGCTTTTGTACACCAATGCCATTGTCTCAAAAATAAGTGAAAGAAAAAGAAAATGAAAAAGAAAAGAAAAGAAAGAAAAAATGGAGAAAAATATACACTTGTGGGAAGTTGATCAAAAAAATGAAATTGTGGAGTTAGTTCCTTTCCTGGATTAGCATCACATGACCTAAAAAAATTCCCACCTTATCACAACGTTTATTGGCCTCTTCTTTCCTAAGTCATTGTGACCTATTTGCATGTGTGTAAGACTTAGTGATCTAGATTGGATATACTCATGATCATCTTAACTTCTTCATTCTCACCTTTCACGCATGCTTTCGAGTTAAGTATAATTGTCTTTCCATGCCTTCATTCATTTGATACATGATTGATTGTCCATTGCCATGAAGCATGACTATGAAGGTGATCCAATTTTAGAAGCTCAATTCCAAAAATATTTTTCCTGTTTTTCTGCATTCATAAATCACGCCATCTCTTAGCCTATAGTTGGACCTTGCTCGGAGAAGAGCAAGTACTAAGTGTGGGGTATTTTGATAACGTTATTTATTACGTTAGATTAAGCATTCATTTAGATAGTTTTTCCCGTTATTCATGCATGGTTTCGCATTAGTTCATGACGTTTACGCTTAATTCATGCATATTGTCGAAATAGACGTCTACACGAACTCTTGTCGGTTTTATAGGTATTTTGGGGAACTTTTGGAACTTAATCGATACATTCGAGGATCGTTCCTCATGATGACACACTTCCGGACTCATTGAGAAGAAATCTAGGAGCAAAGGAGAACACATAGGACCTTGTTGGTGCATGCCTTGCACCAACTCATGGCTTATCGATCAAAAGGAAGCTGAACAGAGGATTCCACGGTCTAGAGGCTGTGGTTTTGGCCGTGGTTCTCTCTGGACAACTGTGACAGCTGTCCCGCGATCTCCATAACTGACTCTTGCCCTTGATGGAGAAGAAAAGGGGTCCTGCACGCTGTTGCTGAGGGATTCTTTTCCACATTCTCACACACACTCTCTCACAACACATCATTTCATTGGAGGCTACTCTTTGAGAGGAAGAAATACACTCTCATTTTGGGGAAGAAGAAGAACAACATCAACTTAGAGTTTTTAGAGTTTTTGAGTGATTTTTGAGTGACCTTTGTTGAGGACATTTTTAGATTGCCGGAGAGGTTCTACCTCCGTGTCTTGGGGATGAGTTTTGTCTTGGAGATGTTATGCCTCTGATAGAGTGAGTGTTTATACCTCGGCATATGTGTCCAAGAGGATTTGAGTTTGTTCATGTTTCGGGACGAAACTTGTTTTTAGGGGGATCTGATGTAATGGCCTTAGTCTTTTAGGAACTCCGCTCATGCGGTCCCAGAACAAGGATTTCCAATTCTAATTAATGATGATTAATGTTGATTAACTTAATCATAGATAGTAATTGATAGATAACTCGCGAAGAGTGCGTAAGTGATGAGTATGAGTCCTACCGTTATGTTCCTGACGTATACTTTGGGGAATTTTTCACTTTTTTCCCCGGACAATTATTTTTGCCCTTTGCTGTTGTTTGGAACATTTGGGAGCTTCAAATAATAAAAATGTAGTTGAGAGAAATGATCCGGACATCGTACATGTCCTAGATATGAAATAACATGGAAAGGCAAAACGGCCAAAAGAGTCGCTATTTCGTTTGTTAGCGGATAAGAAAGACGGCTTAGGAATATGCGTTTTCGGAGGCAAATGCCGAATAGTTAACCTTACAATATTCCAGATTTATTATTCCAATTTTGAGAAGTTTGGAGAAGTGGGTTCAACCCACCTTTCGATCGGTGAAAGGATAGTTATCGACTTCGCTAAAGGATAATTATCGTCTGCGCTATAAATTGCGGAAAATCTTTTTATTAATTCATTTCCTTTCACGTTTCCTTGTGAAAGCTATGATTTCTCTCAAACATCATACTCATATATACTCTCCGTTTCTAATCCGATTTAAAATCCATTTGAGTTTTTGGATTCCTCTCTTCATTCCCGTCATTTTGGTACCGAGTTTCTGCGTTTCTAAGTAAGAGAAGATCTGGTCGAGCATATATTCTACTGGGCTGGTTCCGTCGCTCAGATTCCAGTGAATTTGATAGTTATAAAGTCCATCCTACGTGGTTGTGATTCTGAATCTTCTTTCGGATCGTCAATCGGGTTAGTAAAGAATAATTTATGAATTTATTCGTTTTCCGTTTTGCGATTTGGCCTATCCTCAAATTTCATCAAACAAACAACCCATAATTACCAGAATAATTTAACGAGCCCAATGGAATTTCCATTTATCCATTTTGATTAGCCTTAGGTCGATTGACGATCCGAAAGTTAATTAATTAATTAAAGGTTAATTAATTAAAATTAGGATTATCATTGAGATGGAGGAATGTTGATTAGATGATACCTTGAGAGGTTTGAGGAATTGTGAGAGGTTGAGTTTATGGATTGATATTTATGACCTTTGAGGATTTGTGAGGCTAGAAGTAGAGTCTTGTCGCATGTGTTCCGATCATTGATGTTTATGCCTTGCTTATCAGGCATGGTGATTATTCCTACGGGAACTCGAGGTTGATCGATTGTTGTGGATATTTGGATTCAAGTAAGTCTTCGGGACTTACGTAGCTGCATTTCTATATTGGATGTATGCATGAGTGGTAATTGTTATGTGCTTATTCGCATGCGATATTAATTATTACTGATGTGTCATTGGCCCCCTTATAGTGGGCAATGATAACCTTTCTCTTTCATCTTGAGGGAGTCTGAGAGGTTCTTTGAGGTCATGTCATACCTGGTTAACGGACCGGATACGTCACCTCCCCATATCATATGGCCTATGGGGGCGTGTGCCGGATTTCACTCCATGATGGCTATTGTACCCAGAGGCGAGAATGATATACTTCTCGTGTCACGTCTATTAATATGATTTGAGTGTATAACGTTATCAATATAATTAAACGGGTAAATGTGTGATATCATGCTTGGTGTTTATTGTTATTAGGATGTATGTATGTGCTTACGCATTATCTTATAAATGAATTGTTAGCTAACAGTATCTTACCATGTTGTAGATCCTTTGCAGGTTAGGAAGACTAGAGAGTGATCAGCCGAGGACTTCCGTACACTTAGGTGTTATGGCTTTTGGGTTGTGTACATATACGTTGATGTTGTTTTGTACTCGGTTGTGGGGTTTTATATTTATTATATCATCAGATCTTTTAATTTCATAAAGGATGTTTTATATTTATTTGTGCCTTGTTGTAAGATCCAGTAAACTTGTTGTCAGTATAGGGGACCCATTGAGAGGCCCTAACCTAGTAGCACTCCGGGTCCTACGTACTTGGGGTGTTACATTTTTTTGTCACCCGGGAAGGCGAATGTGGTCGTCGATGCCCTTAGTAGGAGGAAGCCTCAAGAGGAGGCGATAGATCAATTGACGGTTCAGCCTTAGTTGCATAAAGACTTAGAATGGTTGGATGAAGATATCCGGTTTTCAGATACGTACGCCAAGAGCGTACATATATGTGTATCGTCAGAGATGGAGTTGCGACAACGAATTTTGCAAAAGACCCACACCACGCTTTACTCAATGCACCGATGCGCGAGCAAGATGTACCAGAACATCAAATGATCTTATTGGTAGGGCGTGGTTAAGCCTGATGTGGCTAGACACGTAGCCTTGTGTGCCACATGTTAGTAGGTCAAGATTGAGCACCATTGGCCAATAGGAGAGCTTCACCCACTTCCAATACTGTAATAGAAGTGGGAGGACATATCCATAGATTTCGTTACCGGTCTGAGGCCGAGTAGGAGCTTTGGCACGATTTGGGTGGTGGTAGATCGACTAATGAAGACTGCACGTTTCATCCCTATTAGGAAAATGTGGTTAGTGAGTCAGTTAAGTGAGGATCACCAGGCAGATAGGGAGACTCCATCTCGGATAGCGACGTACGTTTTACCTCGAGGATAAGGTAGTAGGTGCACGCCGCCCTGGGTACGAGTCTTCATTTCACGACCGCGTGTCATCCTCAGACGGACAGTCAGTGTGAGAGGACTATATAGACCTTGGAGGATATGTTGCAAGCATGTGTGCTACTCTAGGGACAGGTGTGGCCAGACCACCTTCCTTTGGTGGTGTTTTTAGATAATAACAACTAGAATGTGTCGATCGAGATGGCTCCTTACGAGGCACTGTATGGACGGAGATGCCGTACACCTTTATGCTGGGATGAGCCTAGGAGGGCTAGTGGAGTAGCTGATAACGTGATTTATGACGTTAGTATAGGCATACAATTAGATAGTTTTTCCCGTTATTCATGCACGGTTTGACATTAGTTCACGACGTTTACACTCATTTCATGCGTATTTCTAGAAAAGACGTCTACACTAGCTCTTGTTGGTTTTGTAGGTATTTCGGGAATCTTTTGGACATTAATCGATGCATTCGAGGGTCAAGCCTCATGGTGGTACACATCCAAGGCTTTGAAGGAACATAATTGGAGCAATGAAGGACACAAAGACCCTATTTGGTGCAAGCAATGGAGCAACTCATGGCTAGGTGATCATAACAAGTCTCTGTTGAAGAAAATCGGACCAACACTCAGGAAAATCGGCCGATTTATTTGACTGGATCAATTTTCTTGCCTTTGACAGCTTAAGCCACATGTCCCACGATCTCTTTGTCCGGCCTTGCTCTTGGTGGAGAATATAAGTGGTCCTGCAAGCTGTTGCTGAGGATCTCCTCTCCCACATTCTCTCACACACAGCTCATTCCATTGGAGGCTAGACTTGGAGAAGAAGAAAAACTCTCTCAATTTGGGGGAAGAAGAAGAACACCAAACTTAGAGTGATAGTGAGTTTTTGAGTGATTTTGAGTGATTTTTGGAGTCTTTGATTGAAGAACGATTGGAAGGATTGTTAGGAACGTTTTGGAACTTCATTTGAAGGGTTGTAAGTCGTGCTAAAACTTAGATTCAGCTGAGATTTATTGTTTTTACTTGCTTATCATTCATCATCCATCTATGAAAACCATGTATGCTTGTGTGATGATTTTGGATCTTGAAATGCATATTATTGGCTTGTTTATTGTGATTCTAGAGTGATGAATTGATGGCTATGACTTGGGTGATGATAGAATGGACTTATATGTTAGTTTAGGATGATTTGTATGCACGAAACCTAACCCAGGAAGAAAAATCGGCTTGTTCTTTAGGCAGATCGGCCGATTTTAGCTATGATCCACCCGATTTTTCTCTCTATTGCTCTTTAATTGATGAATCTGTATGTTAGGGTGTTAGGTTGTTGGAATCCTAGTGTTTAATAAGCATAATTTAGCTTAGGATCACCTAATGCTAACAACCTAAGTAAGGGAAGAGACCTACCCGGTGATTTCCGATCTTAGATATCAAAGATGATGAACTCTAGGTAGTAGTGAGCCTCACAAGCCGCTATTGGATTGAGTGTGCTAGGATTATTGCTTGAGACTTTCCTTTTCCGAGACTTACCCGGTAAGGAGAGGGTTGCCCCTTTAGTAGAGTCCGGTTTGTGTAGAATTCCCTATTTTAACCCCTTGAGACCTATCCGGTAATAGGAGTTTGATGCGGGATTAGTGAAGCGAGAGACTTACCTGGTAATTGCTTCCATTAGAGAAACACTCTTTCCCAACACCGCAGCATTGTCCTTAGAATCTTTAGAAACTTGAGTCCATGCCATAACCGGAAATCTTGACCTCTAGAATCCATTTTTCTCTCTTGATCATATATTTTGTGCTTCTGTTACTTGTTTGTTTGCTAGCTTGAGTTTTTAGTTTGTTTATTATCTTGCTCTATTTGTGATCTTTGTTTGATCACCTCAAAAACCCAGCCAAAAATATCATGATTTTCATTTCTTTATTCCTTTCTCTTTTCTTAGACTAGATTTGCACTATCTATGGTCACTTGTTGATTCGATTTCACCTTAGTCTTCGTGTTCGACCTCGGAATACTATCCTTGCTACAAAACGACCCATACACTGTGGGTTCGCTAGGAGTTAGGAGATTATATCGAGTTTATAAATTGCAAGACTTTTGTGCTACACAATCTTAGCGTAACAAGTTTTTGGTGCCGTTGCCGGGGACTAGGTCTAGATTGAGTCATTTTTGTGATTGTTTATAGTGTAGATCTTTCTTGTTGCTTTTGATCTCTTTTGGTTTGTGTCTTTGCTTTTCAGGACATCTCTCACCCTTCTTAGGTGTATGCGAAGATCTCGTGGCAAGGATTTAGCTTCATTCGATCCCGAACCGGAGAAAACCCTTAGATCTAGATCCAAGAGCATTAGAAAGGGGAAAAAGATGGCCGGAAGAGATCTCCAAGCTGAGTTGGATGAGGCTTTAGAGCAAATTAGGCTAAGAGATGAGCTCTTGGAGGAAGAAAGGAGACTAGCCAATGAGAGGCAAGAAGCAACTAGGAGGGAGATTGAAGAGATTAGGCAAGCTCTTGTGCAAGGAGAGTTAATCGTCAACAACCTCCACCACAACCGCAACCGGCGGTGAATATTCGGGTTGTGCCCATTGCTATCGAGGAGCCACAAACATTAGGGAGACGTATGGATCCGGCACAAAGAGCACACCGTCCGGGTGTGAACTTAGGAGATCCCGCAACCCATAATTACGAGCTCCGCCCTCAAGTTCTACAAATGATCCGGCATAATCAATTTCGAGGGATGGAAGGAGAGTCTCCTCATTAACACTTGATGAACTATGAGATCTTGATGGAGACTCTTAGACCGCCTAGATTGGAGAGCAACAACCATAAGCTTAGGGCTTTCTCCTTTTCACTTAAGGATAAAGCCTTGGCTTGGTATCAATCTATTCCACAAGGGAGAGTGCGTACTTGGGAGGAGATGACAACCGAGTTTTTGACTAAGTTCTTCCCACCTTCCAAGACTACCGAGTTAAGAGGGAAGATCAATGCCTTCGTGATGAAGGATAGAGAAAGCTTGTTCAAGTCTTGGGAGAGGATCAAAGACCTTCTCCTAGATTGTCCACACCATGGTATACCGAAAATTGAGCTATTGGAGATCTACTTCAAAGGACTTGATGAGGATAGCCAATTCAAGCTCCAATCTCTTTCCGGTGGGACTTTCATGGAAAAGAATGTGGATGAAGCTTGGGAGTTTGTAGAATAACAAGCTTTGGTGATTGAGAAGTACTCCCATAGGAAGAGTGATGGGAGGAAAGCTGGAGCATATAAGGTGAGTGAAGTCACCATGAGTGACTTCAAGCTTGATGCAATCAACAATGAGCTTAAGTCTTTGAGGGAGTTGTGTGCTACAACTTTAAAGAGTCAAGCAAGCCCTCAAGTGCAAGTGCAAGCAAACGTGTCTTCCATGGATGAAGATGTGAACTACATGGGAAGGGGCAATTACAACAACTACCAAGGCCCAAGGAACTTCAACAACAACCGGCAATTCAACAATTACCGGCCTAACCACAACCATCCCGGGTTTTCCTATTCTAACCCGGATGGAGCCTTGAACTCTCCCGCTTCCACAAGCACAACTCCACCACCAAAGGCTTCACAAGAACCTTCACCCGGATTTACTCAACCTCCAAAGGATAGAACCGAAATGATGTTTGAGCAATTGCTTGGAAGGTTGAGTGGTCTTGAGAGCATGGTGACTTCCATTTTTAAGGCTCAAAAGGTGTTGGAAGCACAAGTGTTCCAAAAGGCGGGTGAAGCTCATAAAGATCCGGGAAAGCTTCCTGGAAGAACCGAAGATAACCCAAGAGGCCAAGTGTTGGATATTACAACAAGGAGTGGGCTAAGCATGAAGGATCCCTTACCTAAGAGAAACGACAAAGGGAAGCAAGTGGTGAATGAAGAAGAGCAATTGCAAGAAGATGGAGGGAAGAGCAAGGATGATGAGGCATCATATGTGGCACCACCTCCATACAAGCCACCACTAATATTCCCACAATCACGAGCAAGAGCTCGTTTGGACAAACATTTTGGTAAATTCCTTGAACTTATGTCTAAATTGCATATTAACATTCCGTTCATGGATGCTATTCTAGGTATGCCGGCATATGTCAAGTTTTTGAAGGAAATACTTCCAACAAGAGGAAGTTGGAGTATGTAGAAGTGAGGATGACAAAGAGGTCCTCGGAGTTGATTCTAACTATGAAGAAGGAGATGCCTCCTAAGCTAAGAGATCCGGGATCTTTTTGTGTGCCAATCGGAGTGGGAGAAGTGAAGTATGACGCCCTATGTGATCTTGGGGCAAGTGTAAGCATCATCCCGCTTGCACTTTGCAACAAGGTTTGGCTAGGAGAGCCAAATCCGCTCAAGATGACCCTTTACATGGCGGACCATTCAATCACTCACCCGGTTGGAATCTTGGAAGACATTCCGGTGCAACTAGGGAAGTTCTATGTGCCCACAAACTTCGTTGTTTTGGATATCCCGGCGGACTATCAGGTTCCTATCATATTGGGGAGACCTTTCCTAGCTACTTCCGGATGTTTGGTGGATTGCAAGAACGGGATTCTCTCTTTCAACATTGGAGAAGAGAACATCAAGTTTAATTTGTCCACAATGGTGAAGGGACCAACCCTAGGAGAAGATGTCTTCAACATTGTTGAGGAAGAGGAGTCTAGAGAGGTTGTGAGCTCAATCTTGCTCAAGGATCCACTTGAGAAGGTTCTTAGCTCGAGTTTGATGGAGGAAGGAGTTGAGGAGAGTAGCAATGAAGTGATCAAGGCCTTGAATGCATTGAATGAACTACCAAGTGTTGGATTTGAAGTACTAGAGGAAGAGAGAAATACCTGTAGAAAAATCGGACAGAGGGGGGCCAGATCGGCCGATTTTTGCACTTATCCTGAATTTCCATCCAATTTTGCAAATGTAGAAACTGAGATCGACCCCCAGATCAGCCGATTTTTCTCACAGAGGGTCGATTTTCCTGAGTCTTTTGAGCATCATCCAAGTGTTCGTGTGCAATCATCAAGGGACTTAGGTGAGGCTTCCATGGCTTTGGAATCATCTCAACCTACATTGTATGGATCATCTCCAACCGAAAAAGGTCCTCCTAAACTTGATCTTAAACCCCTTCCTTCTCATTTAAAGTATGCTTTCCTTGGTTCAAATTCTACTTATCCGGTGATTGTGAATGCATCTTTGAATGATGATGAGCTTAATAGATTGTTGAATGAATTGAAACTGCATAGAAAGGCAATAGGATACACCATTGATGACCTTGTTGGCATTAAGCTCTCTTTGTGCATGCATAAGATATTGATGGAAGATGACCATAAACCCTTTATTGAACATCAAAGAAGATTGAATCCTATAATGAAAGAGGTAGTTAAGAAAGAGATCATTAAGTTGCTAGATGCGGGAATCATCTACCCAATTTTGGATAGTAAATGGGTTATTCCCGTACATGTGGTTCCTAAGAAGGGTGGGATGACCGTAGTAACTAATGAGAACAATGAACTAATCCCAACTAGGACGGTTATGGGATGGAGGATGTGTATTGACTATAGGAAACTAAATGTGGCCTCTAGGAAAGATCATTTCTCTCTTCCTTTCATTGACCAAATGTTAGAGAGATTAGCTCAACACTCTCATTTTTGTTACCTAGATGGCTATAGTGGATTCTTCCAAATCCCTATCCACCCCGATGACCAAGAGAAAACCACATTTACATGTCCTTGGGGTAAATTTGCATATAGGAGAATGCCATTTGGGTTGTGTAATGCACCCGCCACCTTTCAAAGGTGTATGATGGCCATACTTTCTGAATATATTGAGAATATCATGGAGGTGTTTATGGATTATTTTTCCGTTTATGGATCTTCTTTTGATGATTGCCTAGCTAGCTTGTCTGTGGTGCTTAAGAGATGTGAGGAGACAAATCTTGTCTTGAATTGGGAAAAATGCCACTTCATGGTAAGTGAAGGTATTGTGTTGGGACACTTAGTGTCCAACCGTGGCATTGAGGTTGATAGGGCCAAGATTGAAACGATAGAGAAGTTGCCGCCACCTAGCTCGGTGAAGGGGGTAAGGAGCTTTCTATGGCATGCCGGTTTTTACCTGAGATTTATTAAAGATTTCTCTAAGATCTCTAAGCCTCTTACTAACCTACTAATGAAAGATGTTGAGTTTGTTTTCTCCAAGGATTGCCTTGAGGCTTTTTGTAGGTTAAAGGATGCTTTGATCACCGCCCCCATCATTCAACCTCCGGATTGGAGCTTCCATTTGAAGTGATGTGTGATGCAAGGGATGTGGCCGTTGGGGCTGTTTTGGGGCAAAGGAAAGATGAGCGCACAAATGCCATTTATTATGCTAGCAAGACGCTAGATGATGCCCAACTCAATTATGCTACCACCGAGAAAGAGTTGCTAGCGGTGGTGTATGCCTTTGAGAAGTTCAGCTCATATCTTGTTGGAGCGAAGATCATAGTGTATACGGATCATGTTGCGATCCGTTATTTCCTTACAAAGAAGGATGCCAAGCCTAGGTTGATTCGGTGGATCCTTCTTCTTCAAGAGTTTGATTTGGAAATCCGGGACAAGAAGGGGTCCGTGGATTCTGTGGCGGATCACCTTAGTAGACTCCCACCATTAGAGCTTGAGAGAGATGACATCCCGATTGATGACTCATTCCGGGATGAGCAATTGCAAATGGTGGAGGAGTGCTTGTTCCAAGTGTTTAGAGGACATGAGCCATGGTATGCCGACATTGTGAACTACCTTGTGTATGAGGAAGTGCCTCCCGGTTTGTCATATGCCCAAAGGAAGAAGTTCTTCAAAGATGTGAGGCACTACTATTGGAGTGAACCACTTTTGTTCAAGAGAGGACCGGATGGAGTCTTTAGAAGATGCATACCGGAGGATGAGGTGGAGAGTGTGATCCGCCATTGTCATTCCTTGCCATGTGGAGGGCATGCTAGCTCACACAAGACATGTGTTAAAGTGTTGCAATCGGGCTTCTTTTGGCCAAGTTTGTTCAAGGATGTGCAAAACTTTGTTGTAGCTTGTGATGCTTGCCAAAGGACGGGCAACATCTCAAGGAGGAATGAGATGCCCTTGAACAACATACAAGAGGTATAGATATTTGATGTGTGGGGTGTGGACTTCATGGGACTATTCCCTTCTTCATGTGGCAACCTCTACATCCTATTGGCAGTTGACTATGTTTCGAGATGGGTGGAGGCAATCGCCTCTCCCACAAATGATGCCAAGGTTGTGGTGCGGTTCTTTAACCGAGTGATCTTCCCTAGGTTTGGAACACCAAGGGTAATCATAAGTGATGGAGGGAAGCACTTCACTAATAGGAACTTTGGGGCACTTTTGGCTAAGTATGGGGTGACTCATAAGGTGGCAATATCTTACCATCCTCAAACTAGTGGCCAAGTGGAGATCTCCAACCGGGAGATAAAAGGAATTCTTGAGAAGACGGTTTCTAGAACAAGAAAGGATTGGGCTATGAAGCTCGATGATGCTTTGTGGGCATATAGAACCACATTCAAGACACCAATCGGCACCACTCCCTACAAGCTAGTTTATGGCAAGTCTTGCCACCTTCCGGTGGAGACGGAGTATAGAGCATATTGGGCCATAAGGTGGTTGAATTTTTACCTCAAGGAGGCCGGTGAGAAGAGGTTGCTAGACATGAACGCCCTTGAGGAGATCCGGTTGGATGCTTATGAGAATGCCCGGATTTACAAGGAGAGGACCAAGCGTTGGCATGACAAGCGTCTCATCCCAAAGGAGTTGAGTGAGGGTGACTTAGTGCTTCTCTTCAACTCGAGGCTGCGACTCTTCCCCGGAAAGCTCAAGTCAAGATGGACGGGTCCCTATATTGTGAAGAAGATCTTTCCTCATGGAGCGGTGGAGATAGGAGGGGATCATTGTAGTAACTTTATGGTGAATGGGCACCGTTTGAAGAAGTACATCCCGGAAGCCCCGGTGGAAGTGATTGCCCCACTTCGCCTTGAGTGAAACGCTCCTGAATTTGGTCAAGCTAATGACCTTAAAGAAGCGCTTAATGGGAGGCAACCCATTGGTACATATTTTTCCCTTTCGTTTTTCTTGTTTTTGTTTGATCTTGCCCTTGGTGTGCTTTGTTTTTCTTTTGTGTTCTTGGGTGCTAGATCTTGTTGATTTTCATGTGTGATGAGATGTTGGAGGTCATGTGAAAACCTCATGGAACTGTTGAAGGTACAAGATTCAAGCACACGGACGAGGAAGAAAGCACCCAGGAAAATCGGGTTGTTCTTCATCCAGATCGGCCGATTTTCGTGGGATATGGGCCGATTTTTCCTTCTGTCAAGGAAAGTGATGATCTCCAATCAAGCATGGGTGGAGCGGACGTGGAACTTGGATGGCTTGCGGTGCCAAGCGCGGGTTCCGACACCATAATGAACATCAAGAGCTCTCTACCATCCTTGATCGATCATCCACCATCATCATTCGATGTGAACCGAAATACCAAAGCATCACCAAATTTTACATTGTGAGGACTCTCTTTTACTTCTTTATTTAGTTTCCACATTGGGGACACTGTGTTTCTAAGTATGGGGTGGGGTTTTCAGGATCACTTGCATGATTAGCATCTAGGATAGTTTAATATTGTCTTGTGAATTGGCTATGGATGGCCTTATGTGTTGAATAGATGAATGCATATGTGGACTTGAAGTACTTATCTTGAATCCCATGAATGATTTGTGATCATGAATGTTTGCCTTGATTGAATTGAGATTGAAAGTCGAAATTACATGATAGTTCTTGCACATCATTTAGGAGTAATTAAGGCAATTCATCTTTCTCTACTTCTCATCTTGATCATGTTGTTTGAGCACCTCAATTGATGAAAAATTTTACCTCTTTTGACCCATCCGGGAATAGGAGCATGCTAGGTTGTTGATGTGTGTGAAAAACAAGTGTGGGGTGAAGTTGTTGATGAATGAATGATGTGAATGAAGTGCTGGATTTGTTGTGAAAAGAGTAGAAAAAAATATAGGTTTGGGGACGTTGGTTTAAATGACGAGTAACTCGGCACCATTCACATAATCGGTTGTTTGTGCCTTGCCAAAGTCAAATAAACCGATAGTCCTAACGAGCTTTGGTATGTGTGCCCGGTGTGGATGCACCTCGAAAAAAAAAACCCGAGGACGGCTAATCACCAAGGTTTCGGCTTTTGTACACCAATCCCATTGACTCAAAAATAAGTGAAAAAGAAAAGAAAACAAAGAAAAGATGGAGAAAATTATACACTTGTTGGGAAGTTGAGCAAAAACGAAATTGTGGAGTTAGTTCCTTTCCCGGATTAGCATCACATGACCTAAAAATTCCTACCTAATCACAACGTTTTTTAGCCTCTTTTTTCCTAAGTCCTTGTGACTTAAATGCATGTGTGTAAGACTTAGTGATCTAGATTGGACATACTCATGATCATCTTGACTTCTTCATTTTCACCTCTCATGCATGCTTTCTAGTTAAGTATAATTGTCTTTCCATGCCTTCCTCCATCTTATGCATAATTGCTTGTCCATTGCTATGAAACATGACTATGAAGGTGATCCAATGTTAGAAGCACAATTCCAAAAAGATTTTGTTGTTTTTTTGCATGCATAAATCATGTCATCTCTTAGTCTATAGTTGGATCTTGCTCGGGGACGAGAAAATCTTAAGTATGGGGTATTTTGATAACGTGATTTATGACGTTAGTATAGGCATACAATTAGATAGTTTTTCCTGTTATTCATGCACGGTTTGACATTAGTTACGACGTTTACACTCATTTCGTGCGTATTTCTAGAAAAGACGTCTACACTAGCTCTTGTCGGTTTTGTAGGTATTTCGGGAATCTTTTGGACATTAATCGATGCATTCGAGGGTCAAGCCTCATGGTGGTACACATCCAAGGCTTTGAAGGAACATAATTGGAGCAATGAAGGACACAAAGACCCTATTTGGTGCAAGCAATGGAGCAACTCATGGCTAGATGATCATAACAAGTCTTTGTTGAAGAAAATCGGACCAACACTCTGGAAAATCGGCGGATTTATTTGAGTGGGTCAATTTTCTTGCCTTTGACAGCTTAAGCCACGTGTCCCACGATCTCTTTGTCCGGCCTTGCTCTTGGTGGAGAATATAAGTGGTCCTGCAAGCTGTTGCTGAGGATCTCCTCTCCCACATTCTTTCACACAAAGCTCATTCCATTGGAGGCTAGACTTGGAGAAGAAGAAAAACTCTCTCAATTTAGGGGAAGAAGAAAAATACCAAACTTAGAGTGATAGTGAGTTTTTGAGTGATTTTGAGTAATTTTTGGAGTCTTTGATTGAAGAACGATTGGAAGGATTGTTAGGAACATTTTGGAACTTCATTTGAAGGGTTGTAGGTCTTGCTAAAACTTAGATTCAGCTGAGATTTATTGTTTTTACTTGCTTATCTTTTATCATCCATCTATGAAAACCATGTATGCTTGTGTGATGATTTTGGATCTTGAAATGTATATTATTGGCTACTTTATTGTGATTGTAGAGTGATGGATTGATGGCTATGGCTTGGGTGATGATAGAATGGACTTATATGTTAGTTTAGGATGATTTGTATGCACGAAACCTAACCCACGAAGAAAAATCGGCCTGTCCTTTAGGCAGATCGGCCGATTTTTGCTATGATCCACCCGATTTTTCTCTCTGTTGCTCTTTAATTGATGAATCTGTATGTTAGGGTGTTAGGTTGTTGGAATCCTAGTGTTTATTAAGCATAATTTAGCTTAGGATCACCTAATGCTAACAACCTAAGTAAGGGAAGAGACCTACCCGGTGATTTCCGATCTTAGATATCAAAGATGATGTACTCTAGGTAGTAGTGAGCCTCACAAGCTGCTATTGGATTGAGTGTGCTAGGATTATTGCTTGAGACTTCCCTTTTCCGAGACTTACCCGGTAAGGAGAGGGTTGCCCCTTTAGTAGAGTCCGGTTTGTGTAGAATTCCCTATTTTAACCCCTTGAGACCTATCCGGTAATAGGAGTTTGATGCGGGATTAGTGAAGCGAGAGACTTCCCGGTAATTGCTTCCATTACAGAAACACCCTTTCCCAACACCGTAGCGTTGTCCTTAGAATCTTTAGAAGCTTGAGTCCATGCCATAACCGGAAACCTTGACCTCTAGAATCCATTTTTCTCTCTTGATCATATATTTTGTGCTTGTGTTGCTTGTTTGTTTGCTAGCTTGAGTTTTTAGTTTCTTTATTATCTTGCTTGATTTGTGATCTTTGTTTGATCACCTCAAAAACCCAGCCAAAAATATCATGATTTTCATTTCTTTATTCCTTTCTCTTTTCTTAGACTAGATTTGCACTATCTATGGTCACTTGTTGATTCGATTTCACCTTAGTCTTCGTGTTCGACCTCGGAATACTATCCTTGCTACAAAACGACCCATACACTGTGGGTTCGCTTGGAGTTAGGAGATTATATCGAGTTTATAAATTGTAAGACTTTTGTGCTACACAATCTTAGCGTAACAGTAGCACCCGAGTAGGTACAGGACGGAATGGATTGGGTAGTGATGATCCGAGAGCAAATTGTGGCCGCACAATGTTGGCAGAGGACATATGGTGATAAGAGACGCAGACTTCTAAAGTTAAGAGTGGGAGCTCAGGTTTGGTTTAGAGTATCAACGATGAGAGGCGTCAAACATTTCAGCATTAATAGGAAGTTGATCCCCCAATATGTCGGAACTTTCGAGATCTTGGAGTGAGTTGGAGGGGTGGCTTTTAGGCTAGCGTTGTCACCGAGGTTGGAGGGTGCTTGTTCGCTCTTAAAAGAATCAATAAGCAAACAAGAAAACCTTAACAAAAAGGTCACAATAATCAACTCAAACAAAAAATCAATCCAAACAATCAACAAAATGTGTTCCTCAATAATGAATCAAAAGACAACAATCAAGGTTCCCTAAGAAAACCTTACAACTTCCTTCCAAGGCCTTCAACTTTCACTACAAAGCTATGTGCCTTAAACTTCTTTCTTCCTTGGAGTATCTTCAATCCCAAAAATAATTAGCTAACCAAGCATACTTCCATCCAAAAAATATCTTCAATCTTATAGGAAAATCACTTGCCAAAAATAAAAGATTTCATGGGCTATGGGCCGGCCGTCTCGATCTAGGTCCAATAAGTCATCTCGGTCGAGGTGATCATGTAGTCAACCGATATGAACTTCAGTTACGTGCAAATCTCTCAAAACTGGTCCAATAAAGAATTTCTATCCAACTTCCATGGTGCCTATGCTTTCCTTGTAGCTCCTCAATGCTCCAAAATGCAGCTACAATGACTCCTTAGATCCCTTGGCTCGATATTGCTCCAAAACGTTTCATTTTCCCTAAAATTACAACGAAACTAGGTGTAGACCTCGATTTTTGCAAAGGTAAACAAAACGACATAATCATTGAGAATATATAGTCATGCATGTTGATTTATGGTGATAAAACGTCCAAACTAATTCCAAAACATAGACTATAATGCATGCTATCAAAATACCCCATTCTCGTCCCTTGCTTGTCCCCAAGCAAGATTCAAATCTTAGATACAAGATAGAATGAAATATAAGTCATCAAAAAGATCAATGAAAAACATTTTAGAAAACGTTTTGGTGGTATGCTTCCAATCATAGATCACCTAAGAGAATGCTTCATAGTAAATAAAATCAACACATGATCAAACTATTTTATGAATATAAGAAAGTTGATCATCTTTGCATAAAATCATAGAATGCATAATAAATTATATTTATTGAAATCAATTATGTATAATCTAGTTTAGACCACAAAGTCAATCAACATACTTATTACGCTAAGAAAGTGACACGCAAAAGTCTTAAATTTATAACTCGATATATTTTTCCTAACTCCTAGCGAACCCACAGTGTATAGTTCGTTTTGTAGTAAGGATAGTATTCCGAGGTTGAACACAAAGACTAAGGTGAAATTGAGTCAATAGTGACTAAGGATAGTGAAGATCTAGGCTAAAAAAAGAAAAAGAAATAAAGAAATGAAAATCTCAATGTTTTTGGTCTAGTTTTGTAGTGATCAATCAAGGATCACAAATCAGGCAAGATTAACAAAAACTAACCTAGCAAACACAAATAAACAAGCAAACACGAGATAGGTAATCAAAGATAGTGAAGCGGATTTTAGGGGTTAGAAATTCCGGTTATGGCATAGGACTCAAGCTATCTAGTCATTCTTTGGATCATCTATAGTATGTTGGGAGTGGGTGTTCTAAAATGGGATCAATCACCGGGTACGTCTCATGGTCCAATAGTCCGTTCCTAAGGTCTCATCACCGGGTATGTCTCAAAGAACCTAAGGTTAGGAATTCTACACAAACCGAATTGTTGTCTAGCGATCTAACCTCTCCTCACTGGGTAGGTCTCGGGAAGGCAAGTCCTAAACATAAATCCTAGCACACTCAGTCCAATAGCGGCTAGTGAGGCTCACTAGTACCTAGGGTTCATCATCTTCGGTACCTAAGGGCAAGAATCACCGGGTAGGTCTCTTCTCACACTTAGTTGCTAATACTAGGTCACCCTAGGATAGATCTAACTCAACAAACACTAGGATTTCAACAATCCAACCACCTAACACTTAGGTTTACCAATACAAGCAAGTCAGACAGAATCACGGGCAGTTCCTCACTTCCAGGGCCGTGGAACTACCTAGAACAGACCGTGATTTACTACAGAGGCTAGGTTCGAGCAAACAAATCATCCAAAGGTACGTTTAAGTCTATCCTATCATAGTGCAAGCCATAACCATCATTTCCTTACCCTAGAATCACATCTATTTAGCCAACAACATGCATCATCCTAATCAAAATCATCAAGCATAAAATCATGGAGTCCATATCAAGAGGATGAAATTAAAGAGAGATGAAGTAAATAGAACAAGAAAAATGTAACACCCCAAATTTTGAGACCTCGGGGAGCTACTGGTTAGGACCTCACAATGGGTCCCGACCTTAGTTTGACAAAAATTTCACTAGGATCTTACAACAAGGCACAAATGTATTTAAAACAATTTCAAAACATTTTATTTTTAATTTATGAATGTACACATGTGACAACCTTACAAAACATATATATAGATACATAACATGCATGCCGTATGGGAGACTCCCCTGTCCCATCTAATGAATACGTCGACCCGGCTGACCATCCGTTCCGGATCTCTCAACAACTGTCTATCTCTACAGATCTACAACACGGATAAAACCGTTAGCTAACATTCTACGCATAAGTATAAAGGTAAAAGCACAAACACACAACATACACAATCAACATGCAACACTCAATCCTTTTTTTATTATCTTTTAATTAGGTGATATGTCATTACTGATGATACTTATTTTGTGACACGAGGGATTCCCAAACCTCGCCCCTGTCCCCGTTTACCAACGCGGAATGGTACAAATGCATCTGACCGTCTACTTGACTGGGATGGACGCAGGGAACCTCGTAGACTCTCGCAAGAGCTAGGCAGATGATGTCACGACCCGTTATCATACACTTGGGTCAATTACACAATATACTAAAGTCGGCCTATTCCGGTTTCGTTATTTATCTAAACTAACAAACACCACTCATACACATCACACACATACAAGAAGCCAGCTAAGTAAGTTCGTGGACTTACCTGAATCAGATCTCGACTTTCTAATTCGCAAATAGATCTGTACAATAGGAATTCAATGGCCTGTCAAAGGAGGCAAGTGTGTCAGCACACTTTCTAGGTAATTAGAAGCTAAGACTTCTAAGGTAGTAGATCCTATTAGAACGGGATTTAATACAGTACCAATTTATGGTAAAATGACTATTTTACCCTAGGTCCCGAAACTTCCAAAAACCCAGAATACGTATTTAAATTCTTATGTGATGCAAACTAACCATATTCTACTCCGTAGGATGATTTTAGGTAACAACTAGAGAAACTACTCACTTTTCTATTTTCCGAAAAGTCACTAAGGTCCAACTACACCTTCAAATATGAAATTAAAATAAATTTATAAAAATTCTAATATAAATCTCTAAATTATCTATGATATCTAATCTACTCATAGGAGCAAGAATTTCCTAAAACTGTTCAACTATCCCTTCTACAAAACTCCTTAAAGTTGGCTACTACACTACAATGTTCCTATACATAGTCAAAAATCAATGCTGGAAAAATAGCTAAAGGTCTCTACTTTGGGACGCCATAACTCTTAAACTGCAACTCGGATTCCTCTCAAATTTCAGTATGTTCTACTATGAAATCTTATCTATAATATATCCAAAATTCATCAGCAAAGGAGATCAAAAGCCTATTTAAAACTATCTCAGAAAACTGCATCACAAGCACCTTTCCTCAACACTTAGAAATTTCAGCACAACAAAAAAACTGCTTACGACCAAATCTTTGAAAAATCATAAATCCCAAACCACTCCCTGGATTACTCCCAAATTTTAATATGTTCTACTATAAAACCTTATTTATAAGATATCCAAAATTCAGCCACAAAGGATAAGTCTTTCATACTTAAATCTGGCCACAAAGTTGGCTGCTCGCCCATATAGGAAACTGAGAAACTGCAACAGCTCAACTACTCTACTTTGGGACCTTATAACTTCTAATCCGACCGTTCATTTATTCTGAAATTTTAACACAGTAACCTATAAATATCGATCTATGACCTATCAAAATTTCAACGGTGGATCTTCAATCTAACTCCTTAACATTGATCCACAAGATTGACAGCTTCCAACTTCCAAAACTGAAGAAAATACAGTTTTATTTACAACAGGCTTATTTCTACTAATTCTGACCCACTCTTTTAATCCATTACTTACTGATTCAAGATCGTAAGTTCAGCAGCAGCACAATAGTATTTTATAACTTACTTTGCATCAAGAATTCAGTCCTATTATATGAAGAGTCCAAATGCTAGTGCAAGGGCTTTCTTACCTAGGATTGGAAGCAAGGTAGAGCATTGCAGTCCGGTACCAATGGTTTGCTCTCCTTCTACGACTGAGCAAGCTGTCAACTTCGTCTTCTTTCCCCTCTATTAGTACTAGCGTACAAAGAAACACTCGAATGACTCTAGGTTCTACTTCCAACAGTACAAGCCAAGGGAGGTGAGCACTTACTTGCGTTTACAGATAGGTCCGAATAGATAGGGGTCCGACTAGACACAAAGGTCTCGTAGTATGCTTGGCAGGGTCTTTTTCTCTGGTAGGAGTCACGATGGCAGTGCAGGGCTGTAAATCATGAGAGCGAGAGAGTCGATCAGGGTCGAGATAAGGCTGTTTGCCACCAAAATTCAGGGAAGGCTTACCTGTGAACTGGATGGCGTTAGGATGAAGCAGGAGGTCTTTGTCGATTGCTCGATGTTGGGACGGTAGTGATGCCACGTCTGTTGTGTACTGGCGCGAAGGGAGGCTCACTCAACCTAGAAATGCCCAGGCGATGGTTGTTGTCTTGGTTCCTGGGGCTTGGCCGAGGGAGGCACAGATCTATACTTCTGGGTTCGCTTGATTTGGATGTGGAATGTAAGCATACTGAGTCGGATAAAACGGATATCCCATCTGTTGCTACAACAGCAGGATCACCATCTGGCGCCGGTAGTGCTAGCTCTCCTCAATACGCTTCGTCCAGCTATGAATGGATCGAGTCTCAGCAGCAAAGCGCTGAGTCATATCAGTCCGCAAGGCCTGAAAGGAATCCGTCATCTACCGCGTCAACTCATCAATCGTGCGGTGCGCCTCTGGATCGCGACGACGGCAAGCTCTCCGCTAGGATAGCTGGGGAATATCAAGGGAAGCAATTGGTACCTCCCTCTCGTCCTCAGTAGCCTCGTCATCGAGGTCGACAGTGAGAATACTAGGGCCTACGGTATCCGTACCGGTGTCCATAGCTGCAGCTCCACCAATGTCGTCACTATCATCATATCCCTTCCCTCTTTCTAGCAGCATCCTCATGCATGATAGGAGACCAAACTGCCGACCAGTTCTCATGGTCGTAGATGGAGAATTGTGAAGACCATGCGATCCCTCTAGGAAACTTTGTTTCCCACAGCATGGTCACATACGGATTGCCAAGACCGCAGAAAAAGAGAATACGGCGTGTGATGAAATCCTACAATCCAAGCGGCTTTGCTGCCGCAACCAAAGTACACCCTAATAGATCCAAGCCCATCTCTGTGGCGATGTGAGTCAGTAGACCGCAAAAGCATATATCACCCTTAGCCTTCCCCTTCACATTGTGCAGCTCCTCCGCCATCATAGCAGCAAAATCTTGAATGCCACATGTCACCATACAAAACATGGCAAACAGCTCACCTTGACGGACATTATGGGGCGTCTCAGTACGCACCACAAGCATCTCACTGAAGAATCGATGAGTGATGCGGAAGGCAAGGTGGTAGATGATGCGCTCTCTAGAATCCTCGGTCTGCGATCTGTCTTGGTGGGAGGTAATGTGGGCGATGCTCTCCTAGAAACTACGAGTCTGGCCGTGGGAAGTAAAATATGTAGCGGTCGGAGGGTTAAAGCAAAAAATCTCTCCAAACTGCTCAAGGGGAACAATATAGTTCTTTTTCATCAGCCGGTACATGATCCATATGTTTTCCAGCATATATGTTACAAAACTCAGAAATTTGAACGTCGGCTCCAAATAAGCCGACACACGAATAGCCATAAAAGCCTCCAATCCAACCATGGAGACCATTTTCTTCAAGTCATCTACCACATGTAGACAATCAAAGTCGTTAATGTCCACATATCTCACGGCAATGATCGTGCGGCCACAAAACATTAAGGGGTACTTAAGCAGTTCCATAATTGAGATTGATCTCGGTTGAACTTTACTGTGGCTTTAGGGGAGGTGAAGGAGAGGACTGCCGAGAGCTAGAACGGTCTCGGAGGGCCAATTGGCGATCGGAACGTCTCAGATTTTCCATAATTGAGATTGATCTCGGTTGAACTTTACTGTATCTCGGCCAAGATGAAGTGTTGTTTCGATCGAGGCTCCAAAACATTAAGTTTTTCCCCCAATTTTCACTACCAATTGCTTCCTAAGGGGTACTTAAGCAGTTCTCAACAACAAGCAGCAACAAACGACTACAAATCCGAGCAAAATCAAACCAAAACCGGATGGGAAGGGTTTAAAACAAAATACCCAAAATCTGCAGCGTGTGATGGGTTTGAGTGCAGTTTGATGCTTGAAATCCATTGCTCTTGCTTCTCCCGATGATTTAGAACTAAAAATTGTGCAAAACGGTTGAGATTTGATATTTTTGGGAGCAAAGGGCCTTTTGTCGACATGAGAGAGAGAAAGAGTTAGTGTTTGGAGGAGAGAGAAATTGTTCTCCTTTTATAAACCAACGCAAAATTTGATTTCATCTCGGCCGAGGTGTTTTTGTGTGGACTAAGGCGATGGAACGAGGTGATTCTCAGATAACAACATCTCAGTTGAGCGAACTCCATCTCAGTCGAGATGCTTTGACAACATCCGAGATGTGTCTTAGTTGAACTACGTTTTCTTAAATTCTGGAACATCAATCCTTCCATGTGTTCCTTAGTTGTTTTTCTTCTTCTTGGGAAACACCTAATTCCTCTCGACACACAAACACGAAGCAAACTATCCAAACTAATCTAGAAAAGGGAAAAGAAAGCAATACCTTGAGTTGCGTCCCAAGAACCGCTTGGTTTAAGGTCGCTAGCTGGATCGTACATCACTTTCAAGCAAGACGCAAAGGTGCAACCTCCTCAGCTGGAACTTCTAGTCGATACTTCTTCAACCTCTGACCGTTGACCTTAAAACTTCCGCTAGCTTTACCACATACTTCAACTACACTATGGGGAAAAACATTTTTCACAATGTAAGGTCCTTCCCATCTAGATTTTAACTTACCTGGAAAGAGGCGGAGGTGGGAGTTGAAGACTGGAACAAGATCTCCTTCTTTGAGCCCCTTAGGGATGATGTCTTGTCGTGCCATTTCTTCGTTCTTTCTTTGTAGATCTTGACATTCTCATAAGCGTTTAAGCGCAGATCTTCCAACTCATTGATATCCAAAAGCCTCTTCTCTCTAGCTTCCTTGAGATCAAACTTGAGTCATTTGATAGCCCAATACGCCTTGTGCTCCAACTCAACAAGAAGATGACAAGACTTCCCATATACCAAATTGTAAGGTGTGGTACATATGGGAGTCTTAAATCCGGTCCTATACGCCCAAAGAGCATCGTCCAACTTCATGGACCAATCCTTCCTCGTCCTTGAGACGGTCTTCTCCGAAATTGCCTTGATCTCACTATTAAAGATCTCCACATGCCCACTAGTTTGAGGATGATAAGGGGTTGCTACCTAGTGGTCGACCCCATATATCGATAGAAGTTCCTCGAACTTCTAGGTGGTAAAATGTGTCCCTCCGTCGCTGATGTTGATTCGAGGTGTCCCAAAACATGGAAAGATAATCCTATTGAAGAACTTCAAAACCACCATGACATCATTAGTGGAATAAGCAATGGCTTCCACCCATCTAGAGACGTAATCAACAACTAACAGAACGTAGAGGTTCCTTGCAGATGATGGGAATGGTCCCATAAAATCAACTCCCCACACATCAAAGTTCTCGACCTCATGAATATTATTAAGTGGCATCTTGTCCCGCCTAGATATATTTCCTGTTCTATGGCATGCATCACAAGAAACAACAAACGTTTGCACATACTTAAATAATGAAGGCCAAAAGAAACCGGAACGTAATACCTTAGTGTACGTTTTGTGAGCGCTAGCATTGCCTCCACAAGGAAGTGAATGGTAATGCCGTATGACCCTAGTAGTCTGTTCGCCCAAAAACGTGCGTGCAATCAAGTCTTAAATTTATAAAACTAGAATAAAATCAAGCGAACCCGCAGTGTACGGATCGACGTAGATTAGCAAATATTCCAAAGTATCGATCAAAGGGATTTGGTGAAACAAAACCCAGTCTCAAGTTATCGAGCAAATAAAGGTATAAAGGTTTGCAAATATTGGGGAAAACAGCAACCCTAAAGATCCAAGTATCTAATTGTGGCAATCGATTCAAGATATACTAAAAACTAAGGACATAGTCAAGAGTTGCAAAGGTATGCTAAAGTAAAGCAATGTACGATGAAGTTCCAAGACTTTATATGACTTATCTAAAGACACTCTCTATAAAGGTTGTTGAGGCTTTGGTATAGAAATGATCTATGGACAAGAATTAATCTCAAATACCCAAACTTGTAACTCAAGGATCAAAACTAGCTTAAACGATTAAGGTTGTGACACTCGAAATCGAAATAGAGGGTGATGAGTCTCACTACTACCTAGAAAAGGATAAACCAAGACTAGATTAAAGTTAATCCTTAACCTTGGATCAAAGTAAAAGCAAAGTTCGTAAACTAGGGTAAATCACGGTCAAATCTTGAGAACCACGGCCGTGGAAACCTAAGAACAGGCCGTGATTTAGGGTGTCGACGATATTTTTCTAACTCTCAGGGTCCAATTAATTTACGATCGATCTATCATTATCTAAGCCACAACTATCAACCCTTCACCTTAGAATTGATAAAGGGTTTTAGCTAATAACCATCATCATCAATTCAATAATCAAGTTTAAAGAGAATATGGATGAAAATCACAAAAACTCAATGGCTATCATATAACCAATCTCAAATCCAATAACAAATGTTTGTATTGAATGAATGCAGAAAAAAAGAATAGAAATCCTCACAACAATCTTAAGGAACAATGAAGAACGGAGTGTCAATCCGTCTCCAAAGGTAAACCCTAAGATAATCTCGAAGTACACAATCTCCAAAATGCGTCCTTCTCCGAATCTTCCCTGTACGCAATAAAATCTTCAAGCCTCCCTCTCTTTGGGGATCCATATCTTGGGGTTGTCACCGTCCGCCCTTCAATGTTGAAGGCTATCGGATATTTGTAGGGATAAATCTAGGGTTTAACGATGAAACCCCAAATATTTGGGCTGAAAAGAAGTCGAGCCTCTAGTATCAGAAAATACTCTGGGCCGCGTCAGCAGGTATCATACAATAATTTGGCGCGTCAAACGATATCAGAGAATACTTTGGGCCGTTAGACGGTATCAAAGAATACTTTGGCGCATCAGACGGTATTAGAAGATACTTTGACGCGTCTGACGGTATGAGAAGATATTTTGGCGAGTGTGACTGTATCAGAAGATACTTTGGGCGCATCCTAACTTCCTTTTATTGCTCCTTTTTTTTCCCGCTTCAAGGCTTAATCCTTAAATGTGCTATTTCGCTCCATAATTCGCCAAATTACCTACAAATGCAATAAAACTCTGTGTAGACCTCTATTCTTGCAAAGTAGGTGAATATAACCATAAATGTCATGAATGTATGTCTATGCATGCAAAATAAAGGGAAAATTTATATAAGTACATGCCTAAAAATAGGTCATAATTCATGTTATCAAAATACCCCATACTTTCCTCTTGCTTGTCCCTAAGCAAGGTTCAAACTTAAAATATAAGATTATATGGATTATGAATATGCAAAAATAAAGAAAAACCACAATATTTTGGTTGTGCTTCTATTCATAGATCACCCTCAAATGGTTGCTTCATAGCTAATGAAAATCATCATACGATCAAAATGAATTATATCATGAAAAGGATAATCACACTTTGGAAGAAAATCATAACATGCATTATAACTTGCAATATATCAATATCAATCATGAGGAATCCAATTTAGACCACAAAGTCAAACAACAATCCAAAGATCTTAAGGACTTTCAAGCAAAGGTCAAGAAACGTGAATAGGTGGGACATGTAAAGGAATGTGGTGTATGAATCCGAGAAAAAGGAACAACACAAAATCTTTTTTTTTTTTTTACTATTTGAACTAACCACCAATTTAGAGCTTTGCTCTTTACTTTTTGCACAAATTATTTTTCGACTTTACTTTTGGAAGTATGGACAGCGGTGCACAAAACCGAAGCCTAGGAGATCGACGTTTCTCAATTTCGAGATGCCTCAAACCCTTGATGCACATACCATAATCCGTTAGGAATATCGCTCAATCCGACTTTGTCAAGACACAAACACCCGGCTATGTGAATGGTGCCGAGTTACTCATCATCATGATTAACTTCCCCAAACGTATAATTTCTATTCTTTGAATGCAAACAATTGCTTTCATGGCCCTCCCACATCAAACATTCCAAAACACAACTCCTCCTAATTCGTGGATATGTAAGGGGGGCAATTATTTCATTGAGGGGCTAGCTGAATAAAGAAGAAGCAAGAAATCGAGGTGCCTTAATCATTTCAATAAGAAGTGTAAGAACTTATATGCGGTTTCAACCTTCAACACTCAACATGATTTAGAATGAAAGCAAATTATCAAACATGTATGAAATTCTAACAAAGTATTCAAATTCCACATATGTCATAAATCAATTCAAACATATAAGAATCTTCATAGCTATTCCATCCTAGAAGCACAAAAATTTTCAAAATTTTCAAAATCATATGATGCAAGACATAAAACATGCAAATGGTATTGCAAATACCTCCACCCTATACTTAAAACTCACATTGTCCCCAATGTGAAGAAAAGAAAAGATGGAAAAGAATACTCACAATGTAAAATGGCGAATCAGGCAAGACGAATCATCAATCGGGCGGTGGTGGTGGAAATCTTTAGAAGCTCAATAGGGAATTCTGAATATTCCAATCAGTGTCAAAGAACGAAGAAGGGGAACGTCTTTCTGCCAAAAATTTTTCCGAAAAAAAAAAAAAAAATTTTTTTTTCGGTCGAGAATTTCCACGGCCGTGGTTTTGGCCGTGAAACTTTCTGTTGCTCTCCAAAATCACTTTCCATGACCCAATGCATAACCACGGTCGTGGAACTCTCTGATCTGTGCCAAAAGCATAAACATACCGGAAGGTTCTTTTGGAAGATACCTCCAACTCTCCGGTGCATTCCTAAAAAAATTAGAAATTTTAATAGGAATTTCAAAGTGAGTGAGAGAATGTACCTTGTAAAGTTCTTCAAGGCTTGAAACAAGTTTCATGTTGGGATGATGATCCACACATGAAATATCTCCCAACTCAGCTGGATCCTCTTCAACCTTGGCCACAGTTTCAGTGATTTGGCCAAGGTTCTCCACTTCTTCCTCTTCTCAATGAGGACTTCAAGAGGAGCTTCAAATTCGAGCGGAGGAACGCTCGAAACTTGTAATTCTTCCTTGCTAGATGAATGATTTTTCAAGGCTTTTTCAACCTTAGAAATAACTTTTTTGGCGTCTTCTAATGCTTTTAAATGACGTTCATTACGGGCTCTGAAACTTTCTTCAAGCTTCTCAATTTTCTTCATCAATTCATCCAACATCAATTCCTCCGCATCTTTGGGAGGTTTCTTTTTAACCTTCTTTGGGTACTGCAACTTATCCGAATTGAATCCTCCGATAAGCGAATGTCCCCCATGGACAAGTGAAAGTGGTCTTCTCTTGATAACCCGGATGGATAGGAATCTGAAAGAAACCACTATAACCATCTAAATAGCAAAATGGGAGTGTTGTGCTAACCGTTCAAGCAACTTAATAATCTCTTTCTTCACAACCTCTTTCATGATCGGATTTAACCGTCTTTGAGGTTCCCGTGAGGGCTTATGATGATCTTCCATTAGTATCTTATGCATACAAAGAGAAGGCTTGATACCAACAAGATCATCAATAGTATATCCCAAAGCCTTTCTATGTTTTCTTAACTCATGCATCAACATAGACAACTCATCTTTAGTAAGAGTAGCACTAACAATGACAAGATATGTAGAATCCAGACCAAGGAAAGCATACCTTAAGTGAGTTGGAAGAGGTTTAAGCTCTAAGATAGGAGGTTCCTTAGGTGTTGAATTCGTACCTCCTTCGTAACACCCCAAATCTGCGGGACTCGGGGTGTCACATTGGGCTAGGATCTCACAATGGATCCTGACCCTAGCCTGACAACAAGTTCATTGGACCTTACAACATGACACTGACATATATAAAAACAAATGCATAAAACTATATAAACTGTACAACCAAAAGGTAAAACAACATAGCCGAGAATAAACAACAACGTCCTCACACAAGAGGTAACAAAAGATCATCCTCACGCAGGAGGGAAAAGTAAAGAACCCCAAAAGACCATAACATCCTATGTACGAGAGGTCCTCGGCCTGCCACTCTGCTAGATCACCCAACAACACTCCTTTCATGTGGGGCATCTACAACATGGTAATAAACCATTAGCTAACCATACATATATAGAGTAATGCATAAGCACAATCACAATCACGTAAAGATAAACACATTAGCATGATATCACACATTTACCCATTTTATCATCTTTATATAATAGCCATTCACTCAAGTCGTATATATATATATATATATATATATATATATATATATATATATATATATATAAATGAAAGTATGTGACACGAGGACCGATCCATCCTCGCCTCTGATCCTGATAGCCAACTGTACGACTATCGGTAACAAAATCCGTATACCCTATGGGAGTAGATTGCGCCCTTCCTGTAAACCAGTCTGGCCTAACATCATAGAACCTCCCAAACTCCACGGCGGGATGAAAGGGAAAGGTTATCACATCCACGCAACGGGACAGACAATAAAAGATAGGTCGGTATAAACGACATCTCATGCTATCATTGAAAAAATGTTCGCTCCAAACGGTGTGTGCAAGCTTTAAATTTATAACCCTAGACTTAAGCTTAAAACAAGGATGCGAACCCGCAGTGTACGGGTCAATCGTAGTAAAAGCAAGAAAATTCCAGGGGTCGATCACAGGGACTTAGTGAAACAAAGTCCAATACGGTATGCTAGTGTTGAAGCTAACCACAAGAGCAAGTATACAATCAAAGATGAATAAGATGTCAAATAAAGCAAACATGCAATTCTAGGGATTAAAGCATCTAGTTGTGGTTCCAACTCAAGATCTATAGATAAGCGGACAAAGCTGAGGTTTTTGCATGGGGAAGGTGTTTCTAAAGTGGAGTAGATCACCGGGTAAGTCTCACTACACACTAATCCTAAACCGTAACTCCTATTACCGGGTAAGTCTCAAGGAATCAAGATAAAGAACTATAACCTCAAACTAACACACCATCTAAGGGAATAGAATCAACCTTTACCGGGTAAGTCTCAGGCTAACTCACAAAGATGGGACGGAAGCACACTCAAACCCCAATAAAGGACAAGCCTTTATTACCTACACTTATGATCGTTAGTATACAAACTAAGGAATTACCGGGTAAGTCTCATCCTAAGCTTGCTTTGAACCAGAAAGGTGTAATAAGAATAGGTTTTGGCAAACTCTAACACTTAACTCTCAGTTAAGGATCGGATAAGCCACCTCGGTCAGACAGTTTCCACCCCGGCCGAGATGTTCATCGACTGAACGAGATGCTTAGGGTTAAGGTTAAAGACTCGAACTTTCAGGATCCTACTGTGATTAAGATCATTCTATCATTGTTTTTCCCACAACCTTCAGCCAATCACCCTAGAATCACACAAGGAAATTAGCCACTCATCATCATAATGAAAGTATTAAATATATGGGAAGAAGGTGAATATTTGAACAAAGAAGAATTTAATGAAAACACTTCAATAACTGAATCAAATATCACACAAAATCGTTCCTTGGATAATAATCCAACAAGACAAGACAATCAAGGAAAGGAATTGAAGACAATCTTACAAAACCCTCCAAAAAGCTATAAAGCTATAGTCTTCAATCTTCCTTCAACCTTCAAAAAGGTTCTTCGAATCTCCCAAATTGGAGTAGGATGCGGCTGCTGCGCGTGTACTGCGTCGTATGCGGGTTGTATGCGGACTCTTTAAATTGTAGAAAATCGACCCTTTTTATAGGAAAAATAAACCTCCAAAGATAATAAATCTTAAGAAGATATTATCCCATAAATATAGGTAAAATATATGATTCTGCATATCTCCTTCCTTCTAGAAGCTCAGCCCAAAAATATAGGATCACTTTCCAATTTTAAAAGATCTCAGCCAAGAATAAAATATTCTCGCCGCGTCCTAGGTGTTCGCCTCGGTCGAGTCGGCGTCTCTGGATCGCCTCGGTCGAGATGAATCTCTGGGCAACCGAGGTGATTCATAACTGAGTGTAGAATCTCTTAAAACTGGTCCAAAGTAAATCTTTAATCCATGGCTATGCTTCCTGAATGTAGCTCCAAATGACTCTTGACTCCTTTTGCTCCTTTTTGATGCAAAACGTACCATATTACCTGCAATTACAACGAAACTAGGTGTAGACCTCGATTCTCGCAAAGGTAGATGAAATGGTAGTAAAATCACATAATGTACATACAAACATGCAGATTATGAAAGATAAAACGTCCAAACAAACCCCAAAATATAGACTATAATTCATGCTATCAAAATACCCCATACTTAGCCCTTGCTTGTCCCCAAGCAAGTTCCTCATATAGAAACAAGATAGAATGGATTATAAGTCAAGAAAATCAATGAAAAAGTCTTTCAAAAACATTTTTATGGTGTGCAACTATCATAGATCACTCTAAGAGAGTACTTCCTGGAAGTTAAAAACTCAATATGATCAAAACATTTTATAAATATAGGAAAGTTGTTCATCTTTGCATAAAATCATAGAATGCATAATAAATCATAATTATCAAAATTAATCATGTATAATCTGATTTAAACCGCTAAGTCAATCAACAAGCTCAAGGTCTCAAGGGCTTCCCAAAAGAAAAGGTCAAGAAACGTGTAGGGTAGGGATGTATGTAAGGTAATGTGGTGCTAGAATCCGGGAAAAGGATGATCTTCACTTTCACTTTGACTTGCAACATCTTCCACCAATAAGCTTTGCTTATTTCACACTTTTTTTCTCTTTTTACTTTACTTTTTGGGATGCATGGACAGAGGTGCACAATAACCGAAGCCTAGGAAATCCGCAATCATCAATTTCTTGAGATGCATCAAACCCTTGATGCACATACCATGACCCGTTAGGAATATCGCTCAATCCGACTTTGGCAAGACACAAACACCCGGCTATGTGAATGGTGCCGAGTTACTCATCTTCATGATTGACTTCCCCAAACCTATTATTGCTTTCTAATACTTTCACTTTCAGCCACTTCTCAACTTTTAACTTGCTTTCACCTCTTCGCTTGCTTCCAAATTCCCGGATAGGTAAAGGGAGGCAAAATGTATATGAGGGGTTAAGCATGATCAAGAAGAAGAAGAAGAAAAGAATGAATTGCCTTGGTCTTTCCAAGAAGAAAGTGAGAGAACTTAACCTGCGGTGTCAACCTTCAAATTCAACATAATTTGGATAAAAACAAAGTATTAAACATGCTAATAATTTCAAACAAAGCATTTAGCAACTTAAACATATTATAAAACCTTTCAAACACATAAAGAATTTAAAACCAGTCAGTAAACAAAATCTTCACTGAGATCATATCCAGATAAGCAACACAAAATCGTTTTCGAAAACTCTCAGTTAACACACCTCGGTCGAGGTGTTCTTGGTTCAACCGAGGTGAAATGCCTCGTTTGGCCAGAATCTCCCCGGTCGAGGTCAAAAAAAATTTTTTAAAACCATTTTTTTTTCGGTTTCGACGTTTTTCTCAATCAAATCATCTGTGTGTATGCATGCAATCTCAGATAAACATATAGAAGCAAAATAAAGCATAAATATGAAATATCCGATCAAATGTGCGTACATCGAAATCATCAAATAAGTACATCAAAGTCATCACATACATAAATACCCCATACTTGGGACACACTGTCCCAGTGGGTCGAAATAAGTCTAAGGACAGGATACTCACCGAACATAGCTAAACTGCATGAAGAAGTAAGAAACAGCTCCCAGATAAGACCATCTCGGTTGGCGAAGCACATCTCGGTCGAGGTGTTCTGACAGTACCCGAGATGTATCTCAGTAAAGCTCGTTTCCTCAACTTCTCGAAACTTCGTTCTTCTAGTGTACCTCCTGAACTGTGATCCTTCCTTTTGGAATACCTGGTTGTTGTCTAGAGGAAAACAAAAACAAAGCAACTATCTAAACTAAACTAGAAAAGGGAGAAGAAAGCAATACCTTGGGTTGCCTCCCAAGAAGCGCTTGGTTTAAGGTCGCTAGCTGGACCCTTCTCCATAGAATTACTCAATGTACCTTGAACACCATGGAGTGCTCATCACATCCATCAAAAAATTCTTCCAAAAAGGTTCCGGTTCCTAGTTTCACCGGCAATTGGTAAGATCTCCCACGTACAAGCTTGTACGGTTTGATTCTCACCGGAATCCTTCTAGCCTTCCTGCACTTCAATGGGACATAATCTAGCCTTGCGTCCCATCCTTTCCTTGATCGAGAAAACAGTTTCTCGAGAATTATAGCAGCTTCCCCATCTATAGCTTGGGGATGGTACAGGGTCCTGAACATGCGAGGGACCCCATACTTGAACAAGAAACACTTTACCGCCTTAACGGTGAAGTGCTTGCAAACTCCGCTCCTTATATTCCAAGGAGTATCTTCTTCCAACGGTTTCAAGGGAGACTTCATCTTAATCTTTGGAGGTTCTTTCGGAAGAGACCTCCAACTCTCCGGTGCTTTCCTGAAAAATTCAGAAATATTAATAGGGAATTCAAATAAAGTAGGAGAAATTACCTTGTAAAGTTCTCCAAAGCTTGAGTCGCTTTTCATGTTAGGTTGATAATCAACACATGAGATCTCTCTCAGTTCCGCTGGTCTGTCTTCCACTTTGACCACAATCTCAGTAGTTTGGCCAAAGTCTTCTGCATCTGCCTCTTCCGGTTCTGCAGATTCTTCTTCCATCTCGACCGAGGTCACTTCCACCTCGACCGAGGTCTCAACAGTCAGATCGAAATCTTCCACATCTTCTCCCTCAAAAGCTTCAGGAGAAGCTTCTGGTTTGACTGGAAGTATGCTCGAAACGTGCGAAACTTCCTTATGCTCCTCTTCCGGCTTAGCATAAGATAGGGTGCTTTTCTTGAGCTCCTCCACCTTCTTCATCAACTTCTCCAATCTTGATTCGAGAGAGTCTTCAAAAGGTCGCTCATAAATCTTTTTAGGGACATTCAGTTCATCCCACATCGCAAGTTCACGCTGAATGACTTCTTCTCTTTCCCATTCATTGTTGAACCAATAGAAGGAGTACTTCTCCTCCAAATACTCATAATGGTCCGCCCTAGCATTTTGTCTTGCTATCCAGACTGGATCAAATGTAGTCATCGGAAATCCTGAAAACTACAAAACTCATAGAAAGAGTAGTTAGTAGCAACAGGGGCAAGTGCCCCGAAAGCAAACCGTAACCGGCTTGGTCTAGACCAAGTCCCCGGCAACGGCGCCAAAAACTTGTTCTTTGGCGAAACTATGTTCCGTTGCCGGAACAAGAACTTCGTATGTACCTAAGAACACAAACCTGCAAGAACACTCAAAAGAGATATCAAATAACAAGAGCAAAGCTCCCAAGCTTGACAACCGATAACCGAATTCGGCCTAAACCAAATCCCCGGCAACGGCGCCAAAAACTTGTTCGCTCCAAACGGTGTGTGCAAGCTTTAAATTTATAACCCTAGACTTAAGCTTAAAACAAGGATGCGAACCCGCAGTGTACGGGTCAATCGTAGTAAAAGCAAGAAAATTCCAGGGGTCGATCACAGGGACTTAGTGAAACAAAGTCCAATACGGTATGCTAGTGTTGAAGCTAACCACAAGAGCAAGTATACAATCAAAGATGAATAAGATGTCAAATAAAGCAAACATGCAATTCTAGGGATTAAAGCATCTAGTTGTGGTTCCAACTCAAGATCTATAGATAAGCGGACAAAGCTGAGGTTTTTGCATGGGGAAGGTGTTTCTAAAGTGGAGTAGATCACCGGGTAAGTCTCACTACACACTAATCCTAAACCGTAACTCCTATTACCGGGTAAGTCTCAAGGAATCAAGATAAAGAACTATAACCTCAAACTAACACACCATCTAAGGGAATAGAATCAACCTTTACCGGGTAAGTCTCAGGCTAACTCACAAAGATGGGACGGAAGCACACTCAAACCCCAATAAAGGACAAGCCTTTATTACCTACACTTATGATCGTTAGTATACAAACTAAGGAATTACCGGGTAAGTCTCATCCTAAGCTTGCTTTGAACCAGAAAGGTGTAATAAGAATAGGTTTTGGCAAACTCTAACACTTAACTCTCAGTTAAGGATCGGATAAGCCACCTCGGTCAGCCAGTTTCCACCCCGGCCGAGATGTTCATCGACTGAACGAGATGCTTAGGGTTAAGGTTAAAGACTCGAACTTTCAGGATCCTACTGTGATTAAGATCATTCTATCATTGTTTTTCCCACAACCTTCAGCCAATCACCCTAGAATCACACAAGGAAATTAGCCACTCATCATCATAATGAAAGTATTAAATATATGGGAAGAAGGTGAATATTTGAACAAAGAAGAATTTAATGAAAACACTTCAATAACTGAATCAAATATCACACAAAATCGTTCCTTGGATAATAATCCAACAAGACAAGACAATCAAGGAAAGGAATTGAAGACAATCTTACAAAACCCTCCAAAAAGCTATAAAGCTATAGTCTTCAATCTTCCTTCAACCTCCAAAAAGGTTCTTCGAATCTCCCAAATTGGAGTAGGATGCGGCTGCTGCGCTGATAGCGGGTGTGCTGCGTCGTATGCGGGTTGTATGCGGCCTCTTTAAATTGTAGAAAATCGACCCTTTTTATAGGAAAAATAAACCTCCAAAGATAATAAATCTTAAGAAGATATTATCCCATAAATATAGGTAAAATATATGATTCTGCATATCTCCTTCCTTCTAGAAGCTCAGCCCAAAAATATAGGATCACTTTCCAATTTTAAAAGATCTCAGCCAAGAATAAAATATTCTCGCCGCGTCCTAGGTGTTCGCCTCGGTCGAGTCGGCGTCTCTGGATCGCCTCGGTCGAGATGAATCTCTGGGCAACCGAGGTGATTCATAACTGAGTGTAGAATCTCTTAAAACTGGTCCAAAGTAAATCTTTAATCCATGGCTATGCTTCCTGAATGTAGCTCCAAATGACTCTTGACTCCTTTTGCTCCTTTTTGATGCAAAACGTACCATATTACCTGCAATTACAACGAAACTAGGTGTAGACCTCGATTCTCGCAAAGGTAGATGAAATGGTAGTAAAATCACATAATGTACATACAAACATGCAGATTATGAAAGATAAAACGTCCAAACAAACCCCAAAATATAGACTATAATTCATGCTATCAAAATACCCCATACTTAGCCCTTGCTTGTCCCCAAGCAAGTTCCTCATATAGAAACAAGATAGAATGGATTATAAGTCAAGAAAATCAATGAAAAAGTCTTTCAAAAACATTTTTATGGTGTGCAACTATCATAGATCACTCTAAGAGAGTACTTCCTGGAAGTTAAAAACTCAATATGATCAAAACATTTTATAAATATAGGAAAGTTGTTCATCTTTGCATAAAATCATAGAATGCATAATAAATCATAATTATCAAAATTAATCATGTATAATCTGATTTAAACCGCTAAGTCAATCAACAAGCTCAAGGTCTCAAGGGCTTCCCAAAAGAAAAGGTCAAGAAACGTGTAGGGTAGGGATGTATGTAAGGTAATGTGGTGCTAGAATCCGGGAAAAGGATGATCTTCACTTTCACTTTGACTTGCAACATCTTCCACCAATAAGCTTTGCTTATTTCACACTTTTTTTCTCTTTTTACTTTACTTTTTGGGATGCATGGACAGAGGTGCACAATAACCGAAGCCTAGGAAATCCGCAATCATCAATTTCTTGAGATGCATCAAACCCTTGATGCACATACCATGACCCGTTAGGAATATCGCTCAATCCGACTTTGGCAAGACACAAACACCCGGCTATGTGAATGGTGCCGAGTTACTCATCTTCATGATTGACTTCCCCAAACCTATTATTGCTTTCTAATACTTTCACTTTCAGCCACTTCTCAACTTTTAACTTGCTTTCACCTCTTCGCTTGCTTCCAAATTCCCGGATAGGTAAAGGGAGGCAAAATGTATATGAGGGGTTAAGCATGATCAAGAAGAAGAAGAAGAAAAGAATGAATTGCCTTGGTCTTTCCAAGAAGAAAGTGAGAGAACTTAACCTGCGGTGTCAACCTTCAAATTCAACATAATTTGGATAAAAACAAAGTATTAAACATGCTAATAATTTCAAACAAAGCATTTAGCAACTTAAACATATTATAAAACCTTTCAAACACATAAAGAATTTAAAACCAGTCAGTAAACAAAATCTTCACTGAGATCATATCCAGATAAGCAACACAAAATCGTTTTCGAAAACTCTCAGTTAACACACCTCGGTCGAGGTGTTCTTGGTTCAACCGAGGTGAAATGCCTCGTTTGGCCAGAATCTCCCCGGTCGAGGTCAAAAAAAATTTTTTAAAACCATTTTTTTTTCGGTTTCGACGTTTTTCTCAATCAAATCATCTGTGTGTATGCATGCAATCTCAGATAAACATATAGAAGCAAAATAAAGCATAAATATCATAGAAGGTCAAGTCATACATCCACGAGTCAAATAATACATAAATACCCCATACTTGGGACACACTGTCCCAGTGGGTCGAAATAAGTCTAAGGACAGGATACTCACCGAACATAGCTAAACTGCATGAAGAAGTAAGAAACAGCTCCCAGATAAGACCATCTCGGTTGGCGAAGCACATCTCGGTCGAGGTGTTCTGACAGTACCCGAGATGTATCTCAGTAAAGCTCGTTTCCTCAACTTCTCGAAACTTCGTTCTTCTAGTGTACCTCCTGAACTGTGATCCTTCCTTTTGGAATACCTGGTTGTTGTCTAGAGGAAAACAAAAACAAAGCAACTATCTAAACTAAACTAGAAAAGGGAGAAGAAAGCAATACCTTGGGTTGCCTCCCAAGAAGCGCTTGGTTTAAGGTCGCTAGCTGGACCCTTCTCCATAGAATTACTCAATGTACCTTGAACACCATGGAGTGCTCATCACATCCATCAAAAAATTCTTCCAAAAAGGTTCCGGTTCCTAGTTTCACCGGCAATTGGTAAGATCTCCCACGTACAAGCTTGTACGGTTTGATTCTCACCGGAATCCTTCTAGCCTTCCTGCACTTCAATGGGACATAATCTAGCCTTGCGTCCCATCCTTTCCTTGATCGAGAAAACAGTTTCTCGAGAATTATAGCAGCTTCCCCATCTATAGCTTGGGGATGGTACAGGGTCCTGAACATGCGAGGGACCCCATACTTGAACAAGAAACACTTTACCGCCTTAACGGTGAAGTGCTTGCAAACTCCGCTCCTTATATTCCAAGGAGTATCTTCTTCCAACGGTTTCAAGGGAGACTTCATCTTAATCTTTGGAGGTTCTTTCGGAAGAGACCTCCAACTCTCCGGTGCTTTCCTGAAAAATTCAGAAATATTAATAGGGAATTCAAATAAAGTAGGAGAAATTACCTTGTAAAGTTCTCCAAAGCTTGAGTCGCTTTTCATGTTAGGTTGATAATCAACACATGAGATCTCTCTCAGTTCCGCTGGTCTGTCTTCCACTTTGACCACAATCTCAGTAGTTTGGCCAAAGTCTTCTGCATCTGCCTCTTCCGGTTCTGCAGATTCTTCTTCCATCTCGACCGAGGTCACTTCCACCTCGACCGAGGTCTCAACAGTCAGATCGAAATCTTCCACATCTTCTCCCTCAAAAGCTTCAGGAGAAGCTTCTGGTTTGACTGGAAGTATGCTCGAAACGTGCGAAACTTCCTTATGCTCCTCTTCCGGCTTAGCATAAGATAGGGTGCTTTTCTTGAGCTCCTCCACCTTCTTCATCAACTTCTCCAATCTTGATTCGAGAGAGTCTTCAAAAGGTCGCTCATAAATCTTTTTAGGGACATTCAGTTCATCCCACATCGCAAGTTCACGCTGAATGACTTCTTCTCTTTCCCATTCATTGTTGAACCAATAGAAGGAGTACTTCTCCTCCAAATACTCATAATGGTCCGCCCTAGCATTTTGTCTTGCTATCCAGACTGGATCAAATGTAGTCATCGGAAATCCTGAAAACTACAAAACTCATAGAAAGAGTAGTTAGTAGCAACAGGGGCAAGTGCCCCGAAAGCAAACCGCAACCGGCTCGGTCTAGACCAAGTCCCCGGCAACGGCGCCAAAAACTTGTTCGCTCCAAACGGTGTGTGTAAGCTTTAAATTTATAACCCTAGACTTAAGCTTAAAACAAGGATGCGAACCCGCAGTGTACGGGTCAATCGTAGTAAAAGCAAGAAAATTCCAGGGGTCGATCACAGGGACTCGGTGAAACAAAGTCAATACGGTATGCTTATATCAATACTAACCACAAGAGCAATTAACACAATCAAAGATGAATAAGAAGTCAATAAAGCAAACATGCAATTCTAGGGATTAAAGCATCTAGTTGTGGTTCCAACTCAAGATCTATAGATAAGCGGACAAAGCTGAGATTTTTGCGTGGGGAAGGTGTTACTAAAGTGGAGTAGATCACCGGGTAAGTCTCACTACACACTAATCCTAAACCGTAACTCCTATTACCGGGTAAGTCTCAAGGAATCAAGATAAAGAACTATAACCTCAAACTAACACACCATCTAAGGGAATAGAATCAACCTTTACCGGGTAAGTCTCAGGCTAACTCACAAAGATGGGACGGAAGCACACTCAAACCCCAATAAAGGACAAGCCTTTATTACCTACACTTATGATCGTTAGTATACAAACTAAGGAATTACCGGGTAAGTCTCATCCTAAGCTTGCTTTGAACCAGAAAGGTGTAATAAGAATAGGTTTTGGCAAACTCTAACACTTAACTCTCAGTTAAGGATCGGATAAGCCACCTCGGTCAGCCAGTTTCCACCCCGGCCGAGATGTTCATCGACTGAACGAGATGCTTAGGGTTAAGGTTAAAGACTCGAACTTTCAGGATCCTACTGTGATTAAGATCATTCTATCATTGTTTTTCCCACAACCTTCAGCCAATCACCCTAGAATCACACAAGGAAATTAGCCACTCATCATCATAATGAAAGTATTAAATATATGGGAAGAAGGTGAATATTTGAACAAAGAAGAATTTAATGAAAACACTTCAATAACTGAATCAAATATCACACAAAAATCGTTCCTTGGATAATGATCCAATAAGACAAGACAACAAGGAAAAGAATTGAAGACAATCTTACAAAACCCTCCAAAAAGCTATAAAGCTATAGTCTTCAATCTTCCTTCGACCTTCAAAAAGGTTCTTCGAATCTCCCAAATTGGAGTAGGATGCGGCTGCTGCGCTGATAGCGGATGTGCTGCGTCGTATGCGGGATCTTCTAACTGTAAGCGGCCGTCGACGTATGCGGCGTGTCGGATTTGTGGAAAATCCAACCCTTTTTATAGGAAAAATAACCCTCCAAAAATAATAAATCTTAAGAAGATATTATCCCATAAATATAGGTAAAATATATGATTCTGCATATCTCCTTCCTTCTAGAAGCTCAGCCCAAAAATATAAGATCACTTTCCAATTTTAAAAGATCTCAGCCAAGAATAAAATATTCTCGCCGCGTCCTAGGTGTTCGCCTCGGTCGAGTCGGCGTCTCTAGATCGCCTCGGTCGAGATGAATCTCTGGGCAACCGAGGTGATCATAACTGAGTGTAGAATCTCTCAAAACTGGTCCAAAGTAAATCTTTAATCCATGGCTATGCTTCCTGAAGGATTCCTTTTTGCTCCTCAATGTAGCTCCAAATGACTCTTGACTCCTTTTGCTCCTTTTCAATGCAAAACGTACCATATTACCTGCAATTACAACGAAACTAGGTGTAGACCTCGATTCTCGCAAGGGTAGATGAAATGGTAGTAAAATCACATAATGTACATACAAACATGCAGATTATGAAAGATAAAACGTCCAAACAAACCTCAAAATATAGACTATAATTCATGCTATCAAAATACCCCATACTTGGGACACACTGTCTCAGTGGGTCAGAATAAGTCTAAGGACAGGATACTCACCGAACATAGCTAAACTGCATGAAGAAGTAAGAAACAGCTCCCAGATAAGACCATCTCGGTTGGCGAAGCACATATCGGTCGAGGTGTTCTGACAGTACCCGAGATGTATCTCAGTAAAGCTTGTTTCCTCAACTTCTCGAAATTTTGTTCTTCCAGTGTAGCTCCTGAACTGTGATCCTTCCTTTTGGAATACCTGGTTGTTGTCTAGAGGAAAACAAAAACAAAGCAACTATCTAAACTAAACTAGAAAAGGGAGAAGAAAGCAATACCTTGGGTTGCCTCCCAAGAAGCGCTTGGTTTAAGGTCGCTAGCTGGACCCTTCTCCATAGAATTACTCAATGTACCTTGAACACCATGGAGTGCTCATCACATCCATCATAAAATTCTTCCAAAAAGGTTCCGGTTCCTAATTTCACCGGCAATTGGTAAGATCTCCCACGTACAAGCTTGTACGGTTTGATTCTCACCGGAATCCTTCTAGCCTTCCTGCACTTCAATGGGACATAATCTAGCCTTGCGTCCCATCCTTTCCTTGATCGAGAAAACAGTTTCTCGAGAATTATAGCAGCTTCCCCATCTATAGCTTGGGGATGGTACAGGGTCCTGAACATGCGAGGGACCCCATACTTGAACAAGAAACACTTTACCGCCTTAACGGTGAAGTGCTTGCAAACTCCGCTCCTTATATTCCAAGGAGTATCTTCTTCCAACGGTTTCAAGGGAGACTTCATCTTAATCTTTGGAGGTTCTTTCGGAAGAGACCTCCAACTCTCCGGTGCTTTCCTGAAAAATTCAGAAATATTAATAGGGAATTCAAATAAAGTAGGAGAAATTACCTTGTAAAGTTCTCCAAAGCTTGAGTCGCTTTTCATGTTAGGTTGATAATCAACACATGAGATCTCTCTCAGTTCCGCTGGTCTGTCTTCCACTTTGACCACAATCTCAGTAGTTTGGCCAAAGTCTTCTGCATCTGCCTCTTCCGGTTCTGCAGATTCTTCTTCCATCTCGACCGAGGTCACTTCCACCTCGACCGAGGTCTCAACAGTCAGATCGAAATCTTCCACATCTTCTCCCTCAAAAGCTTCAGGAGAAGCTTCTGGTTTGACTGGAAGTATGCTCGAAACGTGCGAAACTTCCTTATGCTCCTCTTCCGGCTTAGCATAAGATAGGGTGCTTTTCTTGAGCTCCTCCACCTTCTTCATCAACTTCTCCAATCTTGATTCGAGAGAGTCTTCAAAAGGTCGCTCATAAATCTTTTTAGGGACATTCAGTTCATCCCACATCGCAAGTTCACGCTGAATGACTTCTTCTCTTTCCCATTCATTGTTGAACCAATAGAAGGAGTACTTCTCCTCCAAATACTCATAATGGTCCGCCCTAGCATTTTGTCTTGCTATCCAGACTGGATCAAATGTAGTCATCGGAAATCCTGAAAACTACAAAACTCATAGAAAGAGTAGTTAGTAGCAACAGGGGCAAGTGCCCCGAAAGCAAACCGCAACCGGCTCGGTCTAGACCAAGTCCCCGGCAACGGCGCCAAAAACTTGTTCGCTCCAAAAGGTGTGTGCAAGCTTTAAATTTATAACCCTAGACTTAAGCTTAAAACAAGGATGCGAACCCGCAGTGTACGGGTCAATCGTAGTAAAAGCAAGAAAATTCCAGGGGTCGATCACAGGGACTTAGTGAAACAAAGTCCAATACGGTATGCTAGTGTTGATGCTAACCACAAGAGCAAGTAATACAATCAAAGATGAATAAGATGTCAAATAAAGCAAACATGCAATTCTAGGGATTAAAGCATCTAGTTGTGGTTCCAACTCAAGATCTATAGATAAGCGGACAAAGCTGAGGTTTTTGCATGGGGAAGGTGTTTCTAAAGTGGAGTAGATCACCGGGTAAGTCTCACTACACACTAATCCCAAACCGTAACTCCTTTTACCGGGTAAGTCTCAGGCTAACTCACAAAGATGGGATGGAAGCACACTCACACCCCAATAAAGGACAAGCCTTTATTACCTACACTTATGATCGTTGGTACACAAACTAAGGAATTACCGGGTAAGTCTCATCCTAAGCTTGCTTTGAACCAGAAAGGTATAATAAGAATAGGATTTGGCAAACTCTAACACATTAACTCTCAGTTAAGGATCGGATAAGCCACCTCGGTCAGCCAGTTTCCACCCCGGCCGAGATGTTCATCGACTGAACGAGATGCTTAGGGTTAAGGTTAAAGACTCGAACTTTCAGGATCCTACTGGATTAAGATCATTCTATCATCGTTTTTCCCACAACCTTCAGCCAATCACCCTAGAATCACACAAGGAAATTAGCCACTCATCATCATAATGAAAGTATTAAATATATGGGAAGAAGGTGAATATTTGAACAAAGAAGAATTTAATGAAAACACTTCAATAACTGAATCAAATATCACACAAAATCGTTCCTTGGATAATAATCCGACAAGACAAGACAACAAGGAAAAGAATTGAAGACAATCTTACAAAACCCTCCAAAAAGCTATAAAGCTATAGTCTTCAAATCTTCCTTCAACCTCCAAAAAGGTTCTTCAACTCTCTCCCAAATTGGAGTATAATGCGGTTGCTGCGCTGATAGCGGGTGTATGCAGCCTGTATTTCGGTGTAAGCGGGCTTATCGAATTGTGGAAATCCAACCCTTTTTATAGGAAAAATAAACCTCCAAAGATAATAAATCTTAAGAAGATATATTCCCATAAAAATAGGTAAAATATATGATTCTGCATATCTCCTTCCTTCTAGAAGCTCAGCCCAAAAATATAAGATCACTTTCCAATTTTAAAAGATCTCAGCCAAGAATAAAAT
>BSUD01000008.1:21554606-21661098 GCA_033239045.1 Fagopyrum esculentum | reverse complement strand
GCCCTTGCTTGTCCCCAAGCAAGTTCCTCATATAGAAACAAGATAGAATGGATTATAAGTCAAGAAAATCAATGAAAAAGTCTTTCAAAAACATTTTTTATGGTGTGCAACTATCATAGATCACTCTAAGAGAGTACTTCCTGGAAGTTAAAAACTCAATATGATCAAAACATTTTATAAATATAGGAAAGTTGTTCATCTTTGCATAAAATCATAGAATGCATAATAAATCATAATTATCAAAATTAATCATGTATAATCTGATTTAAACCGCTAAGTCAATCAACAAGCTCAAGGTCTCAAGGGCTTCCCAAAAGAAAAGGTCAAGAAACGTGTAGGGTAGGGATGTATGTAAGGTAATGTGGTGCTAGAATCCGGGAAAAGGATGATCTTCACTTTCACTTTGACTTGCAACATCTTCCACCAATAAGCTTTGCTTATTTCACACTTTTTTTCTCTTTTTACTTTACTTTTTGGGATGCATGGACAGAGGTGCACAATAACCGAAGCCTAGGAAATCCGCAATCATCAATTTCTTGAGATGCATCAAACCCTTGATGCACATACCATGACCCGTTAGGAATATCGCTCAATCCGACTTTGGCAAGACACAAACACCCGGCTATGTGAATGGTGCCGAGTTACTCATCTTCATGATTGACTTCCCCAAACCTATTATTGCTTTCTAATACTTTCACTTTCAGCCACTTCTCAACTTTTAACTTGCTTTCACCTCTTCGCTTGCTTCCAAATTCCCGGATAGGTAAAGGGAGGCAAAATGTATATGAGGGGTTAAGCATGATCAAGAAGAAGAAGAAGAAAAGAATGAATTGCCTTGGTCTTTCCAAGAAGAAAGTGAGAGAACTTAACCTGCGGTGTCAACCTTCAAATTCAACATAATTTGGATAAAAACAAAGTATTAAACATGCTAATAATTTCAAACAAAGCATTTAGCAACTTAAACATATTATAAAACATTTCAAACACATAAAGAATTTAAATCCAGTCGGTAAACAAAATCTTCACTGAGATCATATCCAGATAAGCAACACAAAATCGTTTTCGAAAACTCTCAGTTAACACACCTCGGTCGAGGTGTTCTTGGTTCAACCGAGGTGAAATGCCTCGTTTGGCCAGAATCTCCCCGGTCGAGGTCAAAAATAATTTTTTAAAACCATTTTTTTTTCGGTTTCGACGTTTTTCTCAATCAAATAACCTGTAAGTATTTAGCAACTTAAACAAAGCATTTAGCAACTTAAACATATCAGAACTGTCCCCGGCAACGGCGCCAAAAACTTGTTCGCTCCAAACGGTGTGTGCAAGCTTTAAATTTATAACCCTAGACTTAAGCTTAAAACAAGGATGCGAACCCGCAGTGTACGGGTCAATCGTAGTAAAAGCAAGAAAATTCCAGGGGTCGATCACAGGGACTTAGTGAAACAAAGTCCAATACGGTATGCTAGTGTTGAAGCTAACCACAAGAGCAAGTATACAATCAAAGATGAATAAGATGTCAAATAAAGCAAACATGCAATTCTAGGGATTAAAGCATCTAGTTGTGGTTCCAACTCAAGATCTATAGATAAGCGGACAAAGCTGAGGTTTTTGCATGGGGAAGGTGTTTCTAAAGTGGAGTAGATCACCGGGTAAGTCTCACTACACACTAATCCTAAACCGTAACTCCTATTACCGGGTAAGTCTCAAGGAATCAAGATAAAGAACTATAACCTCAAACTAACACACCATCTAAGGGAATAGAATCAACCTTTACCGGGTAAGTCTCAGGCTAACTCACAAAGATGGGACGGAAGCACACTCAAACCCCAATAAAGGACAAGCCTTTATTACCTACACTTATGATCGTTAGTATACAAACTAAGGAATTACCGGGTAAGTCTCATCCTAAGCTTGCTTTGAACCAGAAAGGTGTAATAAGAATAGGTTTTGGCAAACTCTAACACTTAACTCTCAGTTAAGGATCGGATAAGCCACCTCGGTCAGCCAGTTTCCACCCCGGCCGAGATGTTCATCGACTGAACGAGATGCTTAGGGTTAAGGTTAAAGACTCGAACTTTCAGGATCCTACTGTGATTAAGATCATTCTATCATTGTTTTTCCCACAACCTTCAGCCAATCACCCTAGAATCACACAAGGAAATTAGCCACTCATCATCATAATGAAAGTATTAAATATATGGGAAGAAGGTGAATATTTGAACAAAGAAGAATTTAATGAAAACACTTCAATAACTGAATCAAATATCACACAAAATCGTTCCTTGGATAATAATCCAACAAGACAAGACAATCAAGGAAAGGAATTGAAGACAATCTTACAAAACCCTCCAAAAAGCTATAAAGCTATAGTCTTCAATCTTCCTTCAACCTCCAAAAAGGTTCTTCGAATCTCCCAAATTGGAGTAGGATGCGGCTGCTGCGCTGATAGCGGGTGTGCTGCGTCGTATGCGGGTTGTATGCGGCCTCTTTAAATTGTAGAAAATCGACCCTTTTTATAGGAAAAATAAACCTCCAAAGATAATAAATCTTAAGAAGATATTATCCCATAAATATAGGTAAAATATATGATTCTGGATATCTCCTTCCTTCTAGAAGCTCAGCCCAAAAATATAGGATCACTTTCCAATTTTAAAAGATCTCAGCCAAGAATAAAATATTCTCGCCGCGTCCTAGGTGTTCGCCTCGGTCGAGTCGGCGTCTCTGGATCGCCTCGGTCGAGATGAATCTCTGGGCAACCGAGGTGATTCATAACTGAGTGTAGAATCTCTTAAAACTGGTCCAAAGTAAATCTTTAATCCATGGCTATGCTTCCTGAATGTAGCTCCAAATGACTCTTGACTCCTTTTGCTCCTTTTTGATGCAAAACGTACCATATTACCTGCAATTACAACGAAACTAGGTGTAGACCTCGATTCTCGCAAAGGTAGATGAAATGGTAGTAAAATCACATAATGTACATACAAACATGCAGATTATGAAAGATAAAACGTCCAAACAAACCCCAAAATATAGACTATAATTCATGCTATCAAAAAACATAACGCACACACCACTTATTCAAACACCCAATATAAGGATGATAGCTAAGTAAGTCCTACAGACTTACCTCAACCTCGTATACAGCTCAAACAGAAACAACCTCCACTCTTGAGAGAGGGGCACTACCTAATAACAAGGCATAAAAAGATATCAACCTCTATTCATCAAAGGGGTCAAACCTAGACCCAAGGGATCCATAGGGATCATACACAACCTCAAAACCTTACCCAACATCAACCTAAGTCCTTAAAGCCGTACAAGGCATATATCGATCGTAACCTTATCCAACCACATCCTCACACATCTAGCATGGTCCTATACACTCAGGCTAGGAAAGGAGGGAACAAAGACATCCTAAAGCAAGCCTAGAAGCAACACACACCTACAGAACCAAGTGCAGGACTTTGCTGATGTAGGTGGCCACAGGGGCGGATCACAGGTGGCGTAGCGGCGGCTGCAAGGTGGCGCAGGGGCTGGTGGACAACAAAGGGAACCACTTCAGCCCTTTCTTCACTTCTTCCTTCGGTCCTTTAACTCCTTCACTCCCACACCATACATACATAAACATACATATATATAAACATACATCACCACAAGCCAATCATGTCGGAAACAAGATCTAAACCTAAGGAATCTAAGCTAGCCTAAGGAAAGATAGGAAAAGAGGTAAGAAGATGAAAGTATGAAGAAAGAAATGATGGAAGCCACGAAAGCTTACCAAGCTGAACCTCCAGATTGAAGAACCGTTAGGTAAATATAAAGGATAAAGATACTCTAGAAGGGGGGTTGAATAGAGTAGGAGAACTTTTCACAAAACCAATCTCAAGGCCTTGAAACCAATTTCAAGGGCCTTGATGTCGATCTCAGTTCTTTGTGAAACTTTGATTTCAAGTGCTTTGAAATAACTTTTAAGAGCCGTGGCTTTCAACTTCTGCAAAACAAAGTTAGTCACAATAAACAAGATACAGTACGGAATGTAAAATATCGACACAAGGATATGCTTACGAAGTTCGGCTCTAAATAGCCTACTCTCCGTCCCGGGGTATAGCCTTAGGATCTAACTATCTATTATCAGCATCAAAGAGTCCTAGAAACAAACTAGAAGAAATCCCCTTCTTCTCTCACTGTAGCCAATGCTACGATCTAGCTCCAATTCTTCACCTTGCTATAATAGCCTAGTTACTTCGTAGAGTAACACACACTCAAGTATAACACTCTTTAGATATGCCAATGGAGCTCTCGAGTTTTATCTCTCTCTAGGGGATAAAGCTTTTTAGAAAACGAGAGAAAGAAAAACTATTGATCGAATGAAGATGATTTTAGATCGCTTGAAGACTATGGATGTTTCCGTGTAAGCTTGTGTACTTGTTCTTCAATCGACATCTTCATTTATAACCTTCTATGGAGAAGTCTTCTAGCCATTGGAAAGGTGACCGTTTGGAGATCACTCTTCTTCTCCATGAAAATCAGTTCTTGGTTGAGATGAGATAGAAGTTGTGGATCTTCATCTTTTGAGAACACGTTGATCTCTAGCTCCTTGATCTTCTCATATTTGTTGTAACAATCTTCAAACTCAGAGGAGAGAATTTTTGTGATTTTTAGTTTAGGATCTTTGAAAGATCTTCTTTGATGGCCGGTTGAGATCTTCACTTGATCATATCTTTTTGTTTGAGCAAATCTCTCTTGGAAGATCTTCTTAGTGATTTGAAATCTTTGAACGTATTCCCTTGACTTCTTCGTTCTCTTGGAATTCATTTCAAGGCCTTCGTTGTTTGAATACTCTAAACTCCTTGTCATTCAAACTCTTCTAAGGTCCTTTGAAGTAAATTGCAAAACCTGCACTTTGAATTCTCAAAACCATCATACCAAACCAAGCAACTCGATATAACAATTCATTGGTCTGTACCTAACTACTTCATTTGTCTTTAAGTCTTCCATCATCAACACCTGTATAACTTTATAAACAAGGTGGAGTTTTCACAAAAGATCAACACATCACTACCACAACCTCAAGTTGGCTCAACAAGGGACACCAACATCAGCTAATAACAAGCCAAGCATCAAAGCTCTTAAACTCACACAAAACTCAAGAGAAGATCAAAGATGATCCAAAGAGAGGTAAGAGGAGGAGAAGAAGAATGTAGGAAGAGAGATGAAGTTATGGAGAGAGATAACTCTCATCGTCATCAGAAGAAGAAGCTTATAAAGGTGTGAAAAGGTAAAGCACGGGTCAAAGGGTCAAAGAAGATGGTTGCAACCACACAGAGCCCCAGGGGCGGACTATGTGAGCCGCAGGTGTGGCCCAGGCAAACCGCAGGGGCGGCCACTAGGTCACGCAGGGGCGGTCCAAGATGAATCTAGGTCCTCAACTCACACACTCAGCAACTCAACAACTAGGCTCTTACATCTCAACCCCCAAAAATCAAGTTTTGTCCCGAAACTTGCAAAATCCCAAATCCTCTCGGACCCATAAGCCGAGGTATAACTGTCTCTCTCTCTCTCTCTCTCTCTCTCTCTCTCTCTCTCTCTCTCTTTCTATTGGAGGCATCACATCTCCGTTCAGAAGATCAAAACCTATACCAATCTATAACCTCAAACATAAACATGGAGGAATCATGAACTCCATAAAACAGGATCATAACACTACCCAAAGGCGTAGAGGAATCATATATCTCGCCATACCGTATCACAAGGCATAGAGGAAATACATCTCTAGCCAAACCATAAATGTATACAACGCATGGAGGAATAACATCTCCACTGAATCTATGTCTATCAAAGTATAATGGAGGAAAGAACCATCTCCAGCTGAATCCTAATCACACTCAAATAGGATGGAGGAAAGAACCATCTCCAGCTATGACATACATCATGCTAGCATAGTAATATCTGATAGGATCATAAAACACATCATATCTATCATGAAGTAAGCACAACAAGGAATGTAAGCATATAAGCACATAATCACATACTTACCAAGATAGCACTAAGATCTACTCATCGACCATAGGTGCATCTATCTCTACATAAAACTTTGAACAGTTCCTCTGGATACTATCCTCAGTCTCCCATGTAGCCTCCTCTGGTCCACGTCTAGACCACTGTATCCTCAACATAGGAATTCCCTTTGAACGTAAGCGTCTCACACCTCGTTCTAAGACTGTAATAGGATACTCAACAAAGGTGTGGTTTGGCTCCACCACCAAATCATCATAATTCACAATGTGCCTTGGATCTGGTATGTACTCCCTCAATTGAGACACATGGAACACAGGGTGATCACCCTCTAATCTCGGAGGTAAAGCTAATCTGTAGGCTACCCTTCCAATTCTATCTAGTATCTCAAAAGGACCGACTCCTCTTGTCTGCATATGACTTCTGAACTCACAGCATATCCTTTAGACATGAGCTCCTACTCTGAACTCTAGAGACGGACGCCTCTTTTCTGCAAATGACTTCTAGCGACTCTGTGCAGCCAACATCATCTCTCTAATCAGCGCTACTCGAGCCATATCATCTTGAATCTGCTCTGGCGCTATTCCCCTAATACTGCTAGGTTCATCCCATCATAAAGATGTACGGCACCTACGTCCATACAGTGCCTCATAGGGATTCATCCCAATAGATGCATGCCAGCTGTTATTGTATGAGAACTCAATAAGTGGGAGGTAATCAGACCATCTCTATCCCCAATCCAACACACAAGCTCGCAGCTTATCCTCCAGGGTCTGGATGGTCCTCTCAGACTGACCATCTGTCTGGGGGTGAAATGCAATCGTGAAGTGTAGGCTCATCCCCAAAGTAGTCTGAATCTTATGCCAAAATCTCGAGGTAAACAGTCCATCTCGATCACAGACAATCGTCCTCGGTACACCATGGAGTCTCACTATCTGTCTAGTGTACTCCTCATCCAATCTACTCACTGGCCACGTCTCTCTAATAGGAATGAAATGTGCCGTCTTCGTCACTCTATCAACTACAACCCGAATAGCATCAAAACTCCTATTGGGTCTCAATCTAGTCACAAAGTCCATGGAGACGTCCTCCCACTTCCAATGCAGTACTGACAGTGGATGGAGCTCACCTTTAGGTCTACAATGCACTATCTTGACCTGTTGACATGTCGCACACTTAGCCACAAATCTGGCTACATCGGGTTTCAACCCTCCCCACCAATATGAACATCTCACATGATGGTACAACTTACTCGTACCTGGATGTACTGAGTAAGGTGTACAATGAGCCTCCTGTAAGATCCTTTGTCTCAACTCTGCATTAGTAGGTACACAGATGCGGTCATTCGCCTCATCACTCCATCTGCTCCAATGGAGAACTGTGGTGCCTCTCCACGAGATATCGTCTCTCTGATCCTCATCAAGGTCGGGCAGGTCCCCTGCTTCTGCTGCATCTCATCCAACAGACCAGGTAAAACCTCTAAAGTATAAAACTGGGCATCCTCATCACGGTACTAGATATCCATCTCTAGCCAAGCTTGATCCCTTTGAAGCTGAGGTTGTACCGTCAATCTGGCAATCGCCTTCTCTCGAGGCGTCTTCCTACTCTCTCACCCTAAACTTGTTGTATCCTGAGCGTAAATCAGTCCGGGAGAAGATGTCGCTCCTTGAAGCTGATCAAGTAGATCATCAATATGAGGTAGTGGATGCCTGTTCTTGATGGTCACATTGTTCAGCTCTTTGTAATCTATACCCAATCTCAACGATCCGTCCTTCTTCCGCACGAAGAGGACAGGTGCACCCCATGGTGAAACGCTAGGGCCTATGAAGCCCTTCTCAGCAAACTCCTTGAGTAGCTTCTTCAGGTCTAACATCTCGGCTGGCGCCATATGATAAGGGGCCTTCGAGATGGGTCTCGTACCAGGCTCTAACTCTATACTGAAATCCACACTCCTTTGAGGTGGCAAACTCGGCGGCTCAGCAAACACATCTACAAACTCGCATGCCACTGGAATGTCCTCCAAAGCTGGACTCTCTCCATCATTCATGGCATAGCACCAGAAGGCATCACATCCCTGTGCAATCAGTCTAGCTGCTTGTACGGCACTAATAACAGAACCCGTCTTCCCAAGGTCCAAACCTCGGAAGACGTCAATCTTACCAACCTCGGTAGAGATTGTAATAGTCCGTCTACCAACATCTAAAACTGCACAGTCCCTACGCATCCAATTCATACCTAATATAAATTCTTCATGCATGAATGTCATGACTAAGAAGTCAACAAGCAAAACACGAGTTCCTAAACGAAGCGAACAACTACGTATCTCACGAGTACCTCTAACCCGGCTACCATCAGGTAACCCTATAGTGGGTATCCCCTCTATAGTAGCTAAACTCAGACACTCAACACATGTATCAAAAATAAATGAATGCGTAGCACCAATATCAAACAAAACTCTAAAAAGTTAACCATGAAGCAGAATGGTACCTGTAGCAGCCGGTGCAGGTGGATCCTCTACACTCCTTAGCTCAAAGGCTCTACCTTGAGCTCCTCTGGCTTGAGTGGCACTCCCAGCACGACCTCTACCTCTACTTGGCCCGGGAGCAGATCCTTGAGTAGATGGACGATATGGGACTCTCTACTCTCCTTGTGTCTGCAGCTGAGGTGTCCTCTGACCACCTCTTGCCACACTAGCAAGGGAAGAACCTTGATGAGATGCAACTCCACCCTGCATACAAAAGGCAGCTCGATGTCCTGGTCTACCACAGGTGAAACAAGTCACAACTGGCCTGGACACTATGGCTTCAAATGGCCAGGATCACCACAATTGTAACACTGTCGTCCGTTATCTACAATCAGTGTAGATGAGGGGTAACTCTGTCGTCTCCGGTCTCGTCTAGAACCACATGCTTCTCCAACTGCATTGGTCTGCCCAGTGCGCTGCCTCTTCTCAAACCGTCCCGTTTGAGAAGCTCTCCTATGACTGGCTTGCTCCCTCTCATAAGCAAAAGCCCGGTCCTGATAATCAGTTAGGGACTCGCAATGGAATCCCGCCATGTATGAGCGTGTGCTCCCCCTCAAACGACGGGAGAACAGATACACATGCTGGTCCTCAGATGGTGCAGCTGGACCCCAACAAAGCTAACTCAGTCTAGAAGCGGCGGATAGCGTCAGCAATAGGCACGTCCTCAAAGCCGGCTTCCACAAAATCCTGCAGCTTCCCCCTCCTCAATGAGGCAAGGCAGAACTTCTCTTGAATCATGCTCCTCATACGATCATAACTGGTGGCTCTGGCTCATACAGTCCTCCACCACTAATGTGCAAGGTCACGGAATAGAGACTGTACTAGCTCTATCTATCTACCTCAAGACATCTGATAGACTTTAAAACCGAGTCTACATGTCCTATCCATACCTCGGTCTCTAAAACAATCTACCTTGAGAAGGGTGGTACTCCCTGCCGATGGAACGCCTTCAACCAGGTATTTGGTTGAGGCTCTCTGGTCTCCTCTATAGCTCGAGCAGTCTCACCAGCACGTGCCGGCATAGTTGGCACATATGTGGCTTCCTAAGACATCTCAGATGGTCCATCGTGCCCTTGTAGATCTGGGGCCCGTCTACAAGCTCTGAGAGCCTCCTCAATATGTTTGAGGGACTCTCTAAACTCTGGTCCCCTATGGAGACACGGTTTGAATCGTCAGACTGGACTCGATGCGAATGATGTGTCCTCGAGCCACCACTCCTCGTCTCCGGGATGACACTCTTAGCAACCTCCTCATGTACCTCAACAGCGAGAACAGGTCCCTCACCTACCATACCCGGAGGAAGGGGTGGTCTACCTCTACCTCGACCCAGAAGAGTAGTAGCTCTAGTCCGAGCCCTCTGCGGGGTATGTACACCTAACTTTTAAGGCTCTATATAGGCCATATGTATAGATATATATATATATATATATATATATACTTAACACACATGCAAACATAATCCATAATACATATATACATAACTATACTATAGAGATCCATAGCAGAGGTGGTGACTTCTCGTACATTCTAATCAAAAACCCTCTTAAAACCGAAAATCCTTTTTGAAAACGTCAGACCCCTTTCGGGTTGTGTTTATTTTACCTATCAAACCTCATTGTAGGTAGCAAGTGCCATTTTTGTCAACCTAAGGCTCTGATACAGACTCTTTACCACCCTGAATCCGCGGGACTCGGAGTGTCACATTAGGCTAGGATCTCACAATGGATCTTGACCCTAGCCTAACAAAAAGTTCACTAGACTTTACAACATGGCACTGACAGATATAAAAAGAAATGCATAAAACTATATAAATTGTACAACCAAAAGGTAAAACAACATAGCCGAGTATAAACAACAACGTCCTCACACAGGAGGTAACAAAAGATCATCCTCACGTAAAGATAAACACAACAACATGATATCACACATTTACCCATTTTATCATCTTTATATAATAGCCATTCACTCAAGTCGTATATATATGTATATATATATATATATGAAAGTATGTGACACGAGGACCGATACATCCTCGCCTCTGAGCCTGATAGCCAATTGTACGAGTATCGGTCACACAAACCGTGTACCCTATGGGAGTGGATTGGGCCCTTCCTGTAAACAAGTCTGGCCTGACATAAAAGAACCTTCGAGAATCCACGGCGGGATGAAAGGGAAAGGTTATCACAATCACGCAACGGGGCAGTCAATAAAACATAGGTCGGTATAAACGACATGTCATGCCATAGCAAGCACACAACACACACACCACTTATGTAAACACCCAATATAAGGATGGTAGCTAAGTAAGTCCTACAGACTTACCTCAACCTCGTATACAGCTCAACCAAAAACAACCTCCATTCTTGAGAGATGGGGACTGCTTAATAACAAGGCATATAAAGATATCAACCTCTATTCATCAAAGGGGTCACACCTAGACCCAAGGGATCCATAGGGATCATACTCAACCTCAAAGCCTTAACCAACATCAACCTAAGTCCTTAAAGCCGTACAAGGCATATATCAATCATAACCTTATCCAAACACATCCTCACACATCTAGCATGATCCTATACACTCACACTAGGAAAGGAGGGAACAAAGACATCCTAAAGCAAGCCTAGAAGCAACACACACCTATAGAACCAAGTGCGGGACCTTGCGGATATAGGTGGCCGCAGGGGCGGATCACAGGTGGCGCAGGGGCGGCTGCAAGGTGGCGCAGGGGCGGCTAGACAACAGAGGGCACCATTTCATCCGTTTCTTCACTTCTTCCTTCGATCCTTTCACTCTTTCTTCACTCCAACACCATACATACATAAACATACGTATATATACATCAACACAAGCCAATCATGGATGAAGCAAGATCCAAACCTAAGGAATATAAGCTAGCCTTAGGAAAGATAGGAAAAGAGGTAAGAAGATGAAAGAATGAAGAAAGAAAGGATGGAAGCCATGAAAGATTACCAAGCTGAACCTCAAGAAGATCAACACATCGCTACCACAACCTCAAGTTGGCTCAACAAGGCACGTCAACATCAGCTAACAACAAGCCAAGCATCAAAGCTCTCAAACTCACACAAAACTCAAGAGAAGATCAACGATGATCCAAAGAGAGGTAAGAGGAGAAGAAGAACGTAGGGAGAGAGATGAAATTGTGGAGAGAGATAACCCTCATCAGAAGGAAGAAGAAGATTATAATAAGGTGAAAAGGTAAAGCACGGGTCAAAGGGTCAAAGAAGACGGCTGCTGCCACACAGAGCCGCAGGGGAGGACTCTGTGAGCTGCAGGTGCGGCCCATGCAAACCGCAAGGGCGACAACTGGGTCACGCAGGGTGGTCCAGGCTGAATCTAGGTCATCAGCTCACACACTCAGCAACTAGGCTCTTTCATTCTTCCTCTATCGAAGAGGACTTGGAAACTTCAGAAAAAATGGAAGAAACAATTGCATCATCCAAGAAGAGAACACCTTTTGAAGAAAAGAAGATATTGTTCGCTTTATAAGAGACTCGGTCGAGGCGTTTAGGGTTAGCCCGAGGTGGTGGACCGAGGTAATCTTTAGTTGACATCATCTCGTTTGCTTCAAAAACTGTCTAAGTAATGGGCCGAGGTAATCACCAGAGAAGCTCATCGCGGTTGCTTCAAAAGTCATTTAGGTCGAGGTACTGGGATGTGGACCGAAACCAAATGTGCTTTTCGTTTCCTTGATGATTTTTTCAAATCCAGCTCTTGGATCCTCTTCCAATGCTTCCAAGCTTCGTATATCTGCATCACATAAAACATCTACACCTTCCTCCATCATATTAAAGGTCAAAAGTTTCTCAAGACTATCGTTAAATAAGATAGAGCTCACTAATTTTCGAGAATCTTCTTCATCATAGATGTTGAAGATGTCTTCTTCTAAGGGTTGTCCCTTTATCGTGGATGAGAGTTTAAACTCCACACGATCTTTCCCAATATTGAATGACAATGTGGTGTTCTTACAATCAACATTGCATCCTGATATTGCAAGAAATGGTCTTCCGAGAATGACGGGAATAGGATAATCTGCAAGAATGTCTAATACCATAAATTCTATAGGCATGTAGAAATTACCTAGATTAACGGGAATACGCTCTAAGATTCCAACGGGGTAGGTAATGGAGCGATCCGCCATGTATAAAGTCATCTTAACGGCCTTGGGCTCTCCAAGACTGATTTTCTCACAAAGTGCTGGAGGAATGATGCTCACACTTGCTCCTAGATCACAAAGTGCATCGTAAGTGACATCCCCAACTTTGATGGGAATGCAAAACGAACCGGGATCTCTTAGCTTTGGTGGAATATTTTCTTTCATGAAAGGGATGTTATCCGCACTTCTCCAAAGTCTTCCAGTTTTCTTTTCCTTGACAAGATCTCTTTTAGAAACTTCCCATAGGCGAGCATACCTAAGATTGCATCAATGAAAGGGATGTTAATACGTAGCTTATTCATAAGTCAAGAAACTTACCAAAGTGTTTGTCTAGACGCTCCCACGCCCTAGACTAAGGGAACGGGAGTGGAGGCTTGTAAGAAGGTGGTGGAACATAAACATCAAACTTTTCTGTCGCTTTCTAGGGCTCCATCTCGGTTGGCACCTCGACCGAGGTGTTCTTCGACAAAACGTGGTCCGACCGAGGTAATGGATCAGTTGTCTTCAATCCACTTCGTGTCGTGATTGCCATGACCTGCCCCTCTGGGTTGTTCTCCGTCCTTCATGGGAGTGTACCCGGATCTGTAGGTGCTTCATTAGTGTTGTTGAAAACTTGATGTTCTAAGGCTTTTTATGCCTTCGAAAATGTGCTCATATAACTTTCCATAGCATTGAGCTTGGTCATTATTGCTTCCAACACATCATCCATCTTTTCCTTAGGCTGTTGGAATGAGCTTGAAGATGGCTCTTGACTCTTCAATGGAATAGAAGAAGAAGATGGGGGGAGTTAGAGCACTTTCAGCATGAGAATAAGGGTTACCGGAATTTTGTTGATTTGATCTCCAATTGTTGTTGAAATTTCTGTTGTTGTTGTTGTTGACGTTGTTGTAATTGTTTTTCCTTGGCCCTTGATAGTTTCCTCTCCCCAAGCATCCAACATATTACACTTTGGATGCTCCTTTAGCTTGAGATAATAATAACTCTTTCAAAGCCTTTACTTCATTGTTGAGGGTAGTAAGTTGAGTAATGCTTGAAGTAGTAAGATTCAGCTCCGGACGTCCAACTCGCTTTGCTCCATCTTCAACCCTTCGATGGGAGTACTTCTCCATGTGTAAAGCTTGCTTCTAAATAAACTCCCAAGCTTCATCAACCGGTGTATCCATGAAAGTGCCAGCAGAAAGTGATTGGAGTTTAAATTGAGTTTCCTTATCCAAACCCTTGAAGTAAATCTCTAGCAACTCAATCTTCAAAATTACATGGTGAGGGCAATCCAACAAAAGGTCTTTGAACCTTTACCGTGACTTGAACAAACTTTCTCTATCTTTCATGACAAAAGCATTAATCTTACCCCTTAGCTCCGCGGTTTTTGATGGGGGAAAGAACTTAGTGAGAAATTCCGTAGTGATCTCTTCCCATGTGTTATCTCTTCCGACTGGAAGAAATTGATACCAAGAAAGCGTCTTGTCTTTCAAAGAGAAGTAGAAAGGCCTTAACTTGTAGTTGTTGTTCTCCACTCTTGAAGGTGTCAAAGTCTCCATAAGAATCTCACACTTTTGCAAGTGTTGATGTGAAGATTCTCATTCCATGCCTCCAAATTGACATTGTCGAATCATTGAAAGGACTTGAGGTCGAAACTCGTAGTCAAGCTCAGTTGGATCTCCTAGGATAACTCTGGGATGCTGCACTTGTTCATTCGGGTCCATCCTTTGACATAGGGTTTGCGGTTCTCCAACGAATAAGTTATCTCGGTCAACCCTAGCTGGCAACCAAGGTGGTGGTGGAGGTATCTCCACCGGCGCAAGTAGGTCCAGATTAGGCCTCGTTCCGATGTCTAGATTCGGTCGACGTCATATGTGTGCCTGCAGTTCAGCCATATTAGCTCGGATCTCCTCCGTTCTTGCACGAGCTTCCTCTCTTTTTCTTTGCAAAGCTTCATTACTTAGGCGAAGTTCTTCTAGTGCATCTTTCAATTCAGCTTCAAGATCCCGATTATCGTGTTCAAGATCGTAAGAACGATTTCTTTCCCAGCACGAGTTCTTCGCACAAACCTAAAGAAATATCCTGCGAAATCACTCAAGTAAAGCAATCAATAGCAAAAAGGGCAGCAACCCTAAACGACAACCAAATACCGGACTTGGTCTTGACCAAGTCCCCGGCAACGGCGCCAAAAACTTTTTCGTTCTTAGATGTGTGTGAAATAGTGAACAAAATATCTTTAAAATTATAACCTAAAATAAAAGCCTGAACAATATGCGAACCCGCAGTGTACGGATCAATTGTAATAACGGCAAATACTCCAGGTTCGAACACAAGGACTATAGTGGAATCAAGCGCGGTAAAAATCAGGTTGTCAAGCAAAGCAAAGCAACAAAACGAAGATGATGTATAAATCAGATAAAATAATGCAGATTTTAGAGGTCAAAGTATCCAGTTGGTGTTCTGATATCACGATTTCTAAGGATAACGTCGACAAACCTGAGGTTTGCAAGTAAAGGTATTTCTAAGGTGGGAATAGATCACCTGGTAAGTCTCACTACTAACTATCCCAAACTAAAGATCCTCTCACCGGGTAAGTCTTAAGGAACTAAGGAAAGGAACTATGATCTCAAAACAACACAACACCTAAGGGGATGGAACTAACCATTACCGGGTAAGTCTTAGGTGAACTCACAATGGTAGGATGAAGGCACACTCAAATTGTAATAAAGGATAAACCTTTAATACCTAGCACTCGTCATCATGGGTATACAAGCAAAGGAATCACCACGTAAGTCTCATCCTAGGCTTGCGTATATACCAGGAAAGGTGCAACAAGGATAGGATTTGACAAACAAAAACCTAAACTCAGGATTGGTCGGATCAGGTCAGACGTCTCGCTCAGTTCATATCGATTTCATCGTCTTTCCTACAACATTCAGCCAATCACCCTAGAATCACAAGAGAATTTAACCAACAATCATCATAGTTATCACAATCAAATATATAATAACAGAATCAATAAGCAAACCAGAAAACCTTTACAAAAAGGTCTCAATAATCAACTCAAACAAACAATCAATCCAAACAATCAGCAAACCGTGTTCTTCAATAATGAATCAAAAGACTACAATCAAGGTTCCCTAAGAAAACCTTACAACTTCCTTCCAAAGCCTTCAACTTTAACTCCAAAGCTATCTTCCTTCAAACTTCCTTCTTCCTTGGAATATCTTTAATCCCAAAAATAATCAGCTAACCAAGCATACTTTCATCTAGAAAATATCTTCAATCTTATAGGAAAATCACTTGCCAAAAAAAAAAGATTTCATGGGCTATGGGCCGGCCGTCTCAATCCAGTCCTAGTAAGTCATCTCGGTTGAGGTGATCACGTAGTCAACCGAGATGAACTTCAGTTACGTGCAAATATCTCAAAACTGGTCCAATAAAGAATTTCTATCCAACTTCCATGGTTCCTATGCCTTCCTTGTAGCTCCTCAATGCTCCAAAATCCAACTCCGATGACTCCTTAGATCCCGTGGCTCCATATCGCTCCAGAACGTGCCATTTTCCCAACAATTACAACTAAACTAGGTGTATGCCTCGATTCTTATAAAGGTAAACAAAACGGCATAATCATCGAGAATATATAGTCATGCATGCAGATTTATGGTGATAAAACGTCCAAACCAATCCCAAAATATAGACTATAATGCATGCTATCAGTGTTCACACGGTTTTCCATGTATCTCATCTGAGGGATTGCGTACATGACCCAAGACACATAAAAAATCATGACGATCTAGTGGTCAAGACAGACCACACGTTTGCGGAGCATCCGGTACTTGTCCAGGAGTGGAGTACGAGACATCTGCGGTTGAAGGACATTCCGATGATGAAAGTGCAGTGATCTAGATGAGGAGCTAATGAGGCTACCTAGGAGACGGGTTAGTCCTAGTTCTTCCTTGGTTGTGTTTATGTGCTAATGGGATATTGTATGTTATATGTGGCCGGTGTGAGAATATATTGTATGACCTATTGGATCTTGTTATGATGACATGACTAGATCAGGTGCATATATTTTAAGGTCGATGCCTTCTTGACTGGGAGTACATACCTCAGCCTTTGGGATAGAGAGGTTCGGCGTTTAACAAGTTTCGAGACGAAACATTTTTTGGGGGGATCTGATATAACGAACGGAATTTTCATTCCCGGGATAATGCCCTTGCGACTCGTATTAGATCTTTGTGGAGTAGAGTAGTGTGGCTAGTAGGAGCCTCAACCCCCTTTGGCTTAAGAGATAGTGGTGTAGCATAGGAGTCACCACCCTAGCGGTTAGGTCTGCCGCGGGTGCGGGTAGCGACCTCTTGTGTCACCGCGGTTGCGGCTAGTTCATCTGCGGGTGCGGTGAGTCGAGAGGTCGGGATGACAGACCCTCGTATGCTTTTCGACCTCTCGCTTCCTTCGTCTACTTTCCGACCTCTCATCCCATTCGTGTGTTTTCTGACCCCTCGTTACCTCCAGCCCGACTTATAACCTTGAGTGACTTTTGTTTCCACTTTTCAGCCTACGTTCAACATCTTCATCCTCTCCATTCTCTTCTCTCTTCCTCCTTATCTTCTTCATTGTTCTTCCTGGTGTGGTCTGGTGACTGCAGATGTTGGGAATTGCAGGGTTGACAATAGTTCCCTCTCTTCTCCTTCTTCCCCTTCCTTCCTTCATCTTTGTGAGTGAGCATTACGGTAAAACTTACTCATGGAATTTCCCCCTTGTTGTTGTGTTGTTGTGGTGAATCTTTTACAAAGGTGTTGTCACCGCGGCCATGCTGTTCACTCCCCGCGGTCGCGTCTGTCCTCCATTAGGTTCCCAAACACTTTATATCGTGATCGTTCTTTTGTCATAGTAGTGTCGTATATTAGTATCTTTCTAGGTGGTCCTAGGATAACTTAGTGTGAATATCACTTAGTGGTTGTGGACCTTAGGTGAGCTTCATGGATGGTTTATGGCTTGAGGTTCGAGGTGTTTCAATGTGATTTTTTTAGGACCTCGAGACTAGAAGTTTGTTATCCTAACATAGTTGTGGTAATTGATCTAGTAAGGTCTATTAGACTAGAGTTGGTGTCCTAGCGTGTTTTGGTTGTGATTTTACAGAAAACTTGGAGACTAAAAGTCCAAGGACTTCTAGCTAGTCGGTCAGTTGTTGATCATGTGCCTAGTTTGGCCAATCGTTTACTTTCTTCTTGCGGGAAGGTGAGTACGGGTTACATCGGGATTTTCATTGAGACAGGTAAGTCTCTTGGGCATATTTAGCTGGCTTCTATGTATTAGTTTGACTAATATGGTGGTGCGTGTTTGATTATTGTTATAACGATAAACCGGACTAGGACGACCATATATATATATATATATATATATATATATATATATATATATACTTTTATAATTGACCCAATAGTATGATAACCAGGTGATGACATCACAACCTACCTCTTACGAGAGCTAGGAGGTTCTCTGCGACCATCCCAGTAAGGTAGACAGTGTGGTGCATCCCAGTAAGGTAGACAGTGTGCCTTTACCGTTATTATAATGCTAAGAATGTTAGCTAATGGTTATAAACCGTCGTTGTAGATGCCCTGTGGATTAGGAATGCTGCCGAGTGATCCCGACGAGTGGGTAGACGGGGTTCCTGTACATTATAGGATGGGATGGGTTTTCTTATTATTGTTGCATGCATGATGTTGTTGTAAGAATTCGGGTGGGAGTCTTTTCTTTGTTGTATTCAGAAAATGACTTTTATTGCATTAAATCTATTTCGGTTTCCTTTTATTTGTACCTTGTTGCAAGATCTTGTGATATTGTTGTGAGGTTAAGGGTCGGGACCCATTGTGAGGTCCTATCCGGTAGCGCTCCGAGTACCGAGGATTCGGGGTGTTACAATTGATGAATGTATGAGATATGGGTATTTGAGATAGACTTGAGATAGTCATGATTGACCTAGGACTTAGAGACTTCTAATATCAGATAGTCTATTGATCCATGTATGCCTTTTGTGATCTGACGCAGAGTGTTTCCTTACAGGAGTTGATCGTTGTTGAATGGGGATTACATTGATTCAAATAAGTCCTTGTGACTTACATAGCTGCTATTGTATATTGGTTGAATTCATGAGCAGTGATTATTTATGTATTATAGCATGCTATTAGTGAGTGGCAGCGGCCTTCCCGTAAGCGCGGCTCATTCTTTCCGCAGGCACGATGTGTTCAGTGACGGGATTTTACCCGATTTCCGTTCCGATCCTTAATTTTCCCGCTTTTTTCTTGTGACCCCTCGTTCTCTTAGTCAACCCCTCGTTCCCCACAGTTGAGATGACCCCCTTTTGTCTCTATCTCTCTCCCTCACTCACACTCTTTTCACGTTACCCTCTCTCCCTAATTTCTCCCTTCCTACATGTTTCTCCTTGGAAGACATTTTGATGATTCCCTACCATGTGTGAGTTGTGCATTTCTATGGTATATGGTGGACTGCAGATACGAATTTGGGCAAGTTCCTCTCCTTCTTCTCTCTCTCTTCTTCTCCCTTCTTCCATCTTTGAGCCCTAGAAGGATGGAAACCGTGGATTCTTATATTTTACCCTTTTTCGTGTAGCATGTGAGTTGATCGTGTTTAGGACGTTGTGTTGAGTGTGGATCCATGTGGTGGATGTTCTGGAGCCAAGCAAGAAGCTAGGAGACCTCTGCACATCAAGGAACCATAGAAGAACTCGTTCAGGATCGTCATTCTAGAGCTCGACCGCACATGCGGCTGGATTGCGCCGCGGGGTGGCCACTACGCAGAGCCGCAGGGGCATCCAACTAGTGTCGTAGGGGCAGCCACTAGGCCGTAGGGGCGGCTCCCTAGTGCCGTAGGGGAGGCCTCTGGCCCAGCCAAGGTGGCCGTTTGCTCCTCTCCGCGGCTACGTTCCCTTCTTTCACGCCCACATCTTTGCCCCAGTGAGTACTCTCCCTCGTTCTTGTGCTCGCCTTGTATCATAGAGAGTTATATAATTTAAGCATGTTAGGTTGGATCTAGTGTAGCCTTGTGAATGTCAAATAGTGGCTTTGGACATTAAGCGAGTTTTTGAGGATTTTGGAGTGTTCTAAGGCTTGATGTATGAATGATCCTGAGTTAGTTCATGGGATGGGTGTATGGTTGTTCTTGTGAGGCTTGTGAGGCTTGCGGTTGTGAGTGTATGTTGTTGCGGTTGTGGACAAGGATATGCGTATCCTAGCATAGCGTTGTTACCGTTGAGATCATCGAGATTAGGCATATTTATCCTAGTATGTTGTTATGGATTATGATCTTGTAAGATGATCGTGTCTAGAAGTCTATGTACTTCTACCTTATGAGAGTGTTGTTGTTTTGTGCCATGTTGTGATCAAGCGTTGAGTACCTTCCTACGTGTAACGCCCCATTTATTTGGGTACGTTCCGACTTTGTTTTTCGCCCTTCTATCGATTCATTAGTAGCTCGAGTTATCATTTAAAGTAATTTTCTTATATATTTAATAATATCTTTCCCATATATTTTATTATTTTGGGAGACATGTATGTATCCAGTGTTTTTTGATTTTATTATTTTATTTTAGCCGGATGGATCGAAAATTCTCGATTCGGAGATCCCGTTCCGGATGTTCGATAGACTTCATTATTCTAATTCACTCCTCTTTACTCTTTTACTTCTTTTTCCTTTTTTCCCATTTTTCTTTCTATTTTTTCCTTCTCCTCCTGCGCTGGTGATGCCTCTTGCTTTTCTCCTCCTGCGCTGTTGACGCGCTCCGCAAGAGGCAGGGAGCAGGCTACCCTTCGTTTCCTCCGGCCCTAGCATGCACGCCGCCTGCAGCCTACACTAGCCCTTGCGTCCGACCTCTTGACCTCCCTCCCTGCGATGACCACCCCCCTAGCAACAGCCCCTCACACTTTCCCTCACACACTCTCTCTCAATCTCACCTTCTCTCCGCTTTTTTCCTCTCTTCTATTCTCAATCTGAGCCACTGTTTGCAGCGCCCAGGGATCTACCGGGAAAAGCTAAAGCCGCCGTTCTCCGCCCCGAGCCACCGGGCCGCCGGCATACTGAGTAACCGCCTCTCTCCCTCCTCTTTCTTTCTTCTCCTCTGTGTGACACCGGCCCCTGTTTTGTGTAGCAACCGTCGGACTGTCAGAGCCGTCTCCTCCCCGCTCTGCTGCCGGAGACGATGCTAGTGGGCCGCCCGTCTACACCGACGCCAAGCTCGCCAGCCGCCATCCCTCCGCCTGCGCAAGACGCCTTGCCCTTCTCCTTCTTTTGTCGTGTTAACAGGAGGTTGAAGAAGAGATTGGATTAATTATATTTTTTTGCCCTCCTTTTTGTAATTAATCCGGTTTTGGCCCCATTTTGTTTATAATTGCAGTTGTGACCCCAGAACATTGAAAAATGAATTGTTATGCCCCTGTTGTGGATTATTATAATATTAGACCCTTAATTTTGTTGTAATTGTGACCCAACTCCTTTGCAAATTAATTTGGTGCCTTTGATGATTTAAATCCAATTGACGGCTAATTTGAATTGCAGTTTTACCATCAACTTTTCATTTTGGATATTTTGCCCGGAAATGGTTTTAACGAGTTTAACCTCGGTTTTGGAAAATGCAGTTTTCATTGGAATATCTTTATGCGCTAAACCTTCCTTTCAAAATTATTGTTTAAGCTAATTTTGCTTAGTTTTGTTCTTTGGTTCGGAAGCGCCCGATAAAGGCCATCGAACCCAGGCCATGCTTCACCTTGGATCTCGTGTGAGTACCTTTTCCTTCGTAAGTTCGATAATAGTAGTATAACATGTTAGGTGAATTTAGCATAACGTAGAGCAAATGCCATGTAGTGGCCTCGTACCATAGGCATTAGTAGTTGGGTTTTGAGCTTGTTGAATTATCTTCTTTACGATCTTAGAATGATCCTCGAGATTATAGATTGGACCTAGCATGCTAGAGTTAGGACCTCATATATATATATATATATATATATATGTTGGAGACTAGAAGTCCGAGAACTTCTAGCTTTTTAGTTGGTTATTGATAGAGTGCCTCGCTTGGCGAGGCTTTGAGCGTTTTCCTGCGGGAAGTTGAGAGTGGTTTATTCGAGTTACCTTGAGAGAGGTAAGTCTTCGGACTTACTTAGCTTGTATTCTATGTATTAGATTAATTGAGTGTTTGGTGGTGTGTGTTCTATCACTTTCGTAATAACATATAAACCGGTAATAAGACCACCGACTTTTACATATATTATTTTGGCCCAAGTGTATGATAACGGGCTGTGACACCTTGCATGGCTCGCACGATAGCTAGGAGGTTCTTGGCGACTATCCCGTGTTGGTAGACGGTTCGATGCATTAGTACAATTCCATGCTATGTATGTAGGGACCGAGGCGAGTTTCAAGGATTCTCGTGTCACAAACCTAAGTTGAATTAGAACGGGATACAACTTAATAATAAAAGATAATAAATTGGACTTGTGTGTTTCATAGCATGTTGTGTGTTACGTTGATGTATTTGTGTATGTGCCTTCACCTCGTTTCTAATGCTTTGAATATGAGCTAACGGTTTTAAACCTCTTGTGTAGATGCCTTGCAGGTTAGGGACGCCGCCGAGCGAGGTGGAGGAGTGGACAGTCGGGGGTCCCCGTTGTTATAGGACGAGGACATTTTTGAGCTTTGCTGTGTTGTTGGATTATGGTTTATAATGTACGGTTTTGGATTTCTTTATCGGAGTTTTATCGTTTTGAGGACTCGGCTGAGTTTCCACCTTGTATCTTTACATTTTAGTTCTAGCATACATCATAAACGGTTTTAGTTTTGCCTTTATTTGTGCCTTGTTGGAAAGGTCTGGTGAAATTGTTGTCACGCTAAGGGTCGGGACCCATTGTGAGGTCTCTCCTGTAGCATCCCCGCGGATTCGGGGTGTTACACTACGGGAAGCGAGAGTGGTATTGGTTGGTTTTGTTGTGGAACGAGATAAGTCTCCAGACTTACTTAACTAACTTCCTTGTATTAGCACCAATGTATGAGTGGTGGTGTGTGTGTTTAGTTATGTTTTATAATAACGAAACCGGAACATAGGACGACCTTATATATTGATATTTGGCCCAAGTGTATGATAACGGGCGGTGACAACACGGCCTAACTCTTGCGAGAGCTAAGAGGTTCTTTGGTACTACCCTAGACAGCTAGACGGTCGGATGCATTAATGACATTCCTTGCTAGTAAGTAGGGACAGAGGCGAGTTTTGAGAATTGTTGTGCCACAAACTTAAGTTGAATTAGTATTGGAATGGCGTAAATGAAAAGATAATAAATCGGCTTATGTGTGTTGGAGGATGATGTGTGTTTATGGTGACTAATGTGTGTATGTGGCATTACCATGATTCTAATGCTTTGGAATGTTAGCTAACGGTTTTATACCGATTTTGTAGTTGCCTTGCCGGTTAAGAATGCGGCCGAGCAATCTAGAGCAGTGGGAAGTCGGGGTTCTGTACATTTTAAGAATGAGTTTGGTCCGAGTCTTGTATACTGTGTGTTATGTGGACGACGTTTGGTCTTTGGAGTTGTGAACTCAGCTGAGTCGTGTATACTGTGTGTTATGTATTTCGGTTTTGCCTTTATTTGTGTCTTATTGTAAGATCCGGTGAAATTGTTGTTAATCTAACGGTCGGGACCCATTGTGAGGTCTCCGCTTGTATCGGCTCGAGTCCCGCGGATTCGGGGTGTTACAATATGGTATCAAAGCCCTAGGTTGACAACAATGGCACTCGCAATCTTCTAAATCACGAGCATAGTCAATTTGGGATACAATGTACGGACCACCACTCCTTTTGCGGATCTCGGCAGCTTAGTTAATTTGATTATAGCTTTATATGTGGATTGTAGTTATGCATGATGGACTTATATGCTATAGTAGAATTATCATATTAACCTTATGTATAGTTCTATATGTGGACTATAATACGTTTCTTGACCGTGTGTTATTGAAGTGGATTTCCTGGATTTGTTATGTTGGTAGCAATGTGAACAAATGGGTTGTATAGTCTTATACGTATACTTATGATATGTAGTAACATACGGAGATATGAGACGTTATAGTTAGGATGATATAAAGATATCATCGCCCTTGGACAACGTCGTTTGGCTTAGGATAGTGTACATACGAGTATGAGTATGGTCAAGTACCGAGTTGAGCTTCACGTTCTGACGAACACCTGGGAGTTTCATCGGACTCCTTTGGAGGATGTCAAAGCAACCATGAAAGGCTAATGAGGACATTAATCGCAAGGACGGGGAAGTCGAACGAAAACTCGGACAACTTAAGAGAAATCGAGACGGAAGCAATACAAGCAAGAAAGCAACATGAAGGTGTGGAAGTGGTTCCAAAGAAGCCACGATTGAACAACAATGAGACCAATCGAGATAAAAAAAAACTTAAGGTTCTTCAAGAGGATGCGTGGAAAACTAAAGATGCGAATCGAGGAGGAGATGGGTACATTCTAGCAAGGTTAAAGGTGGTATTCCATTAAAACATGAAGTTTTATATAGGCGCTCCTAAGCATGAGAGTCAAGATGATAAGGGTTGTCGAACCAGTTATGAAAGGCTTAAGAAGAACCATAAGTTAACTTTACAGTGGTACCAAAAGATGAACTGTCAAGTTTCTAAGGGTACAGGTGGGTTGACTTCTTCGGACATACGAGAGTTATGAAAGGAATGGCGGAGTGAGGATTCACGTGGTGGGATTTCCTTAGTGGAGTTAACCGGTTCCCCTTTATGATGATAAGGCTAAGAAAGGGCAATAAGAATGGACAGTGAGTAGATGTTGGTCCCGGAAGAATGAGAAATGCAACAAAGAAACTTTTATTTAAGAAAAGGCTTATTACCAACTAAGAGAAACACGAGTGGATTGATAGCATGTATTATAGTCTATATTTTGGGACTTGTGTAGACATTTTATCTTCAATAATCTGCATGTTTGAATGTATATTATGTGATTTTATTGTCGTTTCATCTACCTTTACGGGAATCGAGGTCTACACCAAATTTCGTTGTAATCGTAGGTAAAATGGCACATTCAGTTGAGATTAAAAGACAACTTAGGGGGGCAACCAATTAACAAGGAAGATTTACTTTGGACCAAATTTGAGAGATTTCACATTCAGTTGAGATTCACCTCGGTCAGCTACAGTAGCACCTCGAACGAGGTGATCTAGAGGAGCGCCCCGACCGAGGCGAATACCCTGACGCGGCGAGATATATTTTATTTGGCTGAGATCTTTTATTTTTGGAAGGAGAGATCTTATATTTTTGGGCTGGATTTCCGGAAGGAAGATCATATATTTGAGAGATCTATTTTAGAGATAAGATATATTTTATTAGGATATTATCTTTTTAAGATATTATTTTATTTGGAAGATAATTCTCCTATATAAATGGTTGGATTATCCACAAGTTCAACCATGCTTGGAGGCTGAGAATAACCACCAAAGAGAGGATTTTCTGGAAGCTTTGAAGGAAGGAATGAAGATTGAAAATCAATCAAGGAAGAATTGATAGTTCAGATATAGCTTTTGAGGGGATTTGTAAGGCTTTCTTAGATTCCCTTTTGTTTGATTGTGTTGTTGGATTTGTGATCCAAGGAACGCTGATTTGTTTGATATTTGATTCAATTATTGAAGTCTTGTTCTTAAGGTTTTTGTGTTCAAATATTCATTCTCTTCCCATATATTTGATTATTGCTTTCATGATGATGAGGGGCTAATTTCCTTGTGCGATTCTAGGGCGATTGGCTGAAAGTTGTGGGAAAAACAATGGTAGAATAATCTTAATTCTAGTAGGACCCTGAATGTTCGAGTCTTTATCCTTAACCCTAGAACATCTCGTTCAGTCGATGAACATCTCGGCCGGAGTGGAACTTGACTGACCGAGGTGACCTTTTCTGATCCGTAACTGAGAGTTAAGTGTTAGAGTTTGCCAAATCCTATTCTTATTACACCCTTTCCTGGTTCAATGCAAGCCTAGGATGAGACTTACCCGGTAATTCCTTAGTTTGTTTACCCAAGATCATAAGTGTAGGTAATAAATGTTTATCCTTTATTGGAGTTTGAGTGTGCCTTCATTCCATCTTTGTGAGTTAGCTTGAGACTTACGCGGTAAAGGTTGATTCTATTCCCTTAGTTGGTGTGCTGGTTTGAGATGATAATTCCTTTCCTTAGTACCTTGAGACTTATCCGGTAATAGGAGCTTTTGGTTTGGGATTAGTGAATAGTGAGACTTATCCGGTGATCTATTCAACTTTAGAAACACCTTCCCTTGCAAAATCTCAACTTTGTCCGCTTATCTTGATATCTTGAGTTGGAACCACAACTAGATGCTTTAATCCCTAGAATTTGCATATTTCCTTTAATTGACCTTATTATCATCTCTTTGATTGCTTTAATCGCTTTTTTGGTTCTTAGTTACATTGACTACCTATACTTGCTTTGTTTCACCTACGTCCCTGAGATCGACATCCCGGAATTCTTGCTTTTTACTATAATTGATCTGTACACTGCGGGTTCGCATCCTTGTTTAAGCATATTTCTTGGGATATAAATTTAAAGCTTGCACACACCGTTTGGAGCGAACATGGATGCTAACTAACGTTAGAGATGTTTGAAAAGGTGCACTTAAAGGCATCAAGGGAGAGTAGTTAAGCCTATAAAAGTGAGTTATATGACACAACAAGGTCAAGAAGAGTATAGTTGTCTTGTGAAAGAAGGAAGGATCATAAACTGTAGATCGAACTAGTGGAGTTTAAGGTAGAGTACCCCGAGAATGGTTAGCCTTCATGAAGAACGGTAACATGAAAAGTATAGATGAAAGGTAAGTCGTTGACCTCGAGGAGGTCAACTATAAGCTGACTAGTGACAATCAAGAATGTACAAGTGTAGGTTGCCTATTGATGAGGGCGGATGGGAAGAATAACCAAGACAATGGAAACATAGAGGATCGGAAACAAGAGCTTGGAGGACCCGCGATGGAACAATGTTAATAGTAAGGAAGTACATCCACGGAAGTGCATTTGTCTTAAATCAAATAATGATGAACGAGTTCAAGCAAGTACTTAATGACACCTCCGGGAAGAAGTTTGTAATGACCCTTTTTGTAACTTTCTTAGGTCTTGGGATTGGAATATGGAGGAACGGCGCGGATTCGAACCTTTTTGGTTTAAGCATGATAAAGGTATCTAGTGGATCAAAAGGAAGGTGAGGCTTCTTCAGTAGCTTTACGCAAATGGAAAAAAATGTAAAGAGGGTGCATGAGATTTCGTTCATATGGAACGGATGGAAAGCTGTCGCGAATAAGATATTAGTAAAAGTTTGTAGACTCACCCGAAGGAGCCATGGTTGCTATGGTGTGAAACGGGGGACCGAGATTCTAGTAACATGGTAAGCTTTAATATTAAGGTGGTGCACTTGAGAATTTAGGAGTTGGAAGTTCAATGCTTTTAAAGGCCAAAACCGAAATACATTTTTATGCAAGGTAAGAAAACCCGAAGGAAAACAACAACGGACTTCAGCCGAAACAACTACAAAAACCCAACGCCATACATGCGGTATACAAAGATACAATATAGGAAACTCCAAACATGACTCCAACCAAAAATCCCTCCTAAAATGTACGGAACCCCAGCTGCCCACTCTTCCGGATCTCTCGGTCGCATTCCTAACCTACAAGACAATCTACAACAATCGGTATAAAACCTTTAGCTAATATTCGTAGCATTAGAAGCAAGGTGAAGGCACATGCACACATACATCAACATAACACATAACATGCTCAAAACAAATAAGTCCGATTATTATCTTTTTATTATTAGGTCATATCCCATTCAAATTCAACTTCTTTTGTGACACGAGAATCTCCCAAAACTCGCCTCGGTCCCCACTTACCTCATGGAATGGTACGGATGCATCCGACCGTCTAACCACATGGGCTAGTCGCCAAGAACCTACTAACTTTACGCAAGAGCTAGACAAGTTGCCACCGCCCGTTATCATACACTTGGGCCAAATGATCTACGCGAGATCATTTGACTCACATTCTAGGACCGCATCCTAGGATCTCTCATGCTCACATCACACTCAACACAAGCTAGAAGTCATTAGTTCAAGGAACGTACCAAAGTGATTGTCCAATCGAGCTCTTGCTCTTGACTGTGGAAACGGTAGTGGTGGCTTGTATGGAGGCGGTGCCACATAGGTTGGCTCTACATCCTTGTTCTTGCCTCCATCTTCTTGCATTCTTCCCTCTTCTACCACTACTTTCTTTCCCTTAGCATGGTCCTTGGGTAAGGGATCTTTCATGCTCAGCCCACTCCTTGTTGTGATAGCCAACACTTGGCCTCTGGGGTTGTCTTCGGTTCTTCCGGGAAGCTTTCCTGGATCTCTATGGGCTTCACCCGCCTTTTGGAACACTTGTGCTTCCAAGACCTTTTGAGCCTTAGATATTGAAGTCACGGTGCTCTCAAGACCACTCAACCTTCCTAGCAATTGCTCAAACATTACTTCGGTTCTATCCTTGGGAGGTTGAGCAAATCCGGCTGGAGGTTCTTGTGAAGCTCTCGGTGGTGGAGTTGAGCTTGTGGAGGCGGGAGGGTTCAAGGCTCCATCCGGGTTAGAGTAAGAAAACCCGGGATGGTTGTGGTTGGGCCGGTAATTGTTGAATTGCCGGTTGTTGTTGAAATTCCTTGGGCCTTGGTAATTGTTGAAGTTGCCCCTTCCCATATAATTCACATCCTCCTCCTTGGAAGACAAGTTGGCTTGTGGAAGTACTTGAGGAGTTGCTTGGTTCTTCAAAGATGTAGCACACAATTCCCTCAAGGACTTCAACTCATTGTTGATGGCGTCAAGCTTGAAATTGTTCATGGTGACTTCACTCACCTCATATGCGCCCGCCTTTCTCCCTTCACTCTTCCTATGGGAGTATTTCTCAATCACTAGAGCTTGCTTCTCCACAAACTCCCAAGCATCATCTACATGCTTCTCCATAAAAGTCCCGCCGGAAAGGGATTGGAGTTTAAATTGGCTATCTTCATCAAGTCCCTTGAAGTAGATCTCCAATAGCTCAATTTTTGGTATACCATGGTGTGGACAATCAAGGAGAAGATCTTTGAACCTCTCCCAAGACTTGAATAAACTTTCTCTATCCTTCATCACGAAGGCATTGATCTTCCCTCTTAATTCGGTAGTCTTGGAAGGTGGCAAGAACTTGGTCAAAAACTCGGTTGTCATCTCCTCCCAAGTACCAACTCGCCCTTGTGGAATAGATTGATACCAAGCCAAGGCTTTATCCTTAAGAGAGAAGGAAAAAGCCCTAAGCTTATGGTTGTTGCTCTCCAATCTTGGCGGTCTAAGAGTCTCCATCAAAATCTCATAGTTCATCAAGTGTTGATGAGGGGACTCTCCTTCCATCCCTCCAAATTGATTATGCCGGATCATTTGTAGAACTTGAGGGCAGAGCTCATAGTTGTGGGTTGCGGGATCTCCTAGATTCACACCCGGTCGGTGTGCTCTTTGTGCCGGATCCATACGTCTCCCTAGGGTTTGTGGTTCCTCAATAGCAATGGGAGCAACCCTAACATTGGCCGCCGGCTGCGGTTGTGGTGGTGGAGGTGGAGGTTGTCGGCGGTTAAGCTCTCCTTGAACAAGGGCTTGCCTAATCTCCTCAATCTCCCTCCTAGTTTCCTCTTGCCTCCCATTGGCAAGTCTCCTTTCTTCCTCCAAGAGCTCATCTCTTAGCCTTATTTGCTCGAAGGCTTCATCCAATTCAGCTTGGAGGTTTCTTCCGGCCATCTCTTTCTCTTTTCGAATGTTCTTGGATCTAGATCGAAGGGTTTTCTCCGGTTCGGGATCGAATGGAGCTAAATCCTTGCCACGAGATCTTCGCATACACCTAAAGAGTAATAGATGTCCTGAAAAGCAAAGACACAAACCAAAAAGAGATCAAAAGCAACAAGAAAGATCTACACTATAAACCATCACAAAATAGACTCAATCTAGACCTAGTCCCTGGCAACGGCGCCAAAAACTTGTTACGCTAAGATTGTGTGAGGTGTAATTTGGGTTTTAAATTTATACTCGTTATATTTCTCCTAACTCCTAGCGAACCCGCAGTGTACGGGACGTTCGTAGTAGGGATAGTATTCCGAGGTCGAACACAAAGACTAAGGTGAGATTGATTCAATTTATGATTAAATGTAGTGAAAATCTAAGTCAAGAAAAGGGGACAAAATAGGGAAACGAAAATCTCAAATGTTTTTGGTTTGTATTCGATGATCAATCAAAGATCACAATACACGCAAATAATCGATCAACTAAACTATAAATCGACACAAATAAACAACTAACAAGATAATGATCAAAGAAAGAAAAGACGGATTCTAGGGGTTGGAAGTTCCGGTTATGGCATAGGACTCAAGTCATCTAATCATCCTTGGGATTAACTATGATATGTTGGGATTAAGTGTATCTAAATTGGGATCAATTACCGGGTAGGTCTCATGGTCCAACTAGTGCATTCCTAAGGTCTCATTACCGGGTAGGTCTCTAAGAACCTAGGGATAGGAATTCCGCACAAACCGGATTGTTAATTAGGAGTCTAACCTATCCTTACCGGGTAAGTCTTGGAAAGGGAAGTCCTAAACAACTATCCTAGCACATCTAATCCAATGGCGACTTATTAGGTTCACCACTACCTAAGGGTTGTTATCTTTAAAATCTAAGGGCAAGGATTACCGGGTAAGTCTTTCCTAACACTTAGTCACTACACTAGGTTACCCTAGGGTAGGTTGATCTCAAAAAAAAATTAGGATTTCAACATTTTATAGATCTAAGGCAAGATCCTTCGAACCAGGGAAAATCACGGGTTGTTCTATCTAAACCACGGCCGTGGTTAGACAAGAACTACCCGTGATTTCTAACAGCAACTACGTTCATAAACAAAAGTCATCAAAAGGTAAATCTAAGCCCATCCTATCAAAGCCCTAGCCATAACCATCCTTTCCTTACCCTAGAACCACATCAATTTAGCCTACAACATTCATAATGGAAACCGAAACAAACAAACACGAAATCATAACATTCATTTCAAGATAATGAGGGTAAAGAGATGAAAAAATGAACTTAGAACAAAACCAAGCTGAAAATGGGTTTAGAATGACTTACAATCCTTCCAAGGGAAGGTTCGAATGATTCTTACAATTCTAAAATTAGAATCCGAAATACAAGAAAACTATGGTGTGTGTTCTTCTCCTCTCTTCAATGGAACTCTCCTTCATCTCCTTGACACTTTCCTTCCTAGAAAAACTTCTTGTTGAGGGAATATATTTGTTAGAGAGAAATGGATAATGGATGAGCTGCTCCAAACTACTCCCAACTGCCTCTCACAACCCATGAAGGACCACTTTTATAACAAACTTGCATGAGCTGGCCATGAGAGTCGTGGCACATCTGTCACAAGAATCTGGCAAAAACCACGGTTGATTCCACGGCCGTGGTTTGTCACAGAACCGTGATTCTGTGCAGAAACTTTGCGTTGGATCATTAAGTTGTGATTTGGTGCATGGCTAGTGTTGGCAAGGTTCCATGAGTCCTCCTTAGCCTTTAGCTTGTGTCCTAATGAGTCCGAGGGTATGTTGTCTAGATGAACGATCCTCAAACGCATCGTTTTAGCTCCTACATTTCCCGAATTACCTACAAAACACGCACAAGTCCGTGTAGACGTCTATCTCGACAAAATACATGAATTGAGTGCGAAACGTCTCGAACCGATGCTAAATCATGCATGAATGAGCGGGAAATCTATCTAAATGAGTGTCTAAATCTAGATCATAAATCGTGTTATCATAACCCATCGATTCTATCGATGCGACTAGATCAACGTAAAACTCACCCAAGGATACTATCCTATGTCTCCTAGGTAGCCTCATCGGCTCCTCATTTGCTACTAGATCAACATGACTGACAACACGTCTCGAGTCATGTATGTACTCCTTTGACTGATACACATGAAAACACTAGGTGAAGACCCTCTACTCTCGGCGGCCACAACAACCGGTAAACCACTTTCCCAGCTTGCACTAAGATCTCAAAAAAGTCTGATATGTCCATAAATCAATTTCCTTCTTAGGTCTTTCTCAATGCACCATTTACAATATGTTTCTCTTGATTTTTTCTAACAAAGAAGATAAAACATTCAACTTACACCGCCGGCTTTTGTTCTTGTCAAACCAACTTTAACGTTATGTTTCCTCAATTCTTGTTGCAATTCCAAGTAACGAAGGAAGTAATTTACTTCATACTACCTCTGCTAACAAGAGACGTATGTTATTACTTTTACATCGCTTCTCAATACTCGATCAAGACCTTGTCTTGAAGAATCACTAGTCCATTTCAAACCCATAATACCTCAAGGTAAATCAAAATAGTTGCAGCAATGAATCTCCTCTTAACTGTGAGCAACTCTATTGTCAATTCTTCGTCCCATTCAATACTTCATCGTCATCTGTAGTAGGTTACCATAAAAGGTATTACACAACTTCTCCCTTCACATATCTGGTAAAGCTCAGCACATCTAAGATGACTCGTAACTCTTTCCATATCTCTCGCGGTTGGCCATCCCGAGACAACTTGTCATACGACTTATCTCTCCAGTGACTCTGGTTAGTCCAAAATGCTGTATTTGCAATATCTGAGTCTCGAATTCTCAAACGGTGACAATCAAATCTTAACTAATCTTAGAAGAGACTACCGACCCTTGCAACCGATCAAGTAGCTCATCTATCCGTGGTGAGGGATACTTGTTCTTCGTTGTTATCTTGTTCGGCTCATTGTAATAGATGTACAAACAGAATTGGCCGTCTCACTTTTCGCAAACTGGTGTTCCATAACAACTTCAAATCAACAGTTTAAGATAACGTCTGGTGTTCTCTATGGCATTTCACTAATTCTAATGAAATCTTATGACTAAGTTCTTGCAACTTCTCCTTTATTTGCTTCCACAACTCATGTCTCTGAACAAGTGTTATTCTATACGGCGTCTTAGACATCGGAATTAAATCAAGCTCGATCTTAGTGGAAAATTCCACATTCTGACGTATTGAAATCCGTGATATCTCAGGTTTCCTCTTTTCTCTTCTCGTCACATATCGTAATAACCGACACAATCTTGTCTTATCACTTTACAAGTGGTCGTGATACTAATAATCTACCTCGATCTTTTGGGGTGATGTCCTTTTAACACGTGTAATGTTCCATTCGTAGCTACCATGTCGACCGTCTTTCTTTTAAAAATCCTTCATCTCCTGGACTCGTGGAACTTGCTCGAGTCTTCCGACTCTTGAAGCCTTTGTTAAGCAACAGTTCAACTTAATCCCTCTTTTCACTTCAAAGGAAAGGCGATAATACATCTCTTGACTTCGTACATATGTTCAGTCACAAAGGTTCTTATTACAGGACTCAGTCATGCCTTAAGACAAACCGATACAATCTCCTTCGCTTCTCTGGCATCCTCCCTATGGGAGGAGCTCCTCGTATTCTACGTAAACTTTCACCATAGACATCCTTTCTTCAAGTAGGTGTAAAAATTTATACTTCACTTTCTTTTGCAACTTCAATCCGACAAGGAGGTTTTCAATTTAAAACTTCTATATACCTCTCGTACATCTCAGGTCGACATCAAACTTCCAAACTTCGGTATTCTCTTTCTCTTGTTGGTCGCCTTAGGCATCTATTGGTATCCCATGAACAACGTTCGCAACTGTACTAGTATGCCTTCAGACAAAATTCAGATCTACTCATTACTCCACTAAGCACTAACATCATAATTCCAAGCTTGAAGCGTTGTCCTAATCTAGGTCCTCCTTTTCACGCCATAGCCACCGTGGTTCATTCGTGTGAGTTTGAAACATCTGACTCTGGTTTTGCTCGCGAAAACAAACCATCCATTTCATTAGAATGAATATACTATGCATCCTCTTATTATACTCCCGTCTACGCACCATAAACAATGAAAACCTCATCTTCTTCTTGATCTACTAGTTCCCTTTACCATGATCAAACCTTAAAACTTCTAATTCGGGTCGTTCTCCCATATGCCATTCTCATGACCTAAGAATGTCGCAAAGGATCATCTCCATCCTCCCCTAGGGGGTCTGTAACAGTTACTTGCTTGAACTCATTCAACATTATTTGATTTAAGACATATGCGCTTCCGTTGACTTATTTCCTTACCATTGAGATTTTCCACCACGGATACTTTAAGCTCTTGTTGTCGATCCTCTGTATGCCCATAATTTTGTTTACTCATCCCCTCTACACTCACCAATGGACAACCCGCACCTGTGCGTTCTCAATTGTCACCGACTAACTTGTATTTGACCTTCTCCGAAGTCAACGACTTATTAATCTCCTACACTTATCATGTTACCATTCTCATGAAGGCTACCCTCCTCGGGGTACTTTACATTAACTCCGTTTTTTTTGTTTTTGTTTTTGTTTTTTTTTGCTTTCTTCCTCTTCCATAAGGTAACCATACTCTTCTAGGCCTCGCATGCCGTATAACTCACCTTCATAAGCTTAACCGTTCTTCATAATGTTTTGCAAAAGTACATCTCAAATTTTGTGACATTAATTAGCCTCCACTCGCATTCCTCTCGTTGGCATCTTAAGTCTTTCGATCCAACCTCCTTGTTTCGTCTTTCATCTTCTTGGGATCATCATGTATACGCAATTCCTCCTTCTCGGCGTTTCTTAGCCTTATAATTATAAGGGAAATCGGTCAACTCCACATGAATCTCAACCATGACCTTCTTCTCCTAACTCCAGTGATGTTGACACTTCACTTATTGGTACCTTGTAAACTTAACTTACGGTATCTTAAATCTTTAGCAAATGGTTCGATCACTCTTCCCGTCTTGACTCCAAAGCTTAGGAGCACCTATAGAAAACTTCACGTCTTGAAGGAATACCACCTTTAACCTTGTTAGAATGTATCCATCTCTTTCTCGATTCGTATCTTTAGTTGTCTACGCGTCTTCGAGAAGAACATAAGTTCGTTTTCACTATTGGTTTCGTTGTCGTACAATCCCGGTTTCATTATAACCACTTATATACCTTAAAGTTGCTCCCTTTACTTGTATTGCTCGATCTCGATATCTCTTTAATCGTCTTGAGTTCTTCTTTCGACTTGTTTGTCCTTCGTTTATGTCATCGCTAATCCTCCTCTTCGACACCCTTTTAAAGAAATCCGAGAACGTCATGGTGTTCGTTAACACGAAATGCTCAACTCGATATTTGAGTATACGCCTCCACGTATGAACGCTATCCCAAGCCCACCACATCGTCTTTAAAGGTGATGATACTATACTTATCATCTTTTCTATTACGTCCCGTAACTCCATATGTTACTACTATATATAATAAGAATACATATACATAGCTATATAAATCCTAAGTCCATATCACTACCAATATAATACATTCAACATTTCATCCACAATATAAGGACCCAAAACATATAACCGTCCAAATATATAACTATACACATATATCCAGTTCCTCATGCAACATGCAACCACAAAGGTACACATCAATTATGTCATGCATAACTATAAACCTCATACTCATATCTATACATACATACATATATATATATATATATCAAAATCTAATAAGCTAAGCTGCCGAGATCTGCGGAAGGAGTGGTGGTCGGTACATTCTACCCCGACTCATGCATGTGATTTTGAAAATGAAAATTTAGAACCCGTTAGGGTTCTGTTTATTCCTCATTCGGCTTTTAGAAGATTGCAAGAGTGCCATTGTTGTCAACCTAGGGCTCTGATACCACTTTTGTAACACCCCGAATCCGCGGGACTCGGGATGCTACGGGTTAGGACCTCACAATGGGTCCCGACCATTAGCTTGACAACAATTTCACCGGATCTTGCAACAAGCACTATGTTAGCATGAAATATTGTGATATTTTAGGCACGTTTTATAGATGTCTTCCATCCATTATAGTGTTCATTGATAAGGCATTGAAGCAATTGTTAGCTAGTTTATATACATTATCGATATAGAGATCTACATAGGCTTTGTGTTGGTTATAGGTGAATAAGAGCTAAAACCAAACCAATTAAGAGAGGATGGAGATGAATTGAGCACATCAAAGGATTGAGGACATATCAAAGAAGCCAAGGAAGATGCTAGGATGAGGAATGGCACGAAACAAAGGAAACCACAAGCAATTTAAACTTCCATGCTCTAAATTACGGCCGTAGAGAAGTCCACGCCCAAAACCACGGCCGTGGATCATGGAAACATGAACGTGGGGCATTACAGAGAGTTACACGGTATAAAGTACGGTCGTAGAAGTTATGAAGAACCGTAATCCACTTCCACACTGTAAACCACGGCCGTGGAATTCCATAAAACCGTGATTTAGGCAATCTTTTGACGAATAAAATATGGACACATTGTTTACACATATGGGCCGGACGGTTATATTATCCTTCCTTATAAAAGGGTTGAAGGAGGGAGAATTCGGCACCTTCGCTTACGCTCACTTACACGTTCCTAGGGTTTTTTTTGGACTTGCGGAGAATTGCATTTTTGCAACGGAGATTTACGAAGGCTTGAAGATTTGGAAGTTGTGTGTGGCGGAAGTTGCGCCTTTTATTCCTAGGTTTGATTAGAAGACGGATTGACATCCGCTCTTCGTTCTTATCAAGGATTGTTATTGGTTTGTGTTATTCCAAATCTGTTACATTATTACCCTTGTTTGTGGACTTGAGATTGATTTGAAGTTTATTGAAGGTTTTCGAAGGTTTTCATCTTTCATTCTTCTTAAACTTGAATTTGATATCATAATGACTGTTATTGGCTAAAACCCTTTAGCAATTCTAAGGTGAAGGGTTGATAGTTGTGGCTTAGATGATGATAGATCGATCGTAAACAGATTGGACCCTGAAAGTTAGAGAGATTCGCCGACGAACCAAAATCACGGCCTATTCTTGAGGTTCCGCGGCCGTGGAACTCAAGATCTGCCCGTAATTTACACTAGTTTACAAACTCTGCTTTTACTTTAATCCAAAGTTAAATGATTTTCTTTAAATTAGTCTTAGTTTGCCTTTTCGAAGTAGTAGTGAAGCCTCAACAACCTCTACTTCGATTTCGAGTGTCACAACCTTAATCGGTTTAGTTAGTCTTGATCCTTGGGTTACTAGTTTGGGTATTTGAGATTAATTATTATCTTTAGTCCTTAATTCTTTAGTATAACTTGAATCGATCTCCACAATTAGATACCTGGATCTTTAGGGTTGCTGTTTTCCCAATATATTTGCGAAGCTTTCTCCCTTTTACTTGCTTGACGATTTATAACTGGATTTAACCCCCCAAACCCTGTGTTCGATACTCTGGAATTCTTGCTTTACTACGCCGATCCGTACACTGCGGTTTCGCTTGCTTAATTTCTAGTTTTATAAATTTAAGACTTATTTGCACGCACGCTAAGTGGCGAACAAGTTTTTGGCGCCGTTGCCGGGGATTTGGTCTAGGTCGAATTCGGTTACCGGTTGTCAAGCTTGGGAGCTTAGCTCTTGTTATTTGATATCTTTTGTGAGTGATATTTGCACGTTACTTTAGGTTTATGCGCAGGTCTAGGAACAACAAGGACCTCTTACCTCTTGATCAAGAACTTGAGAAGACTTTGAGGAAGAAGCTCAAAGAAAGAAAGATGGCTGAAGAAAAGGAGCGGGATTATCAAACAGAGTTAGCGGAATCCGAAGCTCAACTTAGATGGAGCGAGAAGACTCGCGAGGAAGAATCAGACCGTCATCAATCGAAAATTGATGAACTATCGGATATGATGTTTCAAATGAGGCTGGAATTAAGCGACCTCAAGAAGAAGGAGAGGAGGAAACTGACAAGATCGGTTAGAGCCAACTCATCCGATGAGGATAGCGACTCCTCCATGCCATCCCTTGAAGACATTAACCCGACGGTCAACATGAATCAATTTAATCCAAGACAAAGACCGGCGGCCAACTATCGTGTTCCAGCTGGGGATGCGAGAGCTGCTCGTATAGATGGAGAGCCAAGAACTCTTGGCCAAAGGATGGATCCAATTCAGCAACCACGCTGTTTAGGTGTGAACTTTGATGCTGATGATATGCAAGAGTTTAGCTTCAACCCACAAGTTATTACCATCGTTCGCCAAAATCAGTTTGGAGGAACGAGTGTTGAATCTCCACATCAACATTTACAAAATTTCGAGATCATGATGGAGACAATGAAGCCAAAGAATGCAACCACTAACAACTACAAGATCAAGCCATTCTTTTTCTCTTTGAAAGGGAAAGCTTTATCTTGGTATCAAGCTCTTCCAAATGGAAGACTTAACACATGAGAGGATCTTTCATCGGAATTCCTCACCAAATTCTTTCCGCCATCCAAGACGGCGGAGTTGAGAGGTAAGATTAATGCATTTTCTATGAGATCTAAAGAAAGTTTGTTTCAATCTTAGGAAATATTTCAGGACTTACTATTGGATTTCCCACACCATGGCATTTCCAAACTAGGTTTATTGGAGATATACTATAAGGGGCTGGATGTGGAAACACAATTCAAGCTCCAATCCCTTTCATGTGGTACATTCATGGACATGAGGGAAGATGACGCTTGGGACTTCATTGAGAAGAAAGCCCGAGTCATTGAGAAGTATTCTCACCGGAAAGTAGAAGCAAATCATGTGGAGCAAGGAGCAAAGCTATCACAAGCTGCTCAAACTCAAATCTTTTCTCTCAATACCGAGATTAAAGAGTTGAAGGAAGCCATTAAAACAAACTTTCAAAAGCAAAAGGGGCAAGATGTGGGTTATTTGGGAAACAACAATAACCACAATGGAAATGAGAATACAAACCGCAACAACCGGAACAACAACCGGAACAATTAGAACAACAACAACAACCGGAATAACAGTTGGAACAACAATAGGGGTTCAAACAACAACAATTGGCCGTCCAACCAACAACACAATTCCGGTAATTCTTATCCCAATTCAGGAAATTCACTAACTCCACCTTCTTCTTCTTCCATTCCTTTGAAAAGTCAGGAACAAGCATCTAATAGCGGAAGCACTTCGGGGAAAGAGAAGCCCGATCCCATGTTAGAAACAATCTTGGGAAAGCTTCAAGGATTGGAGAGTCACATCATTAAGGTCGATGATCACATTACTAAGGTTTATAAAGCACAAAAGGTTTTAGAAAACCAAATGTTTAGCCATGCTGAGGAAGTTCCTAGGAATCAAGGAAAACTTCCAAGAAAGATGGAGGATAACCCAAAAGGAAGGGTGATGGCTATCACAACTAGGAGCGGAGCAACAACCACCGACCCGTAGCGTAAGTTTGTAGAAATTCCCGTCAAGAAGGAGAAAGAGAAGGGGAAGGAGAAGGAAGACATCTACGTTCCTCCTCCAGCTTTTAAACCTCCCCTACCATTCCCGAAATCTAGAGCAAGAGCGCGTCTAGACAAGCAATTCGGTAAGTTTATCGACCTCATGAGCAAACTGCATATTAATATACCCTTCGTTGATGCAATTGTAGGTATGCCTGCTTATGGGAAGTTCTTAAAGGAGATCCTCTCTAACAAAAGGAAATTAGAGGATTTTGGCGAGCTCAAGATGAGTTCGGATTCATCGGATCTCATCAAGACAATGAAGGAAAAGATCCCCCAAAGCTGAAGGATCCGGGGTCATTTTGTATTCCCATAGGAGTGGGAGATGTCACATATGATGCATTATGTGCTTTAGGAGCAAGCGTGAGTATCATTCCGCTTGCCTTATGCAGGAAGATCGGTTTAGGCGAACCTAAACCGGTGAAGATGACGTTATACATGGCGGATAGATCCATAACTCGTCCCGTCGGCATAGTTGAAGACGTACCGGTCAAGCTTGGTAAGTTCTATGTTCCTATAGATTTTGTTGTGCTTGACATTCCTGCAGATAGTCCGGTCCCGATCATACTCGGAAGACCGTTTCTTGCCACATCAGGTTGTATAGTTGATTGCAAGAATGCTAGACTCGCCTTCGACATAGGAGAAGAAAAGGTAGAGTTCGTTCTCTCCACTTTGGTGAAGGAACCAGCTTTCGATGAAGACATATTCAACATCCATGACGAAGAGCTATCTAGAGAGGAGGTAAGTTCGATTCCCTTCAAAGATCCCTTGCATAAGGTTATCTCTATGAGCATTATGGATATAGGGGAAGAAGAGGAATGCAATGAGGAAATTGAAGCTTTAGAGAAGCAAAAAGAAGTGTATGAAGAAGAATTTGAGAAACTCTACGATGGGTCAGAAAACGTAAGAAATCACAGCCACTCGAGCTATTCCACGGCCGTGGAATCTACCAACATGACCATAATTAGCTATTCAGAGGACTCCAGTAAGTTACACGGCCAAAACCACGGCCGTGGAACAAACAGAGGCACCGTAATTGATTTCCACGCCCAAAACCACGGCCGTGGAGGAAACAGGGGAGCCGTAATTTTGGGTGAATCTAAAGGAGATTGTATTTTCTCCGCCACTTCTTTTGATTCTTCTCCAACATCTTCTACATCCTTAGACACTTCTAAGGAAGCATTGGATACTCCTCAAGAGACATTAGAGACTCCTATAGTGATGGACTTGAAGCCACTTCCTACACATCTAAGGTACGCATTCCTAGGACCTAATTCTACCTTTCCGGTAATTGTTAGTTCCGATTTGAGTATAGATGAACATAGTAAGCTCATGGTTGTTCTTAAGAAACCTAGGAAAGCCTTAGGGTATACTATAGAGGATCTAGTAGGAATCAAACCTTCACTATGCATGCATAAGATCCTAATGGAAGAAGACTTTAGAACTTCGCGACAACCTCAATGGCGGTTAAATCCAACCATGAAGGAGGTTGTCAAGAAAGATATTCTTAAACTACTTGATTCATGTATCATCTATCCTATCTCCGATAGCAAATGGGTGAGTCCCGTACAGGTAGTTCCAAAGAAAGGAGGGATGACGGTCATTACCAAAAAGAACAATGAACTCATTCCTACGCGAACCGTTACAGGATGGAGGATGTGCATAGACTACCGCAAGCTAAACAACGCAACGAGGAAGGATCACTTCCCACTACCCTTCATCGACCAAATGCTTTAGAGGTTAGCACAACACTCACACTTTTGCTATCTTGACGGTTATAGTGGTTTCTTTCAAATCCCGATACATCCGGACGATCAAGAGAAGACCACATTCACGTGTCCGTGGGGAACGTTTGCTTATAGGAGAATGCCGTTTGGGCTTTGCAACGCCCCAGCCACCTTTCAAAGGTGCATGACGGCTATCTTCTCGGAGTACATAGAGGAGATCATGGAGGTTTTTATGGATGATTTTTCTGTTTATGGTTCCTCTTTCGATAACTGTCTTTCTAACCTTGCTCTTGTGCTACAAAGGTGTGAAGACACTAACCTAGTTCTTAATTGGGAGAAGTGTCAATTTATGGTGAAAGAAGGCATTGTATTAGGACACTTAATCTCTAGTAGAGGGATTGAAGTGGATAAAGCTAAGATAGAGACTATAGAAAAGCTTCCTCCCCCAACTTCGGTGAAAGGGATAAGAAGTTTTCTAGGACATGCTGGATTCTATAGACGTTTTATAAAGGATTTCTCCAAGATATCAAAACCGCTTACTAATTCATTGATGAAGGATGCAGTTTTTGATTTCTCGCAGGAATGCTTAGATGCGTTTAATATGATTTGGGAAGCTCTAATCTCATCCCCGATTATTCAACCTTCGGATTGGAATCTTCCATTTGAGGTTATGTGTGACGCAAGTGACGTAGCTATAGGAGCTGTGATTGGGCAAAGAAAGGAAGGACGAACCCACGCTATCTACTACGCTAGCAAGATGCTAGATGAAGCGCAGCTCAACTACGCCACTAACGAGAAGGAATTTTTAGCAATTGTATATGCATTTGAAAAGTTTTGCTCTTATCTTGTAGGTTTTAAGGTGATTGTGTACACGGATCATGCTGCGATACGGTATTTGCTTGCAAAGAAAGATGCGAAACCAAGGCTAATTAGATGGATTCTTCTCCTACAAGAATTCGATCTAGAGATCCGTGACAAGAAGGGGTCTGGAAAATTCTGTCGCGGATCATTTGAGTCGTCTACCACATCTAGAGGACGACAATCTACCTATAGATGACTCCTTTCCGGACGAGCATTTACATATCATAGAAGAGTGCATCGACGTGATCACCAAAGGTAACGAACCATGGTCTGCTGATTTTGTTAACTATTTGGTTTGCCAGGAATTACCACCCGGATTATCCTACGCACAAAGAAAGAAGTTCTTTAAGGATGTTCGGGAATACTTTTGGAACGAACACTCCTCTTTAAGAGAGGTTCGGACGACATCATTCGGCGATGTGTACCGGAAGATGAGATGCAAAGTGTCATCCGTCATTGTCATTCACTACCTCGTGGAGGACACGCTAGTTCGAGCAAGACTAGCGCTAAGGTATTGCAATCTAGATTCTTTTGGCCTACTTTATTTAAAGATGTGCAAACCTTTGTTTCCTGCTGTGATGCTTGTCAAAGAACATGGAACATATCTAGGAGAAACGAGATGCCTCTTAACAACATTCAAGAGGTGGAGATCTTTGACGTTTGGGACTTCACCGTACATTGCTTTACCTTAGCATACCTTTGCAACTCTTAACTTTGTCCTTAGTTCTTTAGTATATCTTGAATCGATTGCCACAATTAGACACCTGGATCTTTAGGGTTGTTGTTTTCCTAATATATTTGCAAAGCTTCACTCTTTTACTTGCTTGACAACTTTATAATTGAATTTGTTCCCCCCAAATCCTTGTGTTCGATACTCTGGAATTCTTGCTTTACTACGCCGATTCGTACACTGCGGGTTCGCTTGCTTGATTTCTAGTTTTATAAATTTAAGACTTATTTGCACGCACGCTAAATGGCGAACTACAAAAAAGGGATCATACCCCGGGCGTTTGATAGAATATACTCCGGACTCCCACCGGGGTAAAGGTTAGGGCGATATTTGGTCCATCAACTTTATACCCCGGGCGTGTATAAAACAACATCCGGGTTATTTTATGTTCTTCAATTTTGGTACAAATATTGGCAGCCGGGATATATTATGATCAAATAACCCAAAAACCATGAACCCGGGGTATTTGATAATGTAACATAACCGGGTATGAACCGGGTTATTTGATGCCGTTCATTTGAATAATTAAAAACCGGATATTGGGAAGCGGGTTATCATAAACCAATAAATAACCAGGATGGTAGGATCCAAGTTATTAGAGTATGTGAATACCTAATTATCCTTACAATGAAGATCCGTGTTATAATGTATAAAATTTATGACGAGACTATTCTGAATTATTTAATCCGGATTTAATGTCCGGATTATTTACGTTTTTCATGGCATTCACAAATTGAACCTGTCCCGAATGCAGAAAGAACTTCAGCAACCAATTCAATTCACAAACTTGTCAAAGTCTGTACTTAACTCAAAACACTCAAAACATTCACTGCAGTTGTGTTATCACCAATATCCCATCCAAAGATAACCAAATTCACAAACATAATTCAAAGTCATGATTCAAAAACTAAATGTCACCAAGTGTATAAAGATTTCAATGTTCACAATCTTCAAAAGATATATTCATCATCCTAGCAATTCACATCAAGTAGACGATAACCGGTGATGAATTCTACACTGTTTTTGCCGGAGATATCATGAAGCCTTACAAAAGATCAAGTTTTGAAGTCGTCACTTTCACTGCTTTGAAACTTCCTAGAGAGCACAATAACACCAATTTTGAGAAAGTTACAAAGTGAGAGGTATATGGAGCACACAAGCCAAAATATATACTAGAAGAAAAGGACATTCAATGCAGTCTATGGAAATGTCAAACTTTTGTTCATGAAAACCAAAGAACAACACCCTAGGGTTGGTTTCAATCTGTCTAAAAAATATATTTGAGGTCGGAACACACAATCCAAATCCAAATGATATAAATGCAATGAAAGGTTTTGAATTTCATACCTAAAAGATTAGTTGAAGCAAATATTCCAGTCACTCCTTACGAACTTCTTCAATATCATCATACGAGTAAGTATCTTTTTTCCCATCCCACTGTAAAAAAATATCGGAAATTAACTTTGCTAAGCTTATGAGAATAATATTTAATGAAAAGCCAAAATAATGTTAAAATATGTCAAAACGTACAATCTTTGGGACACTGTGACTTCTTCTTAATATGATCTCGCACATAAATCTCAACACATAATATCCACAATCATTCATGTTTGGAGTTTGCAGACACTACAGATCAAGAAAAAACATATATTAAACTTGTGATATACATAATACGTCAAATGTAAATGTTTGTGCCTTATCACTGATAAAAAATATGAGAAAATATGAGGATTAACCTTTATGGACTGCCATAGAGTAATTTTTCGAGGTTTTTTTAGTGCCAAACTAGTGTATTTCAAAGTATAAAGCATACACAATAAGATAAAAAGAAATGGTTTAAATACAATATACGAAATTACTTATATGTAGAAAATAGTACGAAAAACTTACAAATCAACTAATTGCTCAATATCATCATTTTATTGTCCATGCAACGGGTCAATCCAATATGCAAACCCTTTGTGAGGGTGTAAAATCAACAAGACCCAATGATTCCTATAGTTACACAGATAAGTAATTATTTATAAGAGCGTATGCACATATAAAAGGAATAAATAGAACAATACTAACCCAACCTAATATGGAGCAAAAAATATTCATTTTTCGATATCGCCTTTCATGGCCCCAACAATATAAGTAGCATGTTCTTTGATTCTCATACCACCACGATTTTTGGAAGAAATTAACATTGGACAAAGAAATCCGAATGTTTTACTTGATTGACAATGTGTCTCCGAGAGAAATCTACATTGATAAAATAATGTAAGCATGAAATAAAGAAAAATAGATTAAGCTAAATATAGAGAAAACTAACCTCATATATATTGATATATGACACATTTGAAGCTCTTGGTTGTCTAGCCATATCTGAATTTCATTCTTGCCAATGGAGATATCAAGATTTGATCGATTGAAAACCGCCTCTGGAATGTTAATCTATTCAGTAGAACCATCGGAAAAATCATCTAGCAGCCAACGAAAGTCATCGACCAGATCCAAGACAGAACCTTGATCCTTTGGTTCGGAAGAAGGTTGTTTGGTTAATGCCTTTTCCTTTTGCTTGTTGCTCGATATTTGTGGAGAGCTATTTCGTTCCTACTCAATTAAACGTTGTCCTATAAATTTGTAAAGCAAAACAGTACGGTATTGTACTTTGACTATGCAAATAAGATGAAGAAATTTGACAGATTACCGTGATGGGAAACACAAGATGGTCGTGCCATGCAATATACTGTCCTACAGCTTCTGACAGGAAATAAGCTTCTTCAGTAGGGAATGGAACTACCACCTCGCCTTGACCTTGCATAAATGTCACTATTTCGACCTTCACTTGACCTTTCTTCAATGGTCGATTATGCAATTTTACGGGACTTGAAGAGGTATGATAAACTAATCATGTTGCTACCTCCATGTCACAGTTGTCCACAAATAACTTGCATTCACTCCATCCCTATATTTTAGAATGATTAGAATCATAAAAAAAGTAATGTTTAGAATTAAAGAAGTAAAATATATATATAAAACTTAGAGATCAATGATTGAGACATACCTCTACCTTTTTTGGAGAAACACTTACAGCTTGAGGAGGTGCAGTTTCCTTAATGGTAGTGCAAGATGTTTTAACATTTTCAGGAGTAGGATCAGTATCCGGGGAAATAGATATTGAAGGCATTTTAGGGAGTGGTTTATCTAGACAATATTGTTTTCTCTCCTCTAATAAAGCCTCGATAAATCGTTTAGTTTCACCAAATACAGATTCAATTTCAACCTTCATGCTTGCTTTAATCCTTTCTGTTGCCTCAATAATTGCAGCTTCTCCTACATTCACTTCAGATGATGAAGATGCATGACGAGATGCGTGGCCAAAGTATCCACTAACATGTACGTCCTGACCGACCCCTATAACACTTCATGGGTGATCTACCTTACCCAAGGTCATTGCTAGAACATCTTTGCGCCCAACACTAACAAATTCTCCAATGCTTTCTTTCTCGAGATATTCATCCTACAATTTATATAGAAAGACATAAAGCACATTGTTCTCATGAATTCATTACTCAACTTCATCCAACCAATTAATTTTTGAGGACTTTGTTTCCATCCAACTTGAAAACATTTCAAGTTCATCATATTTGCACATAATAAAGAAAATAGAATATCAATAGGAAGTGCATAAGTCAGAAATTAGTCCATCTTTTGTTCATGCAGATTTTCATGTCAAAAGAACTACTTATGCTAATATGCTTTCCATAAGGCAACAATATATTATGTTCGTACTAATATCAACAATGTGTAGTGTATCGATGAACAATATGTTTAAAATTTTAATCACAAGTACACTTACTATTTTTCCAATCACTTCTTGTGATTTCTCAACGTAGGATCCATCTTTTTGTTTCCTGGCCTCATTGTACAGGATTGTTCGGGATACATTGGAAGAGACGTCCACGTTATGTGTACACTTCTAAATAATCAATATAAGACAAGGTCAAAGCTTATATAATGACATATATTCTAATGTAAACGAAAATATGGAACTTTTACAAGGTCAAAGCTTGTGTGCTTACATATTTATCTTCCAATCGAGCATATCCAACCTTAGACCCCTTGTATGTATTGTGATTCAGCATTGAGAGTTCTCTATATTTTTCACTTTTAGGCTATTTTGAAAAAAGCAAATTCCATTAAACATTGTATTTATTGACAACAAATATCATAATGTAAGATGACAATTTGGAAAAGAATATATACCTGAAATTCTACAGATTAAGTTATTTTGATAAAGTGTGTCCACTGTTCTGGGCTGATGTATGAGTCATAAATTGGAGGAGGGATAACCAGAATATCATAAGCATCCTTGTCTTTCAAATACTTCTTTTGCAAGTCCTTTTTGAAGGTATTTCACAAAGCATTTGCCTTTTTCAACACCCATTCTTTATACATTTCAGGAACTATGAAAACATCCTACAATATACGGAAAATCAATGTGTTACGATAAAAGTAGAAATGGAACAGCTGCTGCATAGTTTGTATATAAAGAAGTATTTTTTACCGCAACATTATCCCAAATATGATCCAAGTCCTTGGCTGGTACCAGTTTCCAAGTATGAATGGTGATTGGCACTATTCTCTTTGCTACGGTTCCAGTTAAGGTTGATAATTTAGATGCATTTTCTCCAATTGGTTGACCCTTGTTATTAGAACTTATCTCAAATCGCTTTCCTTCTCCAATGCTCTTTGTAAAACACTTTAGCAATGAAGCTCCTCTCGTCCTAATGGTCTTTTTGGAAGGACATGGTGTTGGAGTTTCTTCAGCTGGCTCAGAAGGTACATCAGCAAGAGCTTCTTATGGTTTTCTTGTGGCCAAATTTGCTCTTTTTGTCCTCTTGTTCTTTTTTGAAGGAACATCAGCAGGACCTTCTGCAACAGGCTTAGCCGGTTTTGTGGCCAGTGTAGCTCCTCTCGTCCGAATGGTCTTTTCGAAAGGAACATCAGCAGGAGCTTCTGCAGTCGGTTCTGTGGCCAGATTCTTACGCTTTCTAGCCATATGTCTGCATAAAGACAAGGTGTTAGTATATAATTCATTAAAACACAATCAGAAGGAAAAATTCAGAAGGAAGCTAGAATAGTACTCTAATGTGCACATACATTCAGCATTTGTGAGGATTGATAATTTCTGCTCAACATTACATTTATATCGAGAACTAGAAGACTCATATTACTAAAACAAAATAAGTGAATATTTCATTAATGAACCAAAAGAATAAGTGTTGTATTACTAAAAAAATATGTGTGACTACTTCAGTAAAACAAAATTAAATATCCAAAAAAAAATCCTAAAACAAAATAAGTGAATATTTCATTAATGAACCAAAAGAATAAGTGTTGTATTACTAAAAAAATATTTGTGACTACTTCAGTAAAACAAAATTACATATCCCAAAAAAAATCCTACAAAAAATTATGAACATATCAAATAAGTCAAATTTCCTAAAATATCTAGTCAAAAGAATAAGTGACTATTTTATTATATTAATTATCTTTTCGTTTTTTGCTTGGATGTACATCACTAGACTCGTGTTGTATTGCAGCTTCTTCACTGAGCCAAATGCCTTCTCGGTGATCTTCTCGTACATAAATCTCCTCGTCATCTGCATCATCAATCGGTGGGAGCATAATTGTTGTGTTACTAGTCTCTATACAAAACTCATCAATTTCTTCCCCAATACCTCTCTTCGACGTAGACAACACCACCGACCAGCCCGGTTGAAGAAGGTCGTGTACATAGAATACTTGTCTTGCTTGTGACGCCAGCATTAATGGATCATCTCGATGTCCAACCTTATCAAGAGCAACTGAAGTGAATCCCAACTCATCAGTTTTCACTCCGTTATTTCTATCAACCCATGTACAATAAAATACTGAAATTGTTAACTCCTTTGAATATAACAACAACCATATGTGATCAATGACACCATAATAAGACATGCTATCATATATAGCATTCTTGTCTTTTGCACTAGAAACATGCACGGCATTTGCTTCTAGACTCACTCCACAATTTTGTGTTTTGCTTTTATCAGATTGAACCTTTGTGTGAAAAGTGTAGTTGTTGATGACGAAACCGGTATAGCTCATAACCTGAAACTTTAATCCCCGATGCAAATCTTTAAGAATATTTGAGACTTCTTTTCCTGATGTGATTAGTTAACTAATTCGATCTTTAAACCAACCAATGAAGGTTTTATTATGCTCTCTTGTAATCTATTTGTCTGGTTTTCTAGGATTATTGTTCTTCACATAGTCCATGTGTTCTTCTAAGTATGGAACAACTTCATCCATAATTTGAAGAGCGTATAGGTGTGCTAGATTCCAATGCTTCTCACGATCAATAGAAACTACCATACACCCCGTTGTTCCTTTCCAGTTCAATTCACCCGACTCTCTCAACTTTGGGAGACCAATGGGTTCGACATTTGATAAGTAATCAGTACAGAACTCAATAGCTTCTTCAACCATATATCGTTCAACAATGCAACCTTCAGGGTATTGTCGATTCATGACGTATCCCTTTAAAACTTTCATATTTCGCTCAAACGGAAACTGCCAATGAAGATAAACCGGACCCAAAAGCTCGACCTCTCGTACCAAGTGAACAGACAAGTGCTCCATTATCTCAAAGAAAGAAGGTGGAAAATAGGTCTCCAATTAACAAAGAATCACAACAATCTCCTTTTGTAGATCTGTTAACTCATCGCGATTAATCACCTTGCTGCATAACTTCTTAAAAACAAGCAAAGCCTTGATTATGGTATATCTCACATCCTTAGGCAATATAGAATGAATGGCCACAAGTAACAGTTGTTGCATAAATACATGACAATCATGTGATTTCAGGCCTACTAACTTCAAGTCTTTCAATGAAACAAGGTGCTAATGTTAGAAGAGTATCCCTCAGGAACTTTGACATCACGAAGAAACTTACAAATGATGATTTTCTCCTCCCTGGATAAGGTATAGCAAGCAGGTGGTAAAAATGTACGTTTTCCTCTAACTTGTGGTTGCAACTTAGACCTAATATTCATCTTAGCATAGTCTTCTCTAACTTTGAGACAATCTTTTGTTTTCCCTGGGATATTCAGTAATGTACCAATAAGGTTGTCACATATATTCTTTTCAATGTGCATCACATCCAAACAGTGTCACACTGCGAGATCTTTCCAATAAGGAAGTTAAAAAAAAATCTATTTTTTCTTCCACCCATCTATAATAGTTTTGTTCAACGAGGATTTTCCAAATGTGACATCAATTTCTTCCACAATATTCAGCACGTCTTGTCCGGTTAAAGGTATGGGTGCAGTTTCCGTTTGAGATAAAAAATTAAATGCTTTACGACGCCTACGATCTGTATGGTCAATAGGCAAGAACCTTTGGTGCCCAACATAAACTATCGTACTACATTTTGTCAGGCGACAGGAGAAAGTATCCTTTCCACACATAGGGCAAGCGAGATATCCTTTCACACTATATCCAGCAAGATTGCCTAATGTAGGAAAATCATTAATAGTCCACAAAAGCATCGCCTGTAGTCGAAATTTCTCTCTACGATGCGCATCATACACTTCAACACCTTCTCCACACATCAATTTCAAATCTTCAATCAAGGGTGCTAAATAAATATCAATTTTGAACCCAGGTTGTTTTGGCCCAGAAATCAGCAAAGAAAGCAACATATATTTCCACTTTATACATAACCATGGAGGAAGATTGTAAATTACTAATAGTATTGGCCATGTACTATGACTTGAACTTAGGTTACCGTGGGGGTTCATTTCATCCGTAGAGAGTGCAAGGCGTAGGTTTCTTTCTTCTTTCCCAAACTGGGGATACATCTTGTCAATTGTTTGCCACTGTGTACCATCTTCCGGGTGTCGAATTTTACCATCTTTAACTCTTCTCCTTGCATGCCAAGTTTGATTTTCAGCCTCTACTTGATTGCCGAACAAACGTCGAAACCTTGGAATGATAGGAAGATACCATAACACTTTTGCTGGACTGTTTTTCTTCTTGTATTGAGGTTCACCGCAATCAGGATTCGAACAACTCTCTAATGAAGCATATTCATTTCGGTATAGGATACAATCATTAGGGCAAGCATGTATTTTATGATAACCCAAGCCCATGGAGCACAAAATTTTTTTGGCCTCATATGTGCTAACAGGAAAACTATTATCCTCGGGAAGAATTTCATGGATTAACTCAAGCAGAGCGGTAAAACTCGTATCACTCAATCCATATCTCGCTTTCATGTTATAAAACCTCAACAATGCAGACATCTTTGTAAACCTAGAACACCCGTAGTATAGTGGTGTTTTGGCATCCTTTACCAAGTCCTCAAACTTTTTAGGATCATGAACAAAGTTCTCTTCTACGTTGTGTATCATATCATCTAACCTATCATCCTCTAAATCGTCAAATGTGTTAAAATGTGTATCCTCGTTATTATTAGAATGCCTAGCCATTTTCTCTCCGTGCCATATCCATCGTGTATATTCATGAATGATGCCGAAAAAAATAAGATGATCCCTTATCTCATCAACTTTTATCCACCTTGAGTAATAACAATCTTTACATGGACACATCATTCTAGTAGGATCAACTCCATTCTCTAAAGCAAATCTAATAAACTCCTCTACCCCTTCCTCATATTCTTTAGAAACACGACTTTTTAACATCCAAGATCGATCTCCCATTGTATGCAACAAATAAACTGCTAAAAGGAAATTGAAAAAAGCGCACATGAACGTTCAAACATATATAAGAAACAAAAATTTAGATACTAAATACTTCGTTAATTTTATTCAACCACATTGTATGCATCGTAGCTGTTGTATTCTCCTTTAAGTTGTAGTCCAATTAAACCTGATTATAAAACATCTCTTTGCATGGTTGTATTTCATGAAGTACATACTTATTTATAATTCTTCTATGCTTAATATATTACTAAATGCTGATTTACTTTAACCATATATTAATACAAGTCTCATATTTCACAACAAACCTTATTTAAATACATTAATAGTATTCTAAGCTTGATACTTGAATCATTGGCGAAAACAGTTTATTTCATTACCTCAATGAGATATCTTTTCCTTCAACAACTAGGTAGTGTCTTTGGTAAACGCAGAATCAAACCAAGTTTGTTGAGTAAAAGGGGTGAAGGTGATTATTAATTAAAAAAAACACTAGATAAGATGATTAAATATCAAGATGCTTTACATCAATAAGAAGTCTTTTCCTTCAACAACAAAGCAGTGTCTTTGATAAATCCAGAACCAAACCAAACCTGTTGAGTAAAAGGGGTGAAGGTGGTTATTTTTAAAAACAAAAACACTACTTAAGATGATTAACTATCAAAATGTTTCAATACATTAACTAGTACATACATCGGTACAAGTAGACCAAAAACCAATTTATTGATCAATAATTAGAGTTAATTATGTAACGGATCAGTTGCATAAGCAATTTATTGTACTTAAGAAATTTTCACCCTAGTGATTTTGGTTATAAACAAAGGATTATCATTATCCTCCTCTTAATTAGATCAGTTTGTATTTCCATTTATATATAATCTGTAGTGATAAGAAGTAGCCTCTATAAAAATGCCAATCAATACCCCTAAGGCTAAAAATGGCTTGACAAACACCTCTACAAAAATTAAAAGGCTAAACTATATCTCTAACATTACTATTTGAGAAAGAAATTTGAATAGGAAGAAGGATCACTAAGCCCCTATAATACACAAAAATTTGCTACTATTGATTACTATTTGGATGGTTTCTATAGAACCAAGATCATTTTAGTTCGGTTTCCAGTCCTACTGTTGATTAGTTTCGGTCCAGGGACAATTCAAAAACATTTGCTACTGGCGATCCAATCAATATGGCCCAACTATAATAGAAACCACCCAATCTCTAACTTTAGTTTCGGTCCAAGTATAATGTCAACAATTTCAGATGGCTATAATGTCAATAATTTCATGAAGTGAAAAGTTAATGTTGATCTAGACGTGAACTTAGCATACAATTTTGGTCAAGAAAATGGTCTTAATTAAGACCATTAAAAATCCTAAGCACCCGTTTTGATTTCTACTCATAGTTATTGTTTTCTAGCACTAGTTATTGCTTTCTACTGCCGGTTATAGCTTTCTACTCAGCAGCACCAGTTTTGGTTTCGTTAAGCTAATCCAATAAGCATAGAAGATAAAAATTCTAAGCATTGGCTTCCCAGAACACTGAACAATTCGGTTTCCAATAATTCTTGTTGTGAATCAGATTCATGAATTAAACAAGGTAAGATATCCTCAACATTCACATAGCAAACATGAACCTAAAGCTCCTCTTAGTGAATCAAGCAAGGCAAGATAACACTAAAAATTAAGCTTTGCTTATTTTAGTGAAACACAGTGACAACAGTAGTTCTGTCTTGGATTCCCTAATCATATAATATATTAATATTGTTTAATGAAACACGGTGACAACTATTAAGCTTTGTTTATTTTAATAGTAGTTGTGCTTACTTCATGTTTTAAAGTCTCCATCCTTAAACACATGTAGCTAACACTTAAAATTTGAAAATGACAGTGGAAATCACAAGAGAAATTAATTGCAGTTAGCATTGGCCAATAAGAGAATAAGAATAGATGCAATTAGTGAAACACCAAAACCATGAAAGAAAAGATCGGAAACATATTTGAGTGTGAATACACCTTCATTTGAATTTAAACTTGTCACAAATCACCATGACTTTAAATATACAATAAACCGGAAGAACGGAATAATTCTAACATTATCACTCAAAATAAAATTATAAACAAAAAAAGAGTAAAAGCAGCTTACAAGGATGCACTTACTCAACTAAGGTCGTCACCAACTGAAACAGATGTATTTTCAACAAACTCAACCTTATAATTGGCATCAAATCAATGATAGACGATCTTCTGCACAAATATATTCAAAGTAAGCTATTGAAAGAATAAATTAGGCTATGTTTAAACTTTCTCAAAATTTAACAAAGTGAAAGGCAATTTGTAGAAAATTGACATTAAATGATCTCAGCTTTTATATTATACATATGGCAATTTGTTGAAAATTGACACTAGTCCCAATTTCACCTGAAGTTGTCGAATAAAGCTTATCCTAATACTGTCACAAAGCTATATCAAAGTTATTTCATTAGAATATAAGCACGATTTAAGTGTGAATCCACCTTCATTTGAATTTAAGCAACGAAAGAAAAGATCAGAAAGTTATTTGAGTGTGAATACGCCTTCATTTTAATCCTCCACCAGAAAACTCTCCAATTACTTAACACTAAAACAATCGAAACATCTTTTGCCCATTAAGAATGCAATCAACTTTCAGTTTCATACTCAAATAGCTAACAGTGTCCAATAAAAAATAAACGTTTATTAAGCCTATTCACCTTAATTTGCCACATAGCTCTTGTGCAAAGCATTTTATTTGAAAATTATTTTCATCTTTACTCTAACTTAATTAGATAAGTTCTGCATAAAAACTTCAGTCTGAAAGTAATTTCTCTGCCTAATGATTAGGTAGTCAAATAGATTACACTTTATAGTCATGAAATTAACAGATTACAACTTCAGCCATGAAATTAACATATTTCAATCAAAACAGTCAAACGAAACATATATACAATCAAAATAGTCAAACAGATTACAACTTCAGTCTTCAAAGACTCACTCCAGATCTCCACTTAACCGAAACATGAATGAGATTAAAATATCACAATTATGAGGTGAAATAGATAAGATATTCAAGTTAGATAAGATATCCAAGAAGGGATTTGAACTTATACTGGATTTCCTGCATTCAACATTCTATAATTCAATTTTGCAATAAGAACAAACTATAATGATGGGTCAATGCTGATTTGAACTATAAACCCTAGATTCAGTGACAGGAACCATGTATACAAGCTACTATTGAGAAGACATGAAAAATCTGCTGACTTGAACCATAAATCATAGAAACTATGTCAAATATTGAAAGAAGAAATAATAATCACAAGAGGAACAGAGAAATAAAGAACATATTGCAAGCTGCGTAAGTAGGTAACCTCTCATCCTAATATGGTTGAACAGATGCTGCATACGAGGATAAAAAGTTATCATATCATCCATATAAACCTCCACTCTCATCCTAATATGGTTGAACAGACATGAACTTAGCTTACTCAACATTAAGCAAAACAAATTTTACAAGTGACTACATATCATCTTCCCTGTGAGAAATTATCATACCATCCATATAAACCTCCACTGTCAGAACATATGGCAACTAGTAACTGTGATCCGGAAACAAATAACATATTGCAACATTTCTCACCTTCAAACACCACCAATTATCAAGGAGGGGAGTATTAGAACTCAAACAAGAAACAAAATATGTTGATTTCGAGATTGCAACTAACCTGGTGGCACACGATTGATGACGATTGTAACCAGAGGAGAGTAGTAGAGACAACAATCCAAACCTCGACTCAACGGTGGCGTGACGGCTGCGGAAATGATATCGTCTCCAATTTCTTCAAATGGAGTTCGAGCTTCAAACCATAGAAGTATCACAGTCACTACCGGAAGTTCCGGAAATATCTTCACTTGAAACACTTAAGAAGAAGATGCATTCATTGGCCTTTGAATCGAGGATTGGAACTTGTAAAAGGGGTTGGAGAGTTCGCCTCCGCTGTTACACAAGAAGGAATCAAGAGAGGCGGTGTGTGAGTTCAGAGGGGGAAGGAAGACTTTAGTTTTATTTATTTTTACAACATCTTTTTCTTCTTGCCTATAGGGTTTATTTAATGGTGTTAAAGCAAAAATAAAAGAAAGAAGCCTAGTAAAGCCAAAGAATTGACGCTACACTTCTCAGCAAGTTTTTTAGGTTAAAGTTATAGTGAGGTAAAATAAAAGTGCCGAGAGTTGTTTTACATATATATCGGGACTTTTTTAAAGATAAATCCCTAGAGTGTTTAAAGGGTTCTAGTGAGGTCGGAAAAAAAGTCTCTAGATATTTTATTTAAATAAATAAATTAATAACTCTTTTATAGTATTAAATCCCGAGAGTTTTTTTGTACGGAAATTTTTTTAACACCCGAGATAATTGTCCCGAGAAACTTAAGATTTGTACTAGTGAGTGATGGACGAACCTGATGAGAATTTTGAAGAAGGACATGTGCATTCGATTTCCCTTGCGCAAAGATTTTACTGCAAAGAATCAAGATAACTTGTTCAATACCAAAGGATTTTGGACAGATCGCAATTTATATAAAGCTAATCGAGAAAAGACTGATATTTGAAAGCTTTTTTACATTAAGAATCAATCAAATGGTGAATACATAATGATAAGATTATTTATATACTTGAACTGGAGGGTTTTGTGCTCCCGAGCCTCCCTAATAGCCTGAACAAGACACAATAGCAAGAGATTCCACACTTCGATTCCTCAAGCAAGTAGCGGAAGAGTAGTCCATAAACAATTGGAAAACGTGATCTGATATATAATGTTTTTGTCGGATTTTGCCACTGATACGGAATCCATGGATGACAGTGGTTCGTGCTGATAATTCTGGATGACAGATCGAGCGGAGGGCTTCGGGAGACGATTTTCGATGACAGATCGAGCGGAGGGCTTCGGAAAAGATTGTCAAAGACAGATCGAGGAGGGCTTCCTATGAGGCTAGGGCGTCTGGAATGATATTTAGTTTTGGTGTGAAAATTTTCGTGTAAATTGGTGGGAAATTTTATTGTTTAGGTGGGAAAAATAGTAATAATGAAGCAACCCAAATATTCCAGACGTTTTGCTGAATTTACAAATTTAACCTGATATATTACCCGGTGGTACAAGTAACCGTGTTATAAATATTTTATATAATCCGGATATAACAATGTTCAAGTTATTTACATACCTTTTGCCTTATTTTACATAACTTTATAACCCGGTTATTACAACATCCGTGTTATTATAGGTTTCCAAATTAAATTTTTTAAAAAACCGATTTTATATCTCATAATTTACAAGCCCAGGATATATTTTAAGGGTTATAAACACATTTTTGTAGTAGTAAAGGCACAAATAAAGGCCAAAACCAAAATACATTTTTATGCAAGGTAAGAAAACCCGAAAGAAAACAACAACGGACTTCAGCCAAAACAACTACAAAAACCCAACGCCATACATGCGGTATAGAAAGATACAATATACGAAACTCCAAACATGACTCCAACCAAAAATCCCTCCTAAAAAGTTCGGAACCCTGGTTTCCCACTCTTCCGGATCTCTCGGCCGTATTCCAAACCTACAAGGCAATCTACAACAATCGGTATAAAACCGTTAGCTAATATTCGCAGCATTAGAATCAAGGGGAAGGCACATGCACACATACATCAACATAACACAGAACATGCTCAAAACACATAAGTCCGGTTATTATCTTTTTATTATTAGGTCATATCCCGTTCTAATTCAACTTCTTTTGTGACACGAGAATCTCCCGAAACTTGCCTCGGTACCCACTTACTGCATGGAACGGTACGGATGCATCCGGCGGTCTAACCACACGGGCTAGTCGCCAAGAACCTCCTAACTCTACGGAAGAGCTAGACAAGTTGTCACCGCCCGTTATCATACACTTGGGCCAAATAATATATAAAGGTCGGTAATCCTATTCCAATTTTATAAGTTATAATGAAAGCAATAAAACACACACCACCAAACACGCACCAAATCTAATACATAGAATACGAGCTAAGTAAGTCCGGAGACTTACCTTATCGCCACACTCAACTCACACCACTCTCGCTTCCCTTGGGAAGGAGTCCACATCCTGCTCACAAGAAGATAACTATATCAACAACTCACTCAACTCAAGAAGTCTAAGACTTCTACACAAATGATCTACGCGAGATCATTTGACTCACATTCTAGGACCGCATCCTAGAATCTCTCATGCTCACATCACACTCAACACAAGCTAGAAGTCCTTAGACTTCTAGACCCTATGATCTCACAAGATCATAACCCATAACACATACTACAATAAACATGCCTAGTGTCAACAATCTCAACGGTATCACCACTATGCTAGGATACGCATATCCTAGCTCATAATCTCAACAACCAAATAACCACAACCTCAAGCCTAAGATACTCACAAGATCAACCAAACGCTCAACGTCTTACAACAATCGACAATCCTCAAAAACTCACCTAAGGTCCAAACCACTACTTGGTATTCACTCTAAGTTATGCTATATCCAGCCTATCATGAAACTAATACTAAAAATAACTAAATCGAGTAAGATCATAAACTTGGGGGAGAGGGTACTCACATGACGTCAAAAGATGGAAGACGATCTATGGATGTCGAATGCGGATTTGTTGGGCTTTAATCGATGTCGTTTCCGAACCTAACACCAAAGCTAACAAATTTAGCATATACGCTAAATTTGATCGTAACATATAATATATATAAATCTAAGGTGAAAACTCGTTTTCAAAATCATGGTTAAAAATAACTAAAACATTTTCCGGGGAAATTTATACAATTTATAAACATGGGTCAAAGTCCACAATCAACTTTCCGGGCAAAATATGGAACTTGAGAGACTTGGGTCATTTCCCGAAAATAAACTTTGGGCTAATTCTATAATATACTCACAAGAGAAAAATCTGCACATTTCAAAACATTGGGCCATTAACGCAAATACTAAACATGGGTTACTATTTGTAATTCAACCAAATATTAGTGGGCCCGATACCCTTAAAGGCTTCTTTATAATCCAATTGAAGGTAAGCACGCCGGGGAAGAGAATGCAGCAGCAGTGCCGGCGGCATGGGCGTTCCACAGGTGGCGAGGCATTTTCCGAAAGCCGCAGACGCTGGAGGATCTCCCGGTGGTGGAGAACACAGGTGGAGATCCGGCGAGGAGAAGACAGGGCAGAGCTTCGTTGACAGATCCGGTTCGAGGGAGGGGAAAACTGGGAGAAGGCTCGATCGATGTGCCTGGTTCCAAAGATCTTCTTCCCCGGTGCCGTCGATGGCGGTTTCTCCGGCTAATTCAGGGAGGCGGCAAGGCGGGATCTCCCAGGCGAGGGCTTCGGCGGTGGAGGAAGGGCAGGTTTGCAGGACGCTTTATTTGGTTCGATTGGGCGGAAAGGGAATCGAAGGCAGCTCTCCTGGTGACGGATTCGAGGGTGAGGGTTTCGATAGCATGAGAGAAGGGAGGACAGGCGGCGGCAATGCTCTTCTCCGACGGTGCTTGAGGAGGCGCATCCGGCTACTGGTTCGATTAGAGAGGAAGGTGAGTTTGAGTATAGTTGTTGTTGAATGTCGAGAGTGATGACAGGAGAGCTGTCCAGAGAAGGTTGAGGGGACTGTGTTGTAATAGAGGAGATAAGGAGGTGAGGCTGCTGAGTAGGGGAGTAGAGGGCTGGCACAGACAGAAGCCAGATTGGCTTAGCTTGGGCGGGATTCAACTGTGAGATGTCTAGAATCTGTGATGGCGTGAAGGCTGGGAGATGGTAGAGATTGATCATCTACTCAAGCTAGGAATAGCAGGGTACTAGCATAGGAGAGAGATGCTAGAAGAAGAAAAAAATAAAAATAAAATAAATGTTACGCTCAGGATGTGATACGCAATGGGTTTTAAATTTATATTCTCGTTATATTTATCCTAACTCCTAGCGAACCCGCAGTGTACGGGACGTTTGTAGTAGGGATAGTATTCCGAGGTCGAACACAAAGACTAAGGTGGGATTGATTCAATTTATGATTAAGTCTAGTGAAGATCTAGGTTAAGAAAAGAGAAAGAAATAAAGAAATTAAAATCTCAATTGTTTTTGGGTGGTTTTTCGGTGATCAATCAAAGATCTCAATTGATGTTTTGTACTTGGCTTTGTGTTTGTAAACACTTTTGATGTATTATATACAACTTTTATGTATTTGGATTTACTCTACTTGTGCCTTGTTGTAAGATTCAGTGAACTTGTTGTCATGGTAGGGTCAGGATCCATTTTGAGATCCTAGCCCAATGTAGCATTCCAAGTCGTGTGGATTTGGGGTGTTACAAGAGGATGCCTCCATAAGGGCCATTACCGATTTTAGATCAAATAGAAATTGTGACATGATTGGGTCATAGTGGACGGGCCGATAAAGACAACACGTTTTATACCCTATTGTGAAACAAGGCCGATGAGTCGGCTAGTTATGAGACCTATTGAGTTGATAGGAAAATTACATGAGATACCGAGTATCGTTGTCTCGGATTGAGGTGGGCGTTTCACCTCGGGAGTTTGTCAGCAAGATTATGTTGCTTTCGGGGTACCGTTGCACGTGTTGATAGTTTCCTCTTCGGATAACTGGTCAATTTTAGAGAGGATTTTTGTAACTCGGGATGCCATACAAAGAACATTGGTGCTAATTTGGAGAACCAAGTGTTATCTGAACACTCCCCTTGATCGAGCTTTTGTAAGATGCTGGTAAATTCATAGAAGAGAAAAAGTCCTATCTCTCAAATTGAGGTGTCCGGCAACAAAACATATGTCCAGGAAACGGCAAGCACGCCAAACAAAACAACGCAACATGCACGGTCAAGGCGACGTTGCATGGTAAACCCTTGTCAACATGATAAACAAAGCAAAACGTGACAACCTATGTGAAACAGACAACATATGTCAAAAAGTGGCTCAGGACCACATCAATGCCCATCTGTGCCCATTAGTACCTGTCCAGACAACGAACGTCATCTCCAAATCATCCAGGGCCGCAGCCCATACGTTCCCAACTCGGCCCATCTGTGCCCATCATTACCCGTATGGATCACAAAAGCCATCTCCAAAATCACCTGGGTCCGCAGCCCATCACTGCCCACCAGGGGCCAGCTGTGCCCATCAGTGCCCGTTTGGACCATGAATGCCATCTCCGATGTAACCTTGGAATGCCGAGTGAAGTAGACGGAACACATGTATCTTCATGAGCCTTATCGTCACCTCATCCGGTAGTATGTTGATAGCTTGAATTATAGTCTATATTTTGGGGTTAGTTTGGACCTTTTATCTTTCATAATCTGCATGTTTGTATGTATATTATGTGATTGTATTACCATTTCATCTACCTTTGCGGGAATCGAGGTCTACACCTAGTTTTGTTGTAATCGTAGGTAAAATGGCACGTTTTGCATCAAAAAGGAGCAAAAGGAATAATGAGTCATTTGGAGCTACATCCTAGAAGCATAGTCATGGATTAGAGATTTACTTTGGAGCAGATTCGAGAGATTTCACATTCTGTTGTGACTCACCTCGGTTGACCATAGATTCACCTCGACCGAGGTGATCCAGAGAGGCCGACTCGACCGAGGCGAACACCTAGGACGCGGCGGCAATATTTTATTCTCGGCTGATATCTTTTATATTTGGAAGGTGATCTTATATTTTTGGGCTTGGCTCCTGGAAGGAAGAAGATATATCAGATCCTATATTTTATATATTTTTATGGGCAAATATCTTTCTAAGATATATTATCTTTGGAGGGTTATTTTCTTATAAAAGGAGTTGGATTCCCACAAATCCAGGAGCTCGCATAGATCGTGCTATACCATCGATCAGGGTTTTACGCAGCAGCAGCCATACTGCAGATCGGGAGATTTGAAGAACCTTTTTGAAGGTTGAAGGAAGATTGAAGATTGTAGCTTTTATAGCTTTTGAAGGGTTTTTGTAAGATTATCTTAGATTCCCTTCCTTGTTGTCTTACTTGTTGGATATTTATCCAAGGAACGCTTTGTTGTGATATTTGATTCGGTTATTGAAGTCTTTTCATTAAATTCTTCTTGTTCAAATATTCACCTTCTTCCCATATATTTGATTAATACTTTCATGATGATGGGTGGCTAATTTCCTTGTGTGATTCTAGGGTGATTGGCTGAAGGTTGTGGGAAAAACAATGATAGAATAATCTTAGATTCCAGTAGGATCCTGAAAGTTCGAGTCTTTAATCTTAACCCTAAGCATCTCGTTCAGTCGATGAACATCTCGGCCGGGGTGGAATTCTTCTGACCGAGGTGACTTATCCGATCCTAAATTGAGAGTTAAGTGTTAGAGTTTGCCAAATCCTATTCTTATTACACCTTTCTGTTCAATGCAAGCCTAGGATGAGACTTACCCGGTAATTCCTTAGTTTGTGTATCTAAGATCATAAGTGTAGGTAATAAAGGTTTATCCTTTATTGGGGTTTGACTGTGCTTCCATCCCATCTTTGTGAGTTAACCTGAGACTTACCCGGTAAAGGTTGATTCTATTCCCTTAGATGGTGTGTTAGTTTGAGATTATAGTTCTTTATCTTGATTCCTTGAGACTTACCCGGTAATAGGAGTTACGGTTTAGGATTAGTGAGTAGTGAGACTTACTGTTACGCTAGGAAATAGCACAAAAAGCTTTACATTTATAAACTCGAACTAAATCCTAAACTACCTAGCGAAACCCGCAGTGTACGGGTCGTTTTGTAGAAAGGAAAGTATTCCGAGGTCGAACACAAGGACTGAGGTGAAACTAAGTCATTCAATGATCAAAGATAGTGTGAATCTAAACTATGATAAGATGAGGAATAAAGAAAATGGAAAACACAATGTTTTTGGAGGGTTTTGGATGATCAAACAAAGATCACAAGTATATGAACACAATCAAGCAACACAAACACACACTAACACAAAAGATAGGAAAATGGAAGTAACAAAGCGGATTCTAGAGTTTGGAAGTCCGGTTATGGCATAGACTCAAGCTATCTAATCACTCTTTGGATTTACTATGATATGTTGGGATTTAGCGTTTCTAGATTGGGATCAATTACCGGGTAGGTCTCATGGTCAACTAGTCCATTCCTAAGGTCTCATTACCGGGTAAGTCACTAAGAACCTAAGGATAGGAATTCTACACAAACTGGATTGTTACCTAGGGGTCTAACCTATCCTTACCGGGTAAGTCTCGGAAAGGGAAGTCCTAATCAACTATCCTAGCACACTTAGTCCAATGGCGGCTTGTGAGGCTCACCACTACCTAGGGTTTGTCATCTTAGGTATCTAAGATCGGAAATCATCGGGTAGATCTCTTCCCTCACTTAGGTTGATAGCATTAGATGACCCTAAGCTAAATTAAGTTCAACAATCACTAGGATTTCAACAACACAAATCATCCAAGGGTAAAAATCTAGGTTCATCCTATCATGCTTCTAGCCATAGCCCTTCTTTCCTTACTCTAGAATCGCATCCTATCTAGCCAACAACATTCATTTCAAGATCAATCTCCACAAATAAATCATGCTTGCAAATCATGGTCAAATGATGAAGAACAATCCAAAGAAAAGACATTAAAAGCATAAAATAGAAATTACCAAATTCTTACAAGGCTCCAAGAGCTAATCCAACTCGACAACAATGAAAGCTTCACTCGAATCCACTCTAATCTCACTCTAAAACGAGATTCTATACTAATCTCTTCTAAGAACACCCCTAATGGGTGCTTGGAAGGGAGGCAACAATGGCCAAATGTTTTGGGGAAGAAAGGTAGGTCAAAAGAGAGGAGAAGGATCCCCAATTACAGCCTGCAAAATCCTGTAAATACCCACTAGGATGCAAGAGCAATGGAAGAGATCGTGGCCAGCTGTCGATGTGGTCCTGGCAAGAATCACGGGCATAATCACGGCCGTGGAAAGGGCCTAGACCATGGTTTGTTCCAGAGATTGCTTCTAGGCTCGTTTAGCCATGATTTGGTGCATGGCTTGTGTTGGCAAGGTTCCATGAGTCCTCCTTAGCCCTTAGCTTGCATTCCAATGAGTCCGGAAGTGTGTCATCTCGAGGAATGATCCTCGGATGTATCGATTAGGCTCTTAAATCTCTCAAAATACCTACAAAGCAAGAAAAAGTCCGAGTAGACGTCTATCTCGACAAAATACGTGATTTGAGTGCAAACGCCGTGAACTAATGCTAAACCATGTATGAATGAGCGGGAAATCTATCTAAATGAGTGTCTAAAACTAGATCATAAATCGTGTTATCAAAATACCCCATACTTAAGGTTTGCTCGTCCCCGAGAAAATTCCCAACTATAGACTAAGAGATGACATGATTTATGCATGCAGAAAAATGGCAAAATCTTTTTGGAGTTGTGCTTCTAATGTTGGATCACCTTCATAGTCATGTTTCATGGCAATGGACAAGCAATTATGTATCAAATAAATGAAAGCATGGAAAGACAATTACACTTAACTTGATAGCATGCAATGAAATGTAAAGATGAAGAAGCCAAGATGATCATGAGCACGTCCAATCTAAATCACTTAGTCTTACACACATGCAAGTAGGTCAAAAGGACTTGTAAAATAGAAGGCCAAGAAACGTTGTGATTAGGTGGGAATTTTCCAGGCTATGTGATGCTAATCCGGGAAAGGAACTAAACAACCACAACTTCACATTTCTTATCAACTTCCCTCAAGTGTATATTTTTCTTCATTTTCTTCTCTTTCTTTTCTTTTATTTTTGAGACAATGGCATTGGTGTACAAAAGCCGAAACCTTGGTGATTGGCTATCCTCGGGCTTTTTCTATTTTTTCGAGGTGCATCCACACCGGGCACACATACCAAAGCTCGTTAGGACTATCGGTTTATTTGACTTTGGCAAGGCACCAACACCCGATCATGTGAAGTGTGCCGAGTTACTTGTCATTTAAACCGATGTCCCCAAACCTATATTTTTGGCTACACTTTCACAACAATTTTAGCACTTCATTCATGACATTCCTTTCATCAACAACTTCACCCCACACTTGCTTTTCACACACATCAACACACTAACATGCTCCTATTCCCGGATGGGTCAAAAGAGGTCAATTTTATCTCAATTGAGGTGCTCAAGCAACATGATCAAGATGAGAGGTAGAGGAAGATGAATTGCCTTAATCACTCCTAATTGATGTGCAAGAACTAGCATGCAATTTCGACTTTCAATCCTCAATTAAATCAAAGCAAGCATCATAATCACAAGTCATTCATGGAATTCAAGATAAGTATTTCAAGTCCACATATGCATCATCAATTAAACACACAAGGCCATCCATAGCCAATCCACAAGACAAGGTTCATCATTAGGGTCATATCCAAGCCTAGAAAGAACAAAAAATTTTAATTTTTCTGAATTTTTTGGAATTTTTGAAATATGTATGTACAATGCAAGACATAATAAAACATGTGACTAAAAAGAAACTATCCTAGATGCTAGTCATGCAAAAGATCATGCAAACCCCACCCCATACTTAGAAACACATTGTCCCCAATGTGGTATTCAAGTAAAGAGAGTGAAAGAAGGTTCTCACAATATAAAATGGTTTGCTTCGGTATTTGGGATGAACTCGTGTGGAGTGGTGGTGATGGATGATCGATCAAGCATGGTAGAGAGCTCTTCATAATCATTCCAACGTCGAGACCCGCGCCAAGGTATATGTGAGATGGGAGCTCTTCCATCTAACAAGACACCTCAAGCCGTCCAAGCCTCACGTCCGCTCCACCCATGTTTGAAAACGGAATCATCGTCATCAACTCGCCTTGCAAGGCTTCCTCATTACCTAAAATCTACCACAAACACAAAACACAAAAGCACACAAAAGCAAAAACAAAGGCAAAAGAGAAAAGGGAAAGAGTTGTACCAATGGGTTGCCTCCCATTAAGCGCTTCTTTTAGGTCATTAGCTTGACCATACTCCGTGGATATGTTAATCCACCTCGAATACCATGGTTTGCTTGAGGAGTCCAAGCAACCATCTTTTCCCGGAATCCATGATGACAAGAAAGGGCCACTTGATGCCCAAATAAGCTTTATGTTCTCTCTTCACCGGTGAGTAGTAGACTCCTTCATCACCGCTTCCTTGATGATAGTATAGAGTTGCAACCATAGGTGTCACCCCATACTTAGGCAATTTGTACTCCGCGGTCACTCCGGTGAAATGCTTGTCATCCTCATCCTCTATGATCCGAGGAAAGCCGATTCTTGGGAAGAATCCTTCATTGAAGTACTTCATAACCATCATGGATCCATCATGCTTGCCTCCATCATTCAATAATGGAGAATCCTTAGGAAAGGGGCTCCAATCTTCGTGTGTACTCCGGGCAAGCAAGAAAGGGTCGGAGGGAGCTGAGATCGGCTTAGGATGGACCACCACAGACCCTTCCACGGTCGTGGTTTGTACTCCACGGCCGTGGTTTCCTCTGTAGCCTCCCACGGTCGTGGTTTGTCCTCCACGGCCGTGGTTCATTCTGTCGCATCCGTTCCAAGTGGGCTCTTCATGTATGGTTCCGGGCTTGATGGCAAGGATGTCCGGGGATGAGAATACTTCATTGCACTCCTCTAACGGTGAAGGAGATGGAGGTGAACCTTGAAGAATGGTAGGATCTCTTAGCATAAGAGCATTCCTAATCTCCTCGATCTCCCTCCTCACTTGTTCTTCTCTCTCGGTATTCAATCTCCTTGCTTCCTTCAGGGCCAAATCCCTTAGCCACAATTGCTCTCGAGCTTCATTCAACTCTTCCTCAAGGCTTCTATTGGTTATGGTTGAATCGGGCAATCTTTGGATCTCCTCATAGTGAACCTCCTCTTGATGACATACTTCTGCTTCAAGCTCCATGTGGGAACTAGAAATGGAAGCAAGGTTGCTTTCTAGATCATCCATCTTCCTCAACATTTTCTCTAGCATTGATTCCAATCGATCTTCATGAAGTTGATGGTGAGGTTCCTCATGAGGTAATGTAATCATGTGAGCTTGATCATGGGACTCATGATAGACATTGAACTCTTCCCAATACTCAAACTCATCATGGAGAGGTCCTAGATCTTGGCTTTCCGTCCACTCCTCATACTCCATGTTGTCAAGGTCGTCTTGGAGGTACAATCCGTCCATGGAAAACATGAAAAGGCAAAGACAAAAACAACACAAGATCAAAAGTAACAAGAAAGATAAACACTAAAAACAATCAAAGGCAAATGACTTAATCTTAACCTAGTCCCCGGCAACGGCGCCAAAAACTTGTTACGCTAGGAAATAGCACAAAAAGCTTTACATTTATAAACTCGAACTAAATCCTAAACTACCTAGCGAAACCCGCAGTGTACGGGTCGTTTTGTAGAAAGGAAAGTATTCCGAGGTCGAACACAAGGACTGAGGTGAAACTAAGTCATTCAATGATCAAAGATAGTGTGAATCTAAACTAAGATAAGATGAGGAATAAAGAAAATGGAAAACACAATGTTTTTGGAGGGTTTTGGGTGATCAAACAAAGATCACAAGTATATGAACACAATCAAGCAACACAAACACACACTAACACAAAAGATAGGAAAATGAAAGTAACAAAGCGGATTCTAGAGTCTAGAAGTCCGGTTATGGCATAGACTCAAGCTATCTAATCACTCTTTGGATTTACTATGATATGTTGGGATTTAGCGTTTCTAGATTGGGATCAATTACCGGGTAGGTCTCATGGTCCACTAGTCCATTCCTAAGGTCTCATTACCGGGTAAGTCACTAAGAACCTAAGGATAGGAATTCTATACAAACTGGATTGTTACCTAGGGGTCTAACCTATCCTTACCGGGTAAGTCTCGGAAAGGGAAGTCCTAATCAACTATCCTAGCACACTTAGTCCAATGGCGGCTTGTGAGGCTCACCACTACCTAGGGTTTGTCATCTTAGGTATCTAAGATCGGAAATCATCGGGTAGATCTCTTCCCTCACTTAGGTTGATAGCATTAGATGACCCTAAGCTAAATTAAGTTCAACAATCACTAGGATTTCAACAACACAAGTCATCCAAGGGTAAAAATCTAGGTTCATCCTATCATGCTTCTAGCCATAGCCCCTCTTTCCTTACTCTAGAATCGCAACCTATCTAGCCAACAACATTCATTTCAAGATCAATCTCCACAAATAAATCATGCTTGCAAATCATGGTCAAATGATGAAGAACAATCCAAAGAAAAGACATTAAAAGCATAAAATAGAAATTACCAAATTCTTACAAGGCTCGAAGAGCTAATCCAAACCGACAACAATGAAAGCTTCACTCGAATCCACTCTAATCTCACTCTAAAACGAGAATCTATACTAATCTCTTCCAAGAACACCCCTAATGGGTGCTTGGAAGGGAGGCAACAATGGCCAAATGTTTTGGGGAAGAAAGGTAGGTCAAAAGAGAGGAGAAGGATCCCCAATTACAGCCTGCAAAATCCTTTAAATACCCACTAGGATGCAAGAGCAATGGAAGAGATCGTGGCCAGCTGTCGATGTGGTCCTGGCAAGAATCACGGGCATAATCACGGCCGTGGAAAGGGCCTAGACCGTGGTTTGTTGCAGAGATTGCTTCTAGGCTCGTTTAGCCATGATTTGGTGCATGGCTTGTGTTGGCAAGGTTCCATGAGTCCTCCTTAGCCCTTAGCTTGCATTCCAATGAGTCCGGAAGTGTGTCATCTCGAGGAATGATCCTCGGATGTATCGATTAGGCTCTTAAATCTCTCAAAATACCTACAAAGCAAGCAAAAGTCCGAGTAGACTTCTAGCTCGACAAAATACGTGATTTGAGTGCAAACGCCGTGAACTAATGCTAAACCATGTATGAATGAGCGGGAAATCTATCTAAATGAGTGTCTAAAACTAGATCATAAATCGTGTTATCACTTACCCGGTGATCTATTCCACTTTAGTAACACCTTCCCTATGCAAAAATCTCAACTATGTCCACTTATCTTTAGATCTTGAGTTGGAACCACAACTAGATGCTTTAATCCCTAGAATTGCATGTTTGCTTTATTGACTTCTTATTCATCTTTGATTGTGTTGATTGCTCTTGTGGTTAGTATTTACATAAGCTTACCGTTATCGACTTTGTTTCACCAAGTCCCTGTGATCGACCCCTGGAATTCCTTGCTTTTTACTACGATTGACCCGTACACTGCAGGTTCGCATCCTTGTGTTAAGCTTACGTCTAGGGTTATAAATTTAAAGCTTGCACACACCGTTTGGAGCGAACAAGTTTTTGGCGCCGTTGCCGGGGACTTGGTCTAGACCGAGCCGGTACGGTTTGCTCTTTGGGGCACTTGCCCCCGTGTCTACTAACCATTCTACTTGAGTGACTTTTGCAGGTTCTTTCTTAGGTATATGCGAAGAACCCACGCTGGGAAGGAAATCTTTCCTTACGATCCCGAACCAGAAAAGACATACAAGCGACGCTTAAGAGAAGCGAAGATGGCTCAACAAGACAACCGCGATCGAAGCAGAAATGGCGGTCATACGAGACCAGATTCTACTTCGATCGATGTAGGATCCAGTAGCTGATCCTTGACCGATGCAGGATCCAGTAGCTGACCCTCGACCGAGACAGGTTCCATTACCTGACGCCCCGGCCGATGTACTTCCACCTCGGAGGCCAGTCCGAGATGTTCTTCTTGCAGGAATCCCGCAAACCCTAGGTCAAAGGATGGACCCTAATCAACAACTAAGGCGTCCAGGAGTGAACCTAGGAAATCCAGCGGACCATGACTATGAACTTCGACCGCAAGTTCTATCCATGATTCGCCAATGCCAATTCGGAGGGCTAGAGAAGGAATCACCACATCAACATCTTCAAAACTATGAGATCTTGATGGAGACCTTGAGACCTCCGAGAATTGAAAACAACAACTACAAGCTAAGACCTTTTTACTTTTCTTTAAAAGATAGAGCTCTTACTTGGTATCAATCTCTTCCTCCAGGAAAAATCAGCATATGGGAGGAGATGACAACGGAGTTTTTGACCAAATTCTTTCCCCCCTCAAAAACAGTTGAAATGAGAGGGAAGATTAATGCTTTCATTATGAAGGACAAGGAGAGCTTGTCCAAGTCATGGGAGAGGTTCAAGGACATTATTTTGGATTGCCCACATCATGGGATTCCAAAGTTCAATCTCCAACTACTCTCCGCCGGCACCTTTATGGACATGGCGATTGACGAGGCTTGGGACTTCATCGAGAAGCAAGCCTTGCACATGGAGAAATACACCCACCAAGGAGCTGAAGGTGGAGTTAAAAGAGTTAATTTCCAGGAAACTCAGCCCAACAACAATCAACTCATGTCCTTGATGAATGACGTGAAGCAATTAAAGGAACTTTTGGTTGCACAAACCAAGAAGGAAGAGCAAGGGCAAAGGAACAACAACAACGGGTACCGTAACAACAACAACGGTCCCCGAAACAACTACAACCACCATAGAGGGTCCAATAGCAACAATTGGAGGGCGAATAACCAAAATTCTGGTAACAATCATTCAGACTCCAACTCTAATGATTCCTCTAACCCTTTCCTCTCTCCCCCTTCTTCTTCTTCTTATACTCCACTAAAGAGCCAGGGGCAAAGATCGAGTTCGTCCCAGCCAGAAAAGAAAGACACGGTTCTGGAGGCTATCTTGATCAAGCTCAACTTGCGAATAAGCCGAATGAAGCGCCAAGAGAACCAGGGAAGCTTCCAGCAAGGACAAAAAGCAACCCGAAGGGCCAGATCATGGCCGTAACTATGAGGAGTGGACTGAAAACTGCAGATCCAGTACCTCGGTCGGTGACAGTACCGACGCAGACCACCTCGGTCCAGATGCAGTCGAAGAACACTTCGACCGAGATCCCAACCGAGGCGGAGCAACAGAAAGCGGAGGGGAAGACTGAAATTTATGTTCCACCCCCTGCATACAAACCACCACTTCCATTCCCTCAGTCCAGAGCCAGAGCACATCTAGACAAGCACTTTGGTAAGTTCCTTGACTTGATGAATAAGCTACATATTAATATTCCTTTCATTCTAGGAATGCCCGCCTATGGGGAGTTCTTAAAAGAGATCCTATCAAGGAAGAGGAAGTTGGAGGACGTTGGTGAAGTTAGGATGACATCTAAATCTTCGGAGCTCATACAAATCATGAAGGAGAAGATGCCACCTAAATTGAGAGATCCCGGCTCATTTTGCATTCCCATTCAAGTTGGGGATGTCACTTGTGAAGCCCTTTGCGATCTAGGAGCCAGCGTGAGCATCATCCCGCTGGAGCTATGTGTGAAGATCGGACATGGAGAGCCCAAGCCGGTCAAGATTCGACTTTATATGGCGGATCGCTCCATTACCCATCCCGTGGGCATCTTGGAGGACGTTCCGGTCAAGCTAGGTAACTTCTACCTACCTATAGATTTTGTTGTACTTGACATTCCCGCAGATTATCCTGTTCCTATTATTCTCGGGAGGCCATTTCTAGCAACTTCGGGTTGCAACGTGGATTGCAAGAACGCCAAGTTGAAATTCAACGTTGGCGGCGATGAGGTGGAGTTCACACTACTTGCAGCCATGAAAGGGGAGCAGCTAACTGATGATATCTTCAACATCTACGATGAAGAAGAATCAAGAGAATGGTGAGCTCTATCCTTATTAACGATCCACTCGAAAGAGTTATTAGCTTCAGTTTAATGGAGGAAGGTATAGATGCTTCTTGTGATGCAGATATACGAAGCTTGAAGGCACTGGAAGAGGATCCAGGAGCTAAAACCGAGAAGCTAGTCCAGGAGACGAAGATCTCCAGTTTCGGTTCCAGTAGCAGTACCTCGACCGAGGCACTTTCTGGAGTGAGCGAGGCGACTGAAGAACACCTCGGTCAACGCCTCTGCGCCTCGACCGAAGTCGAAAGCGAGATGATTTTAACTGAGACTTCTGAAAGTCCAAATTTTGGATCTACTCCACTGGAAGGAGGAAGCAAGGATCCTCCTCAGAAAGCACCCCCCAGTTGTGGAGCTAAAACAACTCCCAATTCACTTGAGGTATGTCTTTCTTGGGCCGGATTCCACTTATCCAGTTATTGTTAGTGCTTCCCTTTCCGAATCTGAATTGTCTAAATTAATGCATGTCCTGAGAAAGCATCAAAAGGCTTTAGGTTACACTATAGATGATCTTATTGGCATTAAGCCCTCTTTCTGCATGCATAGAATTTTAATGGAGGTTGATCATAAGACTTCACGGGAACCTCAAAGACGGTTAAATCCGATCATGAAAGAGGTTGTGAAGAAGGAAATTCTTAAGTTGTTGGATGCAGGTATTATTTATCCTATCTCGGACAACAAGTGGGTTAGCCCGGTGCATGTAGTTCCGAAGAAAGGAGGGATGACCATTGTTACGAAAAAGAACAACGAGTTGATCCCAACTAGGACCGTCACGGGCTGGAGGGTCTGCATCGACTATAGGAGGCTGAACACGGCCACACGGAAGGACCATTTTCCACTTCCTTTCATTGATCAGATGCTCGAGCGGTTGGCCCAGCATTCACACTTTTGCTACTTAGACGGTTATAGTGGATTCTTCCAGATTCCTATCCATCCGGATGATCAGGAGAAGACCACTTTCACTTGTCCATGGGGGACATTTGTTTATAGGAGGATGCCATTCGGATTGTGCAATGCACCCGCTACCTTCCAGCGATGCATGATGGCTATCTTTTCCGAGTACATAGAGGAGATCATGGAGGTATTTATGGATGATTTTTCTGTATATGGTTCCTCTTTTGATGATTGCCTATCTAACCTTTCGCTAGTGCTGAAAAGATGTAAGACACTAATCTCGTTTTGAATTGGGAGAAGTGTCATTTTATGGTTAGTGAAGGCATTGTGCTAGGACACCTCGTTTCTAATCGAGGCATTGAGGTCGATCGCGCTAAGATCGAGACTATTGAGAAACTCCCTCCCCCTTGTTCTGTTAAAGGTGTGAGGAGTTTTCTCGGGCATGCAGGTTTCTACAGGAGATTCATCAAAGACTTCTCTAAGATTTCTAAACCTCTAACTAACCTCTTGAATAAAGATGTTATTTTTGAGTTTTCGTAGGAGTGTCTTGATGCTTTTTACAGGATTAAGAAAGCGTTGATCTCCGCTCCTATCATCGAACCTCCGGATTGGACCTTGCCCTTTGAGATCATGTGCGATGCTAGTGATGTAGCCGTAGGAGCGGTGCTTGGACAAAAGAAGGATGGACGGACCACCGCCATTTATTATGCTAGCAAGACGCTAGATGAAGCACAACGCAACTATGCTACCACCGAGAAGGAGTCATTGGCGGTTGTATATGCTTTCGAGAAGTTTCGTTCCTATCTAGTAGGGGCAAAAGTCATTGTCTACACCGACCATGCAGCCATTCGTTACTTGTTGGCTAAGAAGGATGCCAAGCCGCGCCTTATTCGATGGATTCTCTTGCTTCAAGAGTTTGACCTAGAGATCCGCGATAAGACGGGATCCGAGAATTCTGTTGCGGATCACCTCAGCCAGCTACCTGCATCTTTACGTGAGAAGGACGATCCGCCCATAGACAATTCATTCCCCGATGAGCACTTACACTTGTTGGAGCGTTTGATAGACTTACTTACTTCACCCCATGATCGAGGTGAAGTATGGGTGAGGGCACTTCCCATCACATTTGAGACGCATCATGGTCCAGCTAGCGATCTTAAACCAAGCACTTCTTGGGAGGCAACCCAAGGTATTGCTTTCTTTTCCCGTTTTCTAGTCTAGTTTAGATTCTTGAGCAACCGAGGTGATCAGGAGAAGACCACATAACTGGAAGGACAAAAGTTCGAAAATTTAAGAAGACAGAGGCATCTCGGTTACTGTCAGAGCATCTCGACCGAGACGATTCTTGAGCAACCGAGGCGACTAGGGTTTTTTGACGAACCACCTCGGTCCACACCACCTCGGTCCAGTCGAGACCATCTCGACCGAGGTGACAGCAGATTCTAGAAAGGGTATAAAAGGGGATTAATTTTCTCTCTCTTCACTTTCAACCCTCCTCGACCGCGGCGACAGATTCACCTCGCCTCCCTTGTTTCTTGCTCGTTTTCGACGATTTCTGTCTCCAAACTACGATTGAAGGATAGATGATTGTGTTGCAAGTACTGATCTGCAGGAAATCGAACCGATTCGGTCGAAACGAGGTAAAACAAACCGAAACCCTAACCTCTCTGTTTCGCTTCGATTTGGGCTTTGGTTGCCCCTGCATTTGTTGAGGAAAGGCTTAAGTACCCCATAGGAAGCAATTGTAGTGATTTTTGGGGGAAAAGAACTGAATTTCCAGAAGGAATTATAACCCAGTTTCCGCCTCGGTCCAGTTGAGCTGTGCCTCGGCCGAGGTGTTCTTGAGAATTGTCAGTCGACCGAGGTGACCTGACAGTAGATAAGTGAAAATGAGTTCTGATTGATGCCTTGTCCTTAGGAATAGTTCCTCACCTTCCCCTCCTTCCTCTTCTTCCCGACCTTACCGCCCGGTGATCCATGAGCGACACCGGGTAGATTATGACCGTATTTCTAGCCGTCTAGTGATTGCACCTCGCTTCTTGGACGTATCCGTGTTCGCCCCTAAACGAGCGTGCAATCAAGCTTTAAATTTATAAAACTAGAATAAAAGCAAGCGAACCCGCAGTGTACGGATCGGCGTAGATCATCAAGTATTCCAGAGTATCGAACACAGGGATTTGGGTGGGAACAAATTCAATTGCAGATTATCAAGCGAGTAAATATGAGAGTTTTGCAAATATTGGGAAAACAACAATCCTAAAGATCCAAGTATCCAACTGTGGCAATCGATTCAAGATTTACTATTGATATAAAGACAGAGTTGAGATATGCGAAGGTATGCTAATGTAAGGTAATCGTACGGTGAAGTTCCAAAAACCTTGTATGACTCACCTACAAGACACTCTCTATACAGGTTGTTGAGGCTTCAATATAGAAAGGTTCTAAAGGCAAGAATTAATGTCAAATACCCAAACTTGTAATACAAGGATCAAGACTAACTTAACCGATTGAGGTTGTGACACTCACAATCGAGGTAGAGGTTGTTGAGGCTTCACTACCACCTAGAAAAGGCAAGCCTAAACTAAGTTAAAGCAAATCTTTAACTTTGGAACAAAGTAAAAGCATGTTCGTAAACTTAAGAGAAATTACGGTTAGATCTTGAGATTCCACGGTCGTGGAACTCAAGCACAACCCGTAATTTAGGGTTCGTCGACGATTCTCTCAAACTCTCAGGGTCTAATCTGTTTACGATCGATCTATCATCATCTAAGCCACAACTATCAACCCTTCACCTTAGAATTGTTAAGGGTTTTTAGCCAATAACAGTCATGTTGATATCAATTCAAGAATTAAAAGATTGAAAGATGAAAACTTCCGAAAACTTTCAAGAAACTCCAAACCAATCTCAAAGTTACAATCAAGAACGAATAATGTCAATAATTCCAGAATAGAACGAATAAACACAATCTTAGGTAAGAAGGAAGAACGGGATGTCAATCCGTCTTCTAAGTCAAACCTAAACAAGAAGAGAAGTCTTCTTGCAAGAAACCTTCCGAATCTTCCGTCAATCTGGGAAATCTGGAAATCCCAACTTTAATCTCCACCAAGTGCGAGATTAGGGCAAATCCCAACACGAACTTTGATCTCCAATGGGATGTAAATGCTTCCAAACAAGAGTTGTGTCGCTAAGCGATGGCGTAAGCCAAGGTCTAAAGCGAGGTCGCAAAAGTGCGTCTAAGCGGGGATGACAGAATCTTGCTTCGTCCGTCTTTTTATAGGGCAAGATAAAATATCGGCCCGGCCCAATCTTCAAAAGATCGTGGCTTCAAAATGTGGCGAAAAAGATCGCCAAGATCACGGTCGTGGAAGTTGCCACGACCGTAATTTAGAGCGTGGAAAGTGTCACGGTTTGAACCATGTATTCCACCATCGTAATAGTTACTAGAATGCATCACGCCTCTCTTGCCATACTTCCACGACCGTGGAACTGAACGTGGAATAGAGTATGACCGTATTTTAGAGCGTGGTTTAGGGCAAGAACGTGATTGTTCCCTAGCCTCGTGCATTCCTCAAGTTGAACTCCATTTTGCTCCTAAGAATGCCCTCAATCCATGGACATACTCGATCAACTCATCTTTGCTTGATTCCGTTCGGAAATGGCTCCCAATCACCTATAATCAACATAGAACTAGTGTAGACATCCATATCGATAATATAGGCAAACTAGCTCACTAATGTAACAATGCTCAATCAAAGACTATCAATATGAATCAAATACGCTTAGAAAACGTGCCTAAAGTATCACAATATTTCATGCTAACAAATAACCCCATACTTGCAACTTGCTTGTCCTTAAGCAAGGTCTTTCAAAAGCCTTTAAAACAAGAGTTAGGATGAAATATGTGTACCTTCTCAAAGCAATACTTCTTTTGGATGAATGTGCTTTCGAAAGAATAGATCATTCTCAAACCTTGCTTCAATCGTTTATCAAACTTTCATACACTTAATCAAAGAGTAAAAAGCAAAGAAAACTCATGAATCAATCAAACTTCTATACAAGCATCATAACATTCAAACATTATCAAAATCAATCATAAGAAACTTTAATTTAGATCACCAAGTCATATAACATTCTTTTGATCTTAAGGACTTTCAAAGAAAAGGTCTAGAATATGGAAGGGAAGGGAAAACTTTAAGGGAATGTGGTGCATGAATCCGGGAAAGTGGACAACTACTTCTTCTTCTTTTGCGGTTTCCGCACACTTTCACTTTAGAGCTTCGCTCTCTTCCTTTCATTTTTTTTGACTTTACTTTTGGAGTTATGGATAGAGGTGCACAAAAACCAAAGCCTAGGAGATTGGCGTTTCTCAATTTTCATGAGATGCCTCAAACCCTTAGCGCACATATCATAATCCGCTAGGAATATCGCTCAATTCGACTTTGGCAAGACACAAACACCCGGCTATGTGAATGGTGCCGAGTTACTCGTCGTCGTGATTGACTCCCCCAAACCTACAATTTCTTTCTATTCTTTTGATTGCAATTAATTGCTCTCATGGCCCTCCCACATCAAACATGCCTTTTTCTATTCTTTTGATTGCAATACTAATATAACACATCCGGTAATTCATTACAACACAACAAGATCCAAAACATATATTATAGTCCACATATATACTATACATATAATCACGTCCATCATGCATAACTACAAACCTCATATCCATATCTATATATACATATATATATATATATATATATATATATATATATATATATACATATAAAAATCAAATTAACTAAGCTGCCGAGATCCGCGGAAGGAGTGGTGGTCCGTACATTCTACCCCGACTCATGCAAGTGATTTTGAAAATGAAAACTCAAAACCCGTGGGGTTCTGTTTATTCCTTATTCGGCCTTTAGAAGATTGCGAGTGCCATTTTTGTCAACCTAAGGCTCTGATACCACTTTTGTAACACCCCGAATCCGCGGGACTCTGGATGCTACGGGTTGGGACCTCACAATGGGTCCCGACCCTTAGCCTGACAACAATTTCACCGGATCTTTCAACATGGCACAAATAAAGGCAAAACCAAAATTCCTTTTAATGCAAATGATAAGAAACCCGAAGGAAAACAACAAAAGACTTCAGCCGATAATCAACACCAAAGATCAAAACGCCATACACACGGCATACCAACATAATAAACGAAGAATAAAACACAACCCGACTCCAACCAAAACCCACTCCTAAAATGTACGGAACCCCGGCTGCCCACTTTTCCGGATCTCTCGGCCGCTTTCCTAACCTGCAAGGCAATCTACAACAATCGGTATAAAACCGTTAGCTAATATTCGAAGCATTAGAATTAAAGGGAAAGGCACAAACACGATTAATTCAACATAGTCACACAACATACTCAAAGCACACAAATCCGGTTTATTATCTTTATTTATTAAGTCATATCCCGTTCTAGTTCAACTTCTTTTGTGATACGAGAATCCTCCGAAACTCGCCTCGGTCCCTTCTTCCGGCAATGGAACGGTCGGATGCCTCCGACCGTCTAACCAGCACGGGCCAGTCGCCGAGATCCCCCTAGCTGTCACGGGGAGCCAGGCAGTGATGTCACCGCCCGTTATCATACACTTGGGCCAAATAATATAAAGGTCGGTAATCCTATTTCCGGTTTAGTTGTTATAAACAGTAAAATAATAAACACACACCACCTAACACACAATAATGCTAATACAAAGAATACGAGCTAAGTAAGTCCGGAGACTTACCTCGTCAACACCCTCAACTCACAACACTCTCGCTTCCTTAGGGGAGGAAGCCCATAACCTGCTCACAAGAAGATCATTATATCAACAACAACCCACTCACAATAGAAGTCTTAGACTTCTGTACAAATGATCTACGCAAGACCATTGGCTCTCAATTCTAGGACCGCATCCTAGAATCCCTCGTACTCACATCACACTCACCAAAAGCTAGAAGTCCTAAGACTTTTAAACCTTCGGATCTCGCAAGATCATAACTCACAACACCACTAGCATACTCTCTTTCTAGTCCCACAATCTCAACAAACATATATCCACAATCTCAATCCTCCTAAGATGACAAGATCAACCAAACACTCAACACTTTACAATCCTCACAAGATAACAACACCTCAAGCTTTAGACCATTTCACAATCCTCAAACACTCACCTAAGGTCTAAAGCCACTACTTGGCATTCACTCTAAGTTATGCTAGATCCAATCTAACATGATACTAAAACTAAACATTACTAGATCGAGGTAAAGGATACTCACACGACGTCAAAAGACGGAAGTCGATCAACACATGTCGACTTGGACTCGTTAAGTCTTTATCGGGACGCTTCCGACCTATCATCAAAACTAGACAAATTTAGCCTATATGCTAAATTTGAACGGAATATATAATATGTATAAGTAAGGAAAACTCGTTTTTAAATGCCAATGTTAAAACTCGTTAAACCCTTCCGGGCAAAAATATGAAATCAAACCACTTGGTCAAAAATCCGAAATTACAACTTGAACCACAAACCGAATTTAATCCGACAATGGCATAATATATAGTATATTAAAATACAAGACTATCCCCGTAATTAAAATCCAAGGTTAAAATCATAAAACATTTTCCGGGCAATTCATACAATTTCATAAATATGGGTCATAATCTGCAATATAAAATATGGGTCCTTTTATGTAAATAAAAGAATTGCAGGAGGGTATAATTACTACACTCCAAAACCTGGGTACAAATCTACAATTATAAAAGATGAGCACAAATTGCAATTATACCAAAATTAGGGGAGTCCCGATTTAATTAACCCTAAAGGGTTTCTTCTTCAGTTGCCATAGAACGCAGGGGGCAAAGAAGGCGGCCGTTGCTGGTGTGGAACTGGCGGCGGTTCAACGGCCAGGCTTGGTAGGGAAGACGAAGACGGCGGCTGCTGGTGTTCCGGCAGGATAGGGCGGCAACACTGGGTGAGCCTTCCCACGTTTGTTGCTCCCTCCTAGTGGCTGCAGAGAAGGGATGAAAGGAAGGAGGAGCACTTGCGGCGGCCGAAGACTTCTTCGACGGCGTGGGGCAGCGACAAGGCTCCGATGGATTCCTCCGGTAGTGTGGCGGCGCCATCAAGGCGGGTGATTCCCGGTGAAGTTCAACAGAGGAAGGGAAATAGAGAGGGGAGGTGACTAGTGGCCTCGAGATCTTCGCTTCCGGCAACGCTATCCAAAGAAGGTGGGGGAAGGATAGTTCGAGAGCTACTTGCTGCGTGGGGAAGAGGGAGGTTGAGAGGAGCCTGATGTGTGGATGCAGGGAGCCCCCTGGTGTCGATGAAGGAGAGTAGGGGAGATGGTGAAGAAGAATGGAGGCGGTGAGGTTGTCATTCAGGTGAGATGCTGTGGATGGAGGTGAGAGGACGAGAGGGCCGAGAGGTTGTTGGGGAGTGTAGTTGCAGGTTGAGGGAGAGTAAGGGGTCAAGGATTGCAGCTTTGCAGGGAAAGCGAGGGGTCAAGAGCTGCTCATGTACAGGCTGTCATAACAATCAACACGGAGGAAAAACGGGAAGAGAAGAGAAGAATAAAAGAAAAGAAAAAGAGAGAAAAGGAAAAAAAATAAATAAAAATAATAGGATAGACTCAATTTCAAACATTCGGAACGGATTTCCGAGTCGGAAAACACTTCTTAATGATTAATATACGGAAAAAAAAAGTATCGAAAACGTGCCTAAAAAAAATTGGGTGTTACATTAGATCTCCTTAAAAAAAAGTTTCGTCCCGAAACTTCTATGCGTCGAACTTCTCGGTCCCTAAGGCCGAGGCATGAACTCTCAAACTAAGAAGGCTTACCTTATGATCTATACACACAAACTACTTGATCTACCACCGCAAGATATATCGGGTCATAAAGCACATTCTCACACACGCACAAACTACAAATGATATCAAACAAGTACATAACACAACTAAGGGAAGAAATAGGTCTAACCCGTCGATTCTATCGAAGCTACTAGCTTAGCGCAAAACTCAATCAAAGGTACTATCTTTCGTCTTCCTATAAGCCTCATTGGTTCCTCGTTTGCTACTAGATCATCGTGATTGACCACACGTCTCGAATCATGCATGTGCCCTCTCGACTAGTACCCATGAAACACCGGAGTAACACCCTCTACTCTTTGTGGCAACACCATCTTGTAAGCTACTTCTCCAACTCGTGCTAAGATCTCAAAAGGTCCGATATATCGGAATCTAAACTTCCTTCTCGGGTCTTTCTCAATGCAACATTTACATTATGTTTCTCTTTGATCGTCTCTAACTAAGAAGATCGAATCTTCCCATTTACACCTTGGCTTTGGTCCTTGTCAATCCAAACTTGATGTTACGTTCCCTCCATTCTTGTTCCAAGTTCTAGGTAACGAAGGAAGTACTTACTTCACCCGCTTCTACTAACGAGACACGTATGCTATTACTTTTATATCGTTCTTCAATACTCAACCAAAACCTTGTCTTCGAGAATTACTTGTACACTTCAAACCATCATTCCTGGAGGCAATTCAAAATAGTTGCCCCAATGAATCTCCTCTTAACTCTCAACAACTCCATTGTCAATTTTCATCCCACTCAATACTTCATTGTCATCCGGAGTAGGTTAGCCATAGATGGTGTTACTTGGAGAATCTCTTCACTAATCCGGTGATGACCAGCACATCCAAGAAAACTTGTAACTTCCACATTCTTCGGGGATTGTCATCCCGAGATAACTTGTCATACAACTTCTCTCTTCTTCGAGAGTAGACAAAAATATCTTATCCGGTCATTAGTAAGCCCATATGGAATTATTTCAACTCGTAGTGACCATGATTTTTCCGGAATGTCATATTTGCAATATCCTAGTCTCGAATTCTCACTTGGTGGCAATCAGCCTGTAAGACAATTTTAGTATAGACTACCAACCTTTGCAACCGACCAAGTAGATCACCTATCTGTAGTGAGGGATACTCGTTCTTCATTGTTATCTTGTTCGGCTAACGGTAATTGATGTACAAGCGGAGATAACCGTCTCTCTTTTCGCAAACTGGTGTTGTCCATAACCACTTCATATCAAGAGTTTAAGATATATTCCAATATGAACTTCAAATCGAGAGTTCAAGATAACCTTCGGATTTCTCCATAACATTTCACTAATTCTAATGGACTGTTTTCAATAAGTTCTTGCAAATGCTCCTTCACTTGCTTCCACAACTCATGTCTCTTCACAAGTGTCATTCCATACGGCGCCTTAGATATTGTAATCGAGTCAAGCTTGACCTTAGTGGAAAAATCCACATTTTGACAGGTTGGGAAATAATCCACATCACTTCTTCTTCTACTGTGATATCTCGGTTTTTGTCTTTCCTTCTTTCGTCCCATAAATAAAACCTACACAACCTTGCTTTAAAACTTGACAGGTGGTCATGATACCAATGGTCTTCCCGATCTGTTGAGGTGACATCCTTTAAACACGTTTTTTTTTATCTTTAGCTAAAATGTTTACCATCCTCTTTTAGAGATCCTTCATCTCTTGAACTCAAGAGACTTGCTCGAGTCTTCTAACTCTTGTAGCCTTATTTAAGTAATCCTATAACTTAATCTCATCCTCCCTCTTTGATGACATGATTGTAAAATCTTCTAAGGTTTCTCACTTATGAGCAGCCATAAGGGTCCAATCGGTAGGACTTAACCGTGTTTCAAAACGATTGACCTTATCTTCTTCACTTTCCGGGACATCCCAACATATGGGAGAAGCTCTTCATATTCTACATAAGCTTTCACCATAGACATCTTTTCTTCAATCTTCCATATACTTTTTGTACATCTCTTGTCAACGTCAAACTTCAAAACTTCGATTTTCTCTTACTCTTGTTGGTCACCTTATGCATCTCTCGGTATTCCATGAACAACTTCAGAACTGTACCGGTATGCCCTGTGGAAAATGCTAGAAGAAACTCCCCATCCAAAACCACTAAAATATCAAACTCTTTACATCTCCAGGTACTAACATCATAACTCTAAGCTTGCAGCGTTGCCCTAATCTAGGTCCTCTCTTTCACGCCATATCCACCACGTCTCTTCCGTGTGAGTCTAGAAACTTGACTTATCCCTTGCCTGCGGTAACGTATCATCCATCTCATACCCTGCATCCTCTATATAATCCCGTTTACGTACCATCTCCATGACACCTTACCTTCTTCTTGATTCACTACTTCCCCTTTTACCGTAGTCAACCTTTAAAACTCTAATTCGTGTCGTTCTTCCATATTCCAATTCCATGACCTACAAAGGTCGCATAAGGTCATCCAAATCCCTTTCTATGCCCATAATCTTGTTTGCTCATCCCCTCTACACTCACCAATAGACAACCCGCACTTGTGCGTTCTCAGTTGTCACCGATTAACTGGTATCTGACCTTCTCCGAAGTCAACGACTTATTATTCACTACACTTCTCATGTTACCATTCTCATGAAGGCTACCCTCCTCGGGGTACTTTACCTTAAACTCCGTTAGTTCTTTCTTCATTCCATGCTTCCTCTTCTTTATAAGGTAACTATATCTTCTTTGTCTTGTTGTTTCATGTAACTCCCTTTCATAGACTTAACTATTCTCTTTTTTTTTTCTTTCAAGAGCACCTTCTCAAATATTATAACCTTAGCTAGCATCCCCTCGCATCCCTCTTGGTTGATATCTTAAGTCTTTCGATCAAAACTCCTTGTTTCGTCTTTCACCTTCTTGGGATCATCATTTATACACTCTTCCTCCTTCTTGGCGTTTCATAGCCTTATCATCATTACGGAAACCGCTTAACTCCACGTGAATCCGCACCACGTCCTTCTTCTCATAACTCTAGTGATGTTGACACTTTACTTATTGGTACCTCGTAAGCTTAACTTACGGTATCTTAAATCTTTATCAAATGGTTCGATCACTCTTCTCGTCTTGACTCCAAAGCTTAGGAACACCTATAGAAAACTTCACGTCTTGAAGGAATACCACCTTTAACCTTGCTAGAGTGTATCCATCTCCTTCTCGATTCGTATCTTTAGTTGTCCACGCGTCTTCTAGAAGAACGTAAGTCCGTTTTTACTATTGGTCTCGTTGTTGTACAATCCCGGTTTCTTTATAACCACTTATATTCCTTAACATTGCTCCCTTTACTTGTATTGCTCCATCTCGATCTCTCTTTAGTTATCTCGAGTTCTTCTTTCTACTTGTTTGTCCTTCTTTTATGTCATCTCTAATCCTCTTCTTCGATGTCCTTTTCTAATAATCCGAGAGACGCCATGGTGTTCGTCAACACGAAACGCTCAACTCGATACTTGAGCGTACTCCTGCACGTATGAACGCTATTCAAATCCAACATCGTCGTCTTAAAGGTGATGTTATCTTTCCGTTGTCCTAACAATAAGGTCCCATACTATATACTACTATACATAAGAGTCCTTACATAAACTTACATATGTCCTATGTCCACATAATACTAATATAACACATCCGGTAATTCATAACAACACAACAAGATCCAAAACATATATTATAGTCCACATATATACTATACATATAATCACGTCCATCATGCATAACTACAAACCTCATATCCATATCTATATATACATATATATATATATATATATATACATATCAAAATCCAATAAACTAAGCTGCCGAGATCCGGGGAAGGAGTGGTGGTCCGTACATTCTACCCCGACTCATGCAAGTGATTTTGAAAACGAAAACTCAAAACCCGTGGGGTTCTGTTTATTCCTTATTCGGCCTTTAGAAGATTGCGAGTGCCATTGTTGTCAACGTAAAACTCTGATACCACTTTTGTAACACCCCGAATCCGCGGGACTCGGGATGCTACGGGTTGGGACCTCACAATGGGTCCCGACCCTTAGCCTGACAACAATTTCACCGGATCTTTCAACATGGCACAAATAAAGGCAAAACCAAAATTCCTTTTAATGCAAATGATAAGAAACCCGAAGGAAAACAACAAAAGACTTCAGCCGATAATCAACACCAAAGATCAAAACGCCATACACACGGCATACCAACATAATAAACGAAGAATAAAACACAACCCGACTCCAACCAAAACCCACTCCTAAAATGTACGGAACCCCGGCTGCCCACTTTTCCGGATCTCTCGGCCGCTTTCCTAACCTGCAAGGCAATCTACAACAATCGGTATAAAACCGTTAGCTAATATTCGAAGCATTAGAATTAAAGGGAAAGGCACAAACACAATTAATTCAACATAGTCACACAACATACTCAAAGCACACAAATCCGGTTTATTATCTTTATTTATTAAGTCATATCCCGTTCTAGTTCAACTTCTTTTGTTACACGAGAATCCTCCGAAACTCGCCTCGGTCCCTTCTTCCGGCAATGGAACGGTCGGATGCATCCGACCGTCTAACCAGCACGGGCCAGTCGCCGAGATCCCCCTAGCTCTCACGGGGAGCCAGGCAGTGATGTCACCGCCCGTTATCATACACTTGGGCCAAATAATATAAAGGTCGGTAATCCTATTTCCGGTCTAGTTGTTATAAACAGTAAAATAATAAACACACACCACCTAACACACAATAATGCTAATACAAAGAATACGAGCTAAGTAAGTCCGGAGACTTACCTCGTCAACACCCTCAACTCACAACACTCTCGCTTCCTTAGGGGAGGAAGCCCATAACCTGCTCACAAGAAGATCATTATATCAACAACAACCCACTCACAATAGAAGTCTTAGACTTCTTTACAAATGATCTACGCAAGACCATTGGCTCTCAATTCTAGGACCGCATCCTAGAATCCCTCGTACTCACATCACACTCACCAAAAGCTAGAAGTCCTAAGACTTTTAAACCTTCGGATCTCGCAAGATCATAACTCACAACACCACTAGCATACTCTCTTTCTAGTCCCACAATCTCAACAAACATATATCCACAATCTCAATCCTCCTAAGATGACAAGATCAACCAAACACTCAACACTTTACAATCCTCACAAGATAACAACACCTCAAGCTTTAGACCATTTCACAATCCTCAAACACTCACCTAAGGTCTAAAGCCACTACTTGGCATTCACTCTAAGTTATGCTATATCCAATCTAACATGATACTAAAACTAAACATTACTAGATCGAGGTAAAGGATACTCACACGACGTCAAAAGACGGAAGTCGATCAACACATGTCGACTTGGACTCGTTAGGTCTTTATCGGGACGCTTCCGACCTATCACCAAAACTAGACAAATTTAGCCTATATGCTAAATTTGAACGGAATATATAATATGTATAAGTAAGGAAAACTCGTTTTTAAATGCCAATGTTAAAACTCGTTAAACCCTTCCGGGCAAAAATATGAAATCAAACCACTTGGTCAAAAATCCGAAATTACAACTTGAACCACAAACCGAATTTAATCCGACAATGGCATAATATATAGTATATTAAAATACAAGACTATCCCCGTAATTAAAATCCAAGGTTAAAATCATAAAACATTTTCCGGGCAATTCATACAATTTCATAAATATGGGTCATAATCTGCAATATAAAATATGGGTCCTTTTATGTAAATAAAAGAATTGCAGGAGGGTATAATTACTACACTCCAAAACCTGGGTACAAATCTGCAATTATAAAAGATGGGCACAAATTGCAATTATACCAAAATTAGGGGAGTCCCGATTTAATTAACCCTAAAGGGTTTCTTCTTCAGTTGCCATAGAACGCATGGGGCAAAGAAGGCGGCCGTTGCTGGTGTGGGAACTGGCGGCGGTTCAACGGCCAGGCTTGGTAGGGAAGACGAAGACGGCGGCTGCTGGTGTTCCGGCAGGATAGGGCGGCAACACAGGGCAAGCCTTCCCACGTTTGTTGCTCCCTCCTAGTGGCTGCAGAGAAGGGATGAAAGGAAGGAGGAGCACTTGCGGCGGCCGAAGACTTCTTCGACGGCGTGGGGCAGCGACAAGGCTCCGATGGATTCCTCCGGTAGTGTGGCGGCGCCATCAAGGCGGGTGATTCCCGGTGAGGTTCAACAGAGGAAGGGAAATAGAGAGGGGAGGTGACTAGTGGCCTCGAGATCTTCGCTTCCGGCAATGCTATCCAAAGAAGGTGGGGGAAGGATAGTTCGAGAGCTACTTGCTGCGTGGGGAAGAGGGAGGTTGAGAGGAGCCTGATGTGTGGATGCAGGGAGCCCCCTGGTGTCGATGAAGGAGAGTAGGGGAGATGGTGAAGAAGAATGGAGGCGGTGAGGTTGTCATTCAGGTGAGATGCTGTGCATGGAGGTGAGAGGACGAGAGGGCCGAGAGGTTGTTGGGGAGTGTAGTTGCAGGTTGAGGGAGAGTAAGGGGTCAAGGATTGCAGCTTTGCAGGGAAAGCGAGGGGTCAAGAGCTGCTCATGTACAGGCTGTCATAACAATCAACACAGAGGAAAAACGGGAAGAGAAGAAAAGAATAAAAGAAAAGAAAAAGAGAGAAAAGGAAAAAAAAATAAATAAAAATAATAGGATAGACTCAATTTCAAACATTCGGAACGGATTTCCGAGTCGGAAAACACTTCTTAATGATTAATATACGGAAAAAAAAAAGTATCGAAAACGTGCCTAAAAAAAATTGGGTGTTACATTAGATCTCCTTAAAAAAAAGTTTCGTCCCGAAACTTCTATGCGTCGAACTTCTCGGTCCCTAAGGCCGAGGCATGAACTCTCAAACTAAGAAGGCTTACCTTATGATCTATACACACAAACTACTTGATCTACCACCGCAAGATATATCGGGTCATAAAGCACATTCTCACACACGCACAAACTACAAATGATATCAAACAAGTACATAACACAACTAAGGGAAGAAATAGGTCTAACCCGTCGATTCTATCGAAGCTACTAGCTTAGCGCAAAACTCAATCAAAGGTACTATCTTTCGTCTTCCTATAAGCCTCATTGGTTCCTCGTTTGCCACTAGATCATCGTGATTGACCACACGTCTCGAATCATGCATGTGCCCTCTCGACTAGTACCCATGAAACACCGGGGGAACACCCTCTACTCTTTGTGGCAACACCATCTTGTAAGCTACTTCTCCAACTCGTGCTAAGATCTCAAAAGGTCCGATATATCGGAATCTAAACTTCCTTCTCGGGTCTTTCTCAATGCAACATTTACATTATGTTTCTCTTTGATCGTCTCTAACTAAGAAGATCGAATCTTCCCATTTACACCTTGGCTTTGGTCCTTGTCAATCCAAACTTGATGTTACGTTCCCTCCATTCTTGTTCCAAGTTCTAGGTAACGAAGGAAGTACTTACTTCACCCGCTTCTACTAACGAGACACGTATGCTATTACTTTTATATCGTTCTTCAATACTCAACCAAAGCCTTGTCTTCGAGAATTACTTGTACACTTCAAACCATCATTCCTGGAGGCAATTCAAAATAGTGGCCCCAATGAATCTCCTCTTAACTCTCAACAACTCCATTGTCAATTTTCATCCCACTCAATACTTCATTGTCATCCGGAGTAGGTTAGCCATAGATGGTGTTACTTGGAGAATCTCTTCACTAATCCGGTGATGACCAGCACATCCAAGAAAACTTGTAACTTCCACATTCTTCGGGGATTGTCATCCCGAGATAACTTGTCATACAACTTCTCTCTTCTTCGAGAGTAGACAAAAATATCTTATCCGGTCATTAGTAAGCCCATATGGAATTATTTCAACTCGTAGTGACCATGATTTTTCCGGAATGCCATATTTGCAATATCCTAGTCTCGAATTCTCACTTGGTGGCAATCAGCCCGTAAGTCAATTTTAGTATAGACTACCAACCTTTGCAACCGACCAAGTAGATCACCTATCTGTAGTGAGGGATACTCGTTCTTCATTGTTATCTTGTTCGGCTAACGATAATTGATGTACAAGCGGAGATAACCGTCTCTCTTTTCGCAAACTGGTGTTCTCCATAACCACTTCATATCAAGAGTTTAAGATATATTCCAATATGAACTTCAAATCGAGAGTTCAAGATAACCTTCGGATTTCTCCATAACATTTCACTAATTCTAATGGACTCTTTTCAATAAGTTCTTGCAAATGCTCCTTCACTTGCTTCCACAACTCATGTCTCTTCACAAGTGTCATTCCATACGGCACCTTAGATATTGTAATCGAGTCAAGCTTGACCTTAGTGGAAAAATCCACATTTTGACAGGTTGGGAAATAATCCACATCACTTCTTCTTCTACTGTGATATATCGGTTTTTGTCTTTCCTTCTTTCGTCCCATAAATAAAACCTACACAACCTTGCTTTAAAACTTGACAGGTGGTCATGATACCAATGGTCTTCCCGATCTGTTGAGGTGACATCCTTTAAACACGTTTTTTTTTTATCTTTAGCTAAAATGTTTACCATCCTCTTTTAGAGATCCTTCATCTCTTGAACTCAAGAGACTTGCTCGAGTCTTCTAACTCTTGTAGCCTTATTTAAGTAATCCTATAACTTAATCTCATCCTCCCTCTTTGATGACATGATTGTAAAATCTTCTAAGGTTTCTCACTTATGAGCAGCCATAAGGGTCCAATCGGTAGGACTTAACCGTGTTTCAAAACGATTGACCTTATCTTCTTCACTTTCCGGGACATCCCAACATATGGGAGAAGCTCTTCATATTCTACATAAGCTTTCACCATAGACATCTTTTCTTCAATCTTCCATATACTTTTTGTACATCTCTTGTCAACGTCAAACTTCAAAACTTCGATTTTCTCTTACTCTTGTTGGTCACCTTATGCATCTCTCGGTATTCCATGAACAACTTCAGAACTGTACCGGTATGCCCTGTGGAAAATGCTAGAAGAAACTCCCCATCCAAAACCACTAAAATATCAAACTCTTTACATCTCCAGGTACTAACATCATAACTCTAAGCTTGCAGCGTTGCCCTAATCTAGGTCCTCTCTTTCACGCCATATCCACCACGTCTCTTCCGTGTGAGTCTAGAAACTTGACTTATCCCTTGCCTGCGGTAACGTATCATCCATCTCATACCCTGCATCCTCTATATAATCCCGTTTACGTACCATCTCCATGACACCTTACCTTCTTCTTGATTCACTACTTCCCCTTTTACCGTAGTCAACCTTTAAAACTCTAATTCGTGTCGTTCTTCCATATTCCAATTCCATGACCTACAAAGGTCGCATAAGGTCATCCAAATCCCTTTCTATGCCCATAATCTTGTTTGCTCATCCCCTCTACACTCACCAATAGACAACCCGCACTTGTGCGTTCTCAGTTGTCACCGATTAACTGGTATCTGACCTTCTCCGAAGTCAACGACTTATTATTCACTACACTTCTCATGTTACCATTCTCATGAAGGCTACCCTCCTCGGGGTACTTTACCTTAAACTCCGTTAGTTCTTTCTTCATTCCATGCTTCCTCTTCTTTATAAGGTAACTATATCTTCTTTGTCTTGTTGTTTCATGTAACTCCCTTTCATAGACTTAACTATTCTCTTTTTTTTTTCTTTCAAGAGCACCTTCTCAAATATTATAACCTTAGCTAGCATCCCCTCGCATCCCTCTTGGTTGATATCTTAAGTCTTTCGATCAAAACTCCTTGTTTCGTCTTTCACCTTCTTGGGATCATCATTTATACACTCTTCCTCCTTCTTGGCGTTTCATAGCCTTATCATCATTACGGAAACCGCTTAACTCCACGTGAATCCGCACCACGTCCTTCTTCTCATAACTCTAGTGATGTTGACACTTTACTTATTGGTACCTCGTAAGCTTAACTTACGGTATCTTAAATCTTTATCAAATGGTTCGATCACTCTTCTCGTCTTGACTCCAAAGCTTAGGAACACCTATAGAAAACTTCACGTCTTGAAGGAATACCACCTTTAACCTTGCTAGAGTGTATCCATCTCCTTCTCGATTCGTATCTTTAGTTGTCCACGCGTCTTCTAGAAGAACGTAAGTCCGTTTTTACTATTGGTCTCGTTGTTGTACAATCCCGGTTTCTTTATAACCACTTATATTCCTTAACATTGCTCCCTTTACTTGTATTGCTCCATCTCGATCTCTCTTTAGTTATCTCGAGTTCTTCTTTCTACTTGTTTGTCCTTCTTTTATGTCATCTCTAATCCTCTTCTTCGATGTCCTTTTCTAATAATCCGAGAGACGCCATGGTGTTCGTCAACACGAAACGCTCAACTCGATACTTGAGCGTACTCCTGCACGTATGAACGCTATTCAAATCCAACATCGTCGTCTTAAAGGTGATGTTATCTTTCCGTTGTCCTAACAATAAGGTCCCATACTATATACTACTATACATAAGAGTCCTTACATAAACTTACATATGTCCTATGTCCACATAATACTAATATAACACATCCGGTAATTCATAACAACACAACAAGATCCAAAACATATATTATAGTCCACATATATACTATACATATAATCACGTCCATCATGCATAACTACAAACCTCATATCCATATCTATATATACATATATATATATATATATATATACATATCAAAATCCAATAAACTAAGCTGCCGAGATCCGGGGAAGGAGTGGTGGTCCGTACATTCTACCCCGACTCATGCAAGTGATTTTGAAAACGAAAACTCAAAACCCGTGGGGTTCTGTTTATTCCTTATTCGGCCTTTAGAAGATTGCGAGTGCCATTGTTGTCAACGTAAAACTCTGATACCACTTTTGTAACACCCCGAATCCGCGGGACTCGGGATGCTACGGGTTGGGACCTCACAATGGGTCCCGACCCTTAGCCTGACAACAATTTCACCGGATCTTTCAACATGGCACAAATAAAGGCAAAACCAAAATTCCTTTTAATGCAAATGATAAGAAACCCGAAGGAAAACAACAAAAGACTTCAGCCGATAATCAACACCAAAGATCAAAACGCCATACACACGGCATACCAACATAATAAACGAAGAATAAAACACAACCCGACTCCAACCAAAACCCACTCCTAAAATGTACGGAACCCCGGCTGCCCACTTTTCCGGATCTCTCGGCCGCTTTCCTAACCTGCAAGGCAATCTACAACAATCGGTATAAAACCGTTAGCTAATATTCGAAGCATTAGAATTAAAGGGAAAGGCACAAACACAATTAATTCAACATAGTCACACAACATACTCAAAGCACACAAATCCGGTTTATTATCTTTATTTATTAAGTCATATCCCGTTCTAGTTCAACTTCTTTTGTTACACGAGAATCCTCCGAAACTCGCCTCGGTCCCTTCTTCCGGCAATGGAACGGTCGGATGCATCCGACCGTCTAACCAGCACGGGCCAGTCGCCGAGATCCCCCTAGCTCTCACGGGGAGCCAGGCAGTGATGTCACCGCCCGTTATCATACACTTGGGCCAAATAATATAAAGGTCGGTAATCCTATTTCCGGTCTAGTTGTTATAAACAGTAAAATAATAAACACACACCACCTAACACACAATAATGCTAATACAAAGAATACGAGCTAAGTAAGTCCGGAGACTTACCTCGTCAACACCCTCAACTCACAACACTCTCGCTTCCTTAGGGGAGGAAGCCCATAACCTGCTCACAAGAAGATCATTATATCAACAACAACCCACTCACAATAGAAGTCTTAGACTTCTTTACAAATGATCTACGCAAGACCATTGGCTCTCAATTCTAGGACCGCATCCTAGAATCCCTCGTACTCACATCACACTCACCAAAAGCTAGAAGTCCTAAGACTTTTAAACCTTCGGATCTCGCAAGATCATAACTCACAACACCACTAGCATACTCTCTTTCTAGTCCCACAATCTCAACAAACATATATCCACAATCTCAATCCTCCTAAGATGACAAGATCAACCAAACACTCAACACTTTACAATCCTCACAAGATAACAACACCTCAAGCTTTAGACCATTTCACAATCCTCAAACACTCACCTAAGGTCTAAAGCCACTACTTGGCATTCACTCTAAGTTATGCTATATCCAATCTAACATGATACTAAAACTAAACATTACTAGATCGAGGTAAAGGATACTCACACGACGTCAAAAGACGGAAGTCGATCAACACATGTCGACTTGGACTCGTTAGGTCTTTATCGGGACGCTTCCGACCTATCACCAAAACTAGACAAATTTAGCCTATATGCTAAATTTGAACGGAATATATAATATGTATAAGTAAGGAAAACTCGTTTTTAAATGCCAATGTTAAAACTCGTTAAACCCTTCCGGGCAAAAATATGAAATCAAACCACTTGGTCAAAAATCCGAAATTACAACTTGAACCACAAACCGAATTTAATCCGACAATGGCATAATATATAGTATATTAAAATACAAGACTATCCCCGTAATTAAAATCCAAGGTTAAAATCATAAAACATTTTCCGGGCAATTCATACAATTTCATAAATATGGGTCATAATCTGCAATATAAAATATGGGTCCTTTTATGTAAATAAAAGAATTGCAGGAGGGTATAATTACTACACTCCAAAACCTGGGTACAAATCTGCAATTATAAAAGATGGGCACAAATTGCAATTATACCAAAATTAGGGGAGTCCCGATTTAATTAACCCTAAAGGGTTTCTTCTTCAGTTGCCATAGAACGCAGGGGGCAAAGAAGGCGGCCGTTGCTGGTGTGGGAACTGGCGGCGGTTCAACGGCCAGGCTTGGTAGGGAAGACGAAGACGGCGGCTGCTGGTGTTCCGGCAGGATAGGGCGGCAACACAGGGCGAGCCTTCCCACGTTTGTTGCTCCCTCCTAGTGGCTGCAGAGAAGGGATGAAAGGAAGGAGGAGCACTTGCGGCGGCCGAAGACTTCTTCGACGGCGTGGGGCAGCGACAAGGCTCCGATGGATTCCTCCGGTAGTGTGGCGGCGCCATCAAGGCGGGTGATTCCCGGTGAAGTTCAACAGAGGAAGGGAAATAGAGAGGGGAGGTGACTAGTGGCCTCGAGATCTTCGCTTCCGGCAACGCTATCCAAAGAAGGTGGGGGAAGGATAGTTCGAGAGCTACTTGCTGCGTGGGGAAGAGGGAGGTTGAGAGGAGCCTGATGTGTGGATGCAGGGAGCCCCCTGGTGTCGATGAAGGAGAGTAGGGGAGATGGTGAAGAAGAATGGAGGCGGTGAGGTTGTCATTCAGGTGAGATGCTGTGGATGGAGGTGAGAGGACGAGAGGGCCGAGAGGTTGTTGGGGAGTGTAGTTGCAGGTTGAGGGAGAGTAAGGGGTCAAGGATTGCAGCTTTGCAGGGAAAGCGAGGGGTCAAGAGCTGCTCATGTACAGGCTGTCATAACAATCAACACGGAGGAAAAACGGGAAGAGAAGAGAAGAATAAAAGAAAAGAAAAAGAGAGAAAAGGAAAAAAAATAAATAAAAATAATAGGATAGACTCAATTTCAAACATTCGGAACGGATTTCCGAGTCGGAAAACACTTCTTAATGATTAATATACGGAAAAAAAAAGTATCGAAAACGTGCCTAAAAAAAATTGGGTGTTACATTAGATCTCCTTAAAAAAAAGTTTCGTCCCGAAACTTCTATGCGTCGAACTTCTCGGTCCCTAAGGCCGAGGCATGAACTCTCAAACTAAGAAGGCTTACCTTATGATCTATACACACAAACTACTTGATCTACCACCGCAAGATATATCGGGTCATAAAGCACATTCTCACACACGCACAAACTACAAATGATATCAAACAAGTACATAACACAACTAAGGGAAGAAATAGGTCTAACCCGTCGATTCTATCGAAGCTACTAGCTTAGCGCAAAACTCAATCAAAGGTACTATCTTTCGTCTTCCTATAAGCCTCATTGGTTCCTCGTTTGCTACTAGATCATCGTGATTGACCACACGTCTCGAATCATGCATGTGCCCTCTCGACTAGTACCCATGAAACACCGGAGTAACACCCTCTACTCTTTGTGGCAACACCATCTTGTAAGCTACTTCTCCAACTCGTGCTAAGATCTCAAAAGGTCCGATATATCGGAATCTAAACTTCCTTCTCGGGTCTTTCTCAATGCAACATTTACATTATGTTTCTCTTTGATCGTCTCTAACTAAGAAGATCGAATCTTCCCATTTACACCTTGGCTTTGGTCCTTGTCAATCCAAACTTGATGTTACGTTCCCTCCATTCTTGTTCCAAGTTCTAGGTAACGAAGGAAGTACTTACTTCACCCGCTTCTACTAACGAGACACGTATGCTATTACTTTTATATCGTTCTTCAATACTCAACCAAAGCCTTGTCTTCGAGAATTACTTGTACACTTCAAACCATCATTCCTGGAGGCAATTCAAAATAGTGGCCCCAATGAATCTCCTCTTAACTCTCAACAACTCCATTGTCAATTTTCATCCCACTCAATACTTCATTGTCATCCGGAGTAGGTTAGCCATAGATGGTGTTACTTGGAGAATCTCTTCACTAATCCGGTGATGACCAGCACATCCAAGAAAACTTGTAACTTCCACATTCTTCGGGGATTGTCATCCCGAGATAACTTGTCATACAACTTCTCTCTTCTTCGAGAGTAGACAAAAATATCTTATCCGGTCATTAGTAAGCCCATATGGAATTATTTCAACTCGTAGTGACCATGATTTTTCCGGAATGCCATATTTGCAATATCCTAGTCTCGAATTCTCACTTGGTGGCAATCAGCCCGTAAGTCAATTTTAGTATAGACTACCAACCTTTGCAACCGACCAAGTAGATCACCTATCTGTAGTGAGGGATACTCGTTCTTCATTGTTATCTTGTTCGGCTAACGATAATTGATGTACAAGCGGAGATAACCGTCTCTCTTTTCGCAAACTGGTGTTCTCCATAACCACTTCATATCAAGAGTTTAAGATATATTCCAATATGAACTTCAAATCGAGAGTTCAAGATAACCTTCGGATTTCTCCATAACATTTCACTAATTCTAATGGACTCTTTTCAATAAGTTCTTGCAAATGCTCCTTCACTTGCTTCCACAACTCATGTCTCTTCACAAGTGTCATTCCATACGGCACCTTAGATATTGTAATCGAGTCAAGCTTGACCTTAGTGGAAAAATCCACATTTTGACAGGTTGGGAAATAATCCACATCACTTCTTCTTCTACTGTGATATATCGGTTTTTGTCTTTCCTTCTTTCGTCCCATAAATAAAACCTACACAACCTTGCTTTAAAACTTGACAGGTGGTCATGATACCAATGGTCTTCCCGATCTGTTGAGGTGACATCCTTTAAACACGTTTTTTTTTTATCTTTAGCTAAAATGTTTACCATCCTCTTTTAGAGATCCTTCATCTCTTGAACTCAAGAGACTTGCTCGAGTCTTCTAACTCTTGTAGCCTTATTTAAGTAATCCTATAACTTAATCTCATCCTCCCTCTTTGATGACATGATTGTAAAATCTTCTAAGGTTTCTCACTTATGAGCAGCCATAAGGGTCCAATCGGTAGGACTTAACCGTGTTTCAAAACGATTGGAAGAAGCTCTTCATATTCTACATAAGCTTTCACCATAGACATCTTTTCTTCAATCTTCCATATACTTTTTGTACATCTCTTGTCAACGTCAAACTTCAAAACTTCGATTTTCTCTTACTCTTGTTGGTCACCTTATACATCTCTCGGTATTCCATGAACAACTTCAGAACTGTACCGGTATGCCCTGTGGAAAATGCTAGAAGAAACTCCCCATCCAAAACCACTAAAATATCAAACTCTTTACATCTCCAGGTACTAACATCATAACTCTAAGCTTGCAGCGTTGCCCTAATCTAGGTCCTCTCTTTCACGCCATATCCACCACGTCTCTTCCGTGTGAGTCTAGAAACTTGACTTATCCCTTGCCTGCGGTAACGTATCATCCATCTCATACCCTGCATCCTCTATATAATCCCGTTTACGTACCATCTCCATGACACCTTACCTTCTTCTTGATTCACTACTTCCCCTTTTACCGTAGTCAACTTTAAAACTCTAATTCGTGTCGTTCTCCCATATTCCAATTCCATGACCTACAAAGGTCGCATAAGGTCATCCAAATCCCTTTCTATGCCCATAATCTTGTTTGCTCATCCCCTCTACACTCACCAATAGACAACCCGCACTTGTGCGTTCTCAGTTGTCACCGATTAACTTGTATCTGACCTTCTCCGAAGTCAACGACTTATTATTCACTACACTTCTCATGTTACCATTCTCATGAAGGCTACCCTCCTCGGGGTACTTTACCTTAAACTCCGTTAGTTCTTTCTTCATTCCATGCTTCCTCTTCTTTATAAGGTAACTATATCTTCTTTGTCTTGTTGTTTCATGTAACTCCCTTTCATAGACTTAACTATTCTCTTTTTTTTTTCTTTCAAGAGCACCTTCTCAAATATTATAACCTTAGCTAGCATCCCCTCGCATCCCTCTTGGTTGATATCTTAAGTCTTTCGATCAAAACTCCTTGTTTCGTCTTTCACCTTCTTGGGATCATCATTTATACACTCTTCCTCCTTCTTGGCGTTTCATAGCCTTATCATCATTACGGAAACCGCTTAACTCCACGTGAATCCGCACCACGTCCTTCTTCTCATAACTCTAGTGATGTTGACACTTTACTTATTGGTACCTCGTAAGCTTAACTTACAGTATCTTAAATCTTTATCAAATGGTTCGATCACTCTTCTCGTCTTGACTCCAAAGCTTAGGAACACCTATAGAAAACTTCACGTCTTGAAGGAATACCACCTTTAACCTTGCTAGAGTGTATCCATCTCCTTCTCGATTCGTATCATTAGTTGTCCACGCGTCTTCTAGAAGAACGTAAGTCCGTTTTTACTATTGGTCTCGTTGTTGTACAATCCCGGTTTCTTTATAACCACTTATATTCCTTAACATTGCTCCCTTTACTTGTATTGCTCCATCTCGATCTCTCTTTAGTTATCTCGAGTTCTTCTTTCTACTTGTTTGTCCCTCTTTTATGTCATCTCTAATCCTCTTCTTCGATGTCCTTTTCTAATAATCCGAGAGACGCCATGGTGTTCGTCAACACGAAACGCTCAACTCGATACTTGAGCGTACTCCTGCACGTATGAACGCTATTCAAATCCAACATCGTCGTCTTAAAGGTGATGTTATCTTTCCGTTGTCCTAACAATAAGGTCCCATACTATATACTACTATACATAAGAGTCCTTACATAAACTTATATATGTCCTATATCCACATAATACTAATATAACACATCCGGTAATTCATTACAACACAACAAGATCCAAAACATATATTATAGTCCACATATATACTATACATATAATCACGTCCATCATGCATAACTACAAACCTCATATCCATATCTATATATACATATATATATATATATATATATATATATACATATATATATATATATATATATATATATATATATATATATACATATAAAAATCAAATTAACTAAGCTGCCGAGATCCGCGGAAGGAGTGGTGGTCCGTACATTCTACCCCGACTCATGCAAGTGATTTTGAAAATGAAAACTCAAAACCCGTGGGGTTCTGTTTATTCCTTATTCGGCCTTTAGAAGATTGCGAGTGCCATTTTTGTCAACCTAAGGCTCTGATACCACTTTTGTAACACCCCGAATCCGCGGGACTCTGGATGCTACGGGTTGGGACCTCACAATGGGTCCCGACCCTTAGCCTGACAACAATTTCACCGGATCTTTCAACATGGCACAAATAAAGGCAAAACCAAAATTCCTTTTAATGCAAATGATAAGAAACCCGAAGGAAAACAACAAAAGACTTCAGCCGATAATCAACACCAAAGATCAAAACGCCATACACACGGCATACCAACATAATAAACGAAGAATAAAACACAACCCGACTCCAACCAAAACCCACTCCTAAAATGTACGGAACCCCGGCTGCCCACTTTTCCGGATCTCTCGGCCGCTTTCCTAACCTGCAAGGCAATCTACAACAATCGGTATAAAACCGTTAGCTAATATTCGAAGCATTAGAATTAAAGGGAAAGGCACAAACACGATTAATTCAACATAGTCACACAACATACTCAAAGCACACAAATCCGGTTTATTATCTTTATTTATTAAGTCATATCCCGTTCTAGTTCAACTTCTTTTGTGATACGAGAATCCTCCGAAACTCGCCTCGGTCCCTTCTTCCGGCAATGGAACGGTCGGATGCCTCCGACCGTCTAACCAGCACGGGCCAGTCGCCGAGATCCCCCTAGCTGTCACGGGGAGCCAGGCAGTGATGTCACCGCCCGTTATCATACACTTGGGCCAAATAATATAAAGGTCGGTAATCCTATTTCCGGTTTAGTTGTTATAAACAGTAAAATAATAAACACACACCACCTAACACACAATAATGCTAATACAAAGAATACGAGCTAAGTAAGTCCGGAGACTTACCTCGTCAACACCCTCAACTCACAACACTCTCGCTTCCTTAGGGGAGGAAGCCCATAACCTGCTCACAAGAAGATCATTATATCAACAACAACCCACTCACAATAGAAGTCTTAGACTTCTGTACAAATGATCTACGCAAGACCATTGGCTCTCAATTCTAGGACCGCATCCTAGAATCCCTCGTACTCACATCACACTCACCAAAAGCTAGAAGTCCTAAGACTTTTAAACCTTCGGATCTCGCAAGATCATAACTCACAACACCACTAGCATACTCTCTTTCTAGTCCCACAATCTCAACAAACATATATCCACAATCTCAATCCTCCTAAGATGACAAGATCAACCAAACACTCAACACTTTACAATCCTCACAAGATAACAACACCTCAAGCTTTAGACCATTTCACAATCCTCAAACACTCACCTAAGGTCTAAAGCCACTACTTGGCATTCACTCTAAGTTATGCTAGATCCAATCTAACATGATACTAAAACTAAACATTACTAGATCGAGGTAAAGGATACTCACACGACGTCAAAAGACGGAAGTCGATCAACACATGTCGACTTGGACTCGTTAAGTCTTTATCGGGACGCTTCCGACCTATCATCAAAACTAGACAAATTTAGCCTATATGCTAAATTTGAACGGAATATATAATATGTATAAGTAAGGAAAACTCGTTTTTAAATGCCAATGTTAAAACTCGTTAAACCCTTCCGGGCAAAAATATGAAATCAAACCACTTGGTCAAAAATCCGAAATTACAACTTGAACCACAAACCGAATTTAATCCGACAATGGCATAATATATAGTATATTAAAATACAAGACTATCCCCGTAATTAAAATCCAAGGTTAAAATCATAAAACATTTTCCGGGCAATTCATACAATTTCATAAATATGGGTCATAATCTGCAATATAAAATATGGGTCCTTTTATGTAAATAAAAGAATTGCAGGAGGGTATAATTACTACACTCCAAAACCTGGGTACAAATCTACAATTATAAAAGATGAGCACAAATTGCAATTATACCAAAATTAGGGGAGTCCCGATTTAATTAACCCTAAAGGGTTTCTTCTTCAGTTGCCATAGAACGCAGGGGGCAAAGAAGGCGGCCGTTGCTGGTGTGGAACTGGCGGCGGTTCAACGGCCAGGCTTGGTAGGGAAGACGAAGACGGCGGCTGCTGGTGTTCCGGCAGGATAGGGCGGCAACACTGGGTGAGCCTTCCCACGTTTGTTGCTCCCTCCTAGTGGCTGCAGAGAAGGGATGAAAGGAAGGAGGAGCACTTGCGGCGGCCGAAGACTTCTTCGACGGCGTGGGGCAGCGACAAGGCTCCGATGGATTCCTCCGGTAGTGTGGCGGCGCCATCAAGGCGGGTGATTCCCGGTGAAGTTCAACAGAGGAAGGGAAATAGAGAGGGGAGGTGACTAGTGGCCTCGAGATCTTCGCTTCCGGCAACGCTATCCAAAGAAGGTGGGGGAAGGATAGTTCGAGAGCTACTTGCTGCGTGGGGAAGAGGGAGGTTGAGAGGAGCCTGATGTGTGGATGCAGGGAGCCCCCTGGTGTCGATGAAGGAGAGTAGGGGAGATGGTGAAGAAGAATGGAGGCGGTGAGGTTGTCATTCAGGTGAGATGCTGTGGATGGAGGTGAGAGGACGAGAGGGCCGAGAGGTTGTTGGGGAGTGTAGTTGCAGGTTGAGGGAGAGTAAGGGGTCAAGGATTGCAGCTTTGCAGGGAAAGCGAGGGGTCAAGAGCTGCTCATGTACAGGCTGTCATAACAATCAACACGGAGGAAAAACGGGAAGAGAAGAGAAGAATAAAAGAAAAGAAAAAGAGAGAAAAGGAAAAAAAATAAATAAAAATAATAGGATAGACTCAATTTCAAACATTCGGAACGGATTTCCGAGTCGGAAAACACTTCTTAATGATTAATATACGGAAAAAAAAAGTATCGAAAACGTGCCTAAAAAAAATTGGGTGTTACATTAGATCTCCTTAAAAAAAAGTTTCGTCCCGAAACTTCTATGCGTCGAACTTCTCGGTCCCTAAGGCCGAGGCATGAACTCTCAAACTAAGAAGGCTTACCTTATGATCTATACACACAAACTACTTGATCTACCACCGCAAGATATATCGGGTCATAAAGCACATTCTCACACACGCACAAACTACAAATGATATCAAACAAGTACATAACACAACTAAGGGAAGAAATAGGTCTAACCCGTCGATTCTATCGAAGCTACTAGCTTAGCGCAAAACTCAATCAAAGGTACTATCTTTCGTCTTCCTATAAGCCTCATTGGTTCCTCGTTTGCTACTAGATCATCGTGATTGACCACACGTCTCGAATCATGCATGTGCCCTCTCGACTAGTACCCATGAAACACCGGAGTAACACCCTCTACTCTTTGTGGCAACACCATCTTGTAAGCTACTTCTCCAACTCGTGCTAAGATCTCAAAAGGTCCGATATATCGGAATCTAAACTTCCTTCTCGGGTCTTTCTCAATGCAACATTTACATTATGTTTCTCTTTGATCGTCTCTAACTAAGAAGATCGAATCTTCCCATTTACACCTTGGCTTTGGTCCTTGTCAATCCAAACTTGATGTTACGTTCCCTCCATTCTTGTTCCAAGTTCTAGGTAACGAAGGAAGTACTTACTTCACCCGCTTCTACTAACGAGACACGTATGCTATTACTTTTATATCGTTCTTCAATACTCAACCAAAACCTTGTCTTCGAGAATTACTTGTACACTTCAAACCATCATTCCTGGAGGCAATTCAAAATAGTTGCCCCAATGAATCTCCTCTTAACTCTCAACAACTCCATTGTCAATTTTCATCCCACTCAATACTTCATTGTCATCCGGAGTAGGTTAGCCATAGATGGTGTTACTTGGAGAATCTCTTCACTAATCCGGTGATGACCAGCACATCCAAGAAAACTTGTAACTTCCACATTCTTCGGGGATTGTCATCCCGAGATAACTTGTCATACAACTTCTCTCTTCTTCGAGAGTAGACAAAAATATCTTATCCGGTCATTAGTAAGCCCATATGGAATTATTTCAACTCGTAGTGACCATGATTTTTCCGGAATGTCATATTTGCAATATCCTAGTCTCGAATTCTCACTTGGTGGCAATCAGCCTGTAAGACAATTTTAGTATAGACTACCAACCTTTGCAACCGACCAAGTAGATCACCTATCTGTAGTGAGGGATACTCGTTCTTCATTGTTATCTTGTTCGGCTAACGGTAATTGATGTACAAGCGGAGATAACCGTCTCTCTTTTCGCAAACTGGTGTTGTCCATAACCACTTCATATCAAGAGTTTAAGATATATTCCAATATGAACTTCAAATCGAGAGTTCAAGATAACCTTCGGATTTCTCCATAACATTTCACTAATTCTAATGGACTGTTTTCAATAAGTTCTTGCAAATGCTCCTTCACTTGCTTCCACAACTCATGTCTCTTCACAAGTGTCATTCCATACGGCGCCTTAGATATTGTAATCGAGTCAAGCTTGACCTTAGTGGAAAAATCCACATTTTGACAGGTTGGGAAATAATCCACATCACTTCTTCTTCTACTGTGATATCTCGGTTTTTGTCTTTCCTTCTTTCGTCCCATAAATAAAACCTACACAACCTTGCTTTAAAACTTGACAGGTGGTCATGATACCAATGGTCTTCCCGATCTGTTGAGGTGACATCCTTTAAACACGTTTTTTTTTTATCTTTAGCTAAAATGTTTACCATCCTCTTTTAGAGATCCTTCATCTCTTGAACTCAAGAGACTTGCTCGAGTCTTCTAACTCTTGTAGCCTTATTTAAGTAATCCTATAACTTAATCTCATCCTCCCTCTTTGATGACATGATTGTAAAATCTTCTAAGGTTTCTCACTTATGAGCAGCCATAAGGGTCCAATCGGTAGGACTTAACCGTGTTTCAAAACGATTGACCTTATCTTCTTCACTTTCCGGGACATCCCAACATATGGGAGAAGCTCTTCATATTCTACATAAGCTTTCACCATAGACATCTTTTCTTCAATCTTCCATATACTTTTTGTACATCTCTTGTCAACGTCAAACTTCAAAACTTCGATTTTCTCTTACTCTTGTTGGTCACCTTATGCATCTCTCGGTATTCCATGAACAACTTCAGAACTGTACCGGTATGCCCTGTGGAAAATGCTAGAAGAAACTCCCCATCCAAAACCACTAAAATATCAAACTCTTTACATCTCCAGGTACTAACATCATAACTCTAAGCTTGCAGCGTTGCCCTAATCTAGGTCCTCTCTTTCACGCCATATCCACCACGTCTCTTCCGTGTGAGTCTAGAAACTTGACTTATCCCTTGCCTGCGGTAACGTATCATCCATCTCATACCCTGCATCCTCTATATAATCCCGTTTACGTACCATCTCCATGACACCTTACCTTCTTCTTGATTCACTACTTCCCCTTTTACCGTAGTCAACCTTTAAAACTCTAATTCGTGTCGTTCTTCCATATTCCAATTCCATGACCTACAAAGGTCGCATAAGGTCATCCAAATCCCTTTCTATGCCCATAATCTTGTTTGCTCATCCCCTCTACACTCACCAATAGACAACCCGCACTTGTGCGTTCTCAGTTGTCACCGATTAACTGGTATCTGACCTTCTCCGAAGTCAACGACTTATTATTCACTACACTTCTCATGTTACCATTCTCATGAAGGCTACCCTCCTCGGGGTACTTTACCTTAAACTCCGTTAGTTCTTTCTTCATTCCATGCTTCCTCTTCTTTATAAGGTAACTATATCTTCTTTGTCTTGTTGTTTCATGTAACTCCCTTTCATAGACTTAACTATTCTCTTTTTTTTTTCTTTCAAGAGCACCTTCTCAAATATTATAACCTTAGCTAGCATCCCCTCGCATCCCTCTTGGTTGATATCTTAAGTCTTTCGATCAAAACTCCTTGTTTCGTCTTTCACCTTCTTGGGATCATCATTTATACACTCTTCCTCCTTCTTGGCGTTTCATAGCCTTATCATCATTACGGAAACCGCTTAACTCCACGTGAATCCGCACCACGTCCTTCTTCTCATAACTCTAGTGATGTTGACACTTTACTTATTGGTACCTCGTAAGCTTAACTTACGGTATCTTAAATCTTTATCAAATGGTTCGATCACTCTTCTCGTCTTGACTCCAAAGCTTAGGAACACCTATAGAAAACTTCACGTCTTGAAGGAATACCACCTTTAACCTTGCTAGAGTGTATCCATCTCCTTCTCGATTCGTATCTTTAGTTGTCCACGCGTCTTCTAGAAGAACGTAAGTCCGTTTTTACTATTGGTCTCGTTGTTGTACAATCCCGGTTTCTTTATAACCACTTATATTCCTTAACATTGCTCCCTTTACTTGTATTGCTCCATCTCGATCTCTCTTTAGTTATCTCGAGTTCTTCTTTCTACTTGTTTGTCCTTCTTTTATGTCATCTCTAATCCTCTTCTTCGATGTCCTTTTCTAATAATCCGAGAGACGCCATGGTGTTCGTCAACACGAAACGCTCAACTCGATACTTGAGCGTACTCCTGCACGTATGAACGCTATTCAAATCCAACATCGTCGTCTTAAAGGTGATGTTATCTTTCCGTTGTCCTAACAATAAGGTCCCATACTATATACTACTATACATAAGAGTCCTTACATAAACTTACATATGTCCTATGTCCACATAATACTAATATAACACATCCGGTAATTCATAACAACACAACAAGATCCAAAACATATATTATAGTCCACATATATACTATACATATAATCACGTCCATCATGCATAACTACAAACCTCATATCCATATCTATATATACATATATATATATATATATATATATACATATCAAAATCCAATAAACTAAGCTGCCGAGATCCGGGGAAGGAGTGGTGGTCCGTACATTCTACCCCGACTCATGCAAGTGATTTTGAAAACGAAAACTCAAAACCCGTGGGGTTCTGTTTATTCCTTATTCGGCCTTTAGAAGATTGCGAGTGCCATTGTTGTCAACGTAAAACTCTGATACCACTTTTGTAACACCCCGAATCCGCGGGACTCGGGATGCTACGGGTTGGGACCTCACAATGGGTCCCGACCCTTAGCCTGACAACAATTTCACCGGATCTTTCAACATGGCACAAATAAAGGCAAAACCAAAATTCCTTTTAATGCAAATGATAAGAAACCCGAAGGAAAACAACAAAAGACTTCAGCCGATAATCAACACCAAAGATCAAAACGCCATACACACGGCATACCAACATAATAAACGAAGAATAAAACACAACCCGACTCCAACCAAAACCCACTCCTAAAATGTACGGAACCCCGGCTGCCCACTTTTCCGGATCTCTCGGCCGCTTTCCTAACCTGCAAGGCAATCTACAACAATCGGTATAAAACCGTTAGCTAATATTCGAAGCATTAGAATTAAAGGGAAAGGCACAAACACAATTAATTCAACATAGTCACACAACATACTCAAAGCACACAAATCCGGTTTATTATCTTTATTTATTAAGTCATATCCCGTTCTAGTTCAACTTCTTTTGTTACACGAGAATCCTCCGAAACTCGCCTCGGTCCCTTCTTCCGGCAATGGAACGGTCGGATGCATCCGACCGTCTAACCAGCACGGGCCAGTCGCCGAGATCCCCCTAGCTCTCACGGGGAGCCAGGCAGTGATGTCACCGCCCGTTATCATACACTTGGGCCAAATAATATAAAGGTCGGTAATCCTATTTCCGGTCTAGTTGTTATAAACAGTAAAATAATAAACACACACCACCTAACACACAATAATGCTAATACAAAGAATACGAGCTAAGTAAGTCCGGAGACTTACCTCGTCAACACCCTCAACTCACAACACTCTCGCTTCCTTAGGGGAGGAAGCCCATAACCTGCTCACAAGAAGATCATTATATCAACAACAACCCACTCACAATAGAAGTCTTAGACTTCTTTACAAATGATCTACGCAAGACCATTGGCTCTCAATTCTAGGACCGCATCCTAGAATCCCTCGTACTCACATCACACTCACCAAAAGCTAGAAGTCCTAAGACTTTTAAACCTTCGGATCTCGCAAGATCATAACTCACAACACCACTAGCATACTCTCTTTCTAGTCCCACAATCTCAACAAACATATATCCACAATCTCAATCCTCCTAAGATGACAAGATCAACCAAACACTCAACACTTTACAATCCTCACAAGATAACAACACCTCAAGCTTTAGACCATTTCACAATCCTCAAACACTCACCTAAGGTCTAAAGCCACTACTTGGCATTCACTCTAAGTTATGCTAGATCCAATCTAACATGATACTAAAACTAAACATTACTAGATCGAGGTAAAGGATACTCACACGACGTCAAAAGACGGAAGTCGATCAACACATGTCGACTTGGACTCGTTAAGTCTTTATCGGGACGCTTCCGACCTATCACCAAAACTAGACAAATTTAGCCTATATGCTAAATTTGAACGGAATATATAATATGTATAAGTAAGGAAAACTCGTTTTTAAATGCCAATGTTAAAACTCGTTAAACCCTTCCGGGCAAAAATATGAAATCAAACCACTTGGTCAAAAATCCGAAATTACAACTTGAACCACAAACCGAATTTAATCCGACAATGGCATAATATATAGTATATTAAAATACAAGACTATCCCCGTAATTAAAATCCAAGGTTAAAATCATAAAACATTTTCCGGGCAATTCATACAATTTCATAAATATGGGTCATAATCTGCAATATAAAATATGGGTCCTTTTATGTAAATAAAAGAATTGCAGGAGGGTATAATTACTACACTCCAAAACCTGGGTACAAATCT